>JAVTVJ010000041.1:632500-700000 GCA_034509425.1 Eopsaltria australis
TTATGATTCTGCTTTACTTTATGCTAAGGAAACTAACTCAAGACCTGATCAGAGTATCACTTTTCAAATGCCTAAATCCCTGTAAAGGTTTAGTGTCTGGCTGTGTGCATTTTGCTCAGTATTAACATGTTCAATGGAGTACTTTGATTTTTTTTTTTTTTTTTATCTAGACGCCAGAAGCTGGTGAATATATGCTTCATAGCTTCAGATAAACCTTTTGTTCTTCTGGGGCTGATCAGCTGGTGCGGCAGCGAGAGGGAGAGGAGGAAGGAAATTCACAGGGGCTCCACGGTTTCAAAAAGTCAAATTACCTCTGAGCCATGGCATTGCTGATAATTTAAATGAAAAAATATATATACAGGCTGCACCACACAACATCTCTACTGTTAGGACTTTTAATGAAGCCCCAGTTGTGATGACACTGAAGCAGGGAACGCTACGGTGGGATAATTACTTGGCTCCCTCGCAGCTGAGTTTCACAGATGCATTATTAACGGCACATTCCATGCCATAACGAGCACCGAATGTAGGTGGGATTCGCAAGCCCCGGCATCCGCCATTAGCAGGTTGGCGCAAACACAAATGAGTGTTTTCACAAAAGCATGCAAAGGTTGTGAAATTCCAATGAATTCTTTCACTGGAAAAAAGAGTTCAAGCTGCCATGACCGGATATGTCACCTCCCACGGCACGCCGCGCGCCTGGTGAGGCACCATGGGAAATTACAGAATCAGAATGCATTGATTTTTCTGTAGAAAATACAGGCGGCAGCCCTGATGAAGAATTAAGGAGGAAATGTAATAACCTAATTCTCCTCCAGCATCCTCACATGCACCCTTTCCAGCCCGGGCACCTGGCACCTCATCCAGACAATTACCAGGTGAAAGACACAAATAGAAATTCGCTATGGTTTAAGCACGTGGTGGGATACTGGGCTGGGTGCATCACCAGCTGCTTACACCAGGGCTGGACTTGGCCCACTTTGTCTGAATGTCATCAGCTTTAGGACACAACATTTCCAAGCAATACTTGTTTTATGCTACCACATGTTTTATGTTTTCCTCCATAACATCATCTCCTAAACATTCCTTAGATACAAACCCTTAACAGGTTTTCTCCATAGAATACTATTTACAGTATAAGAAATTATTAATATTTCCTCCTCAAACTATACTGCATATGGCTTGAAAACTCTGGAGAATACAGAAAGAATTTTCCCTCTCTTTCACACAACACGCACAGAAAATACAACATTAACGTCTTCCTTTCTTACGGGGCAAGTTCCCCAGCACTCACCTCCCTTCCTGCCTCCTCAGTGGCACACACAGTGAAGCCATTCCTCACTGCTGCACAGTAGTTCTTGTTTCCCTGTTTGCTGAAAAACTCTGAACTAAATGCAATTACAAAATTAGTGGCAGCCCAGCCTTGCCTGTTTGGTTTTTTTAAAAGCTTCTATTTCAAGGTGACCCTTTTCCTATTTTGTGTGTCACCCCAAGTGTTGCTGCTCACATACTGAACCAACACTCTCCCAGTAATTAACACCAGCACTTAATGAAGTCCAGCTGCTGTGATGGCAAACTGACGGGATGCCAACCTTTGCAAACTAGTACTTGGGCTACTCCAGTTACAGCTGCTTTAAAACCACAGCAATCAACTTCTCTTTGCCTACGTCTCAGAGATAATTCTTACCAAATAAGACAAGTGTTCAAGATTAAGCATTTAATAACATAGCTTATCTCTGAACTAATATTTCAAGCTGGAAATGATATAAAGGGCTGGATCAACTTAAATGAGCACTGCAAAATTAATAAAAATCCCAAACAGCAAATGAAAATCTAAAATGAAGATTTGCAAAGTTAAATACATAAACCTTTAAAAGCCCTAGAAGCGCAGTTCCAGGGGAAAATTGGAGACAGATTCTTCAGCAATATCTGTTCCTCTGAACTCTTTTCCTGATCCAGTATGAAAGACATTAACAGCCAATGCTTTATTAAAATAATGCTCTCTGCCAGTTGTTTCATTACATGCAGGGACATGGTAGGGATACTAGGTGAATGCTTTTGGAGACTGTTTGAAAGGGTCTGCATTATAACTCATATCACATGGATTTTCAAACCTTCCACAGTTTTCCTCTACATGTGCTTTCTTACTCTACTCCTTAATCTACCTCTCTGAAAATATTTTCCATGCAGAATTACCAATAACATTGCACTATTTAAGCACGTAATTCCTGAACTCCTCTCCACAGCCAAAAAAGGCAATTCAAAATTCCAAAAGATGCCCTCCTCTTCTCTCAAACCCACATTTCTGCTTTACGTACTTATGCTGTGCTCCCACTTCAGTTGAAAAGACATCCAGTTTGGGCTGGAGAGAGCTCAGTGAGCTGAGCTTTCCCAGGGAGAGGAGTCCCAGCCTGCTGCCAGAGGTGGGGGAAGCAGGGTGGGCCAGAGAAGGTGAGCTGGGCTAAGACAACGAAGGGCAGAACCCTGGCAGATGTACTTATTTTTCAAAATTACTAGCAGAGATAATGGCTTCTACTGTGATAAACAGTAAGTGGCATTTTAAAATGCATGTGGGAAGGGAACTGGCTAATTTACTTCCATTGGAACTAATTTACACATAGGTAATATGTATCAATTTACAAATATATTCAGTACCAGGAAGTCAACAGTTCTTCCAAGCAGGGGTTAATCCAAGGCTCAAGCCCTGCAAGTTGGGCCAGTTTTTCCACCAGAGACCAAACATTGCGGGATCAATTTTAAAAGTACATCCTTGATTATCCTCGATGTCCATGCCCCTGAGAATATAACTTAAAAACAAAATCATTAGCTTACACAATAACATAGTCCATGAAAAATAAAGAAATTCTTGTGTACAGAGCAGTGCTGACTTCCAAGCACAAATTCCTTTGTTTTCCTTAATGCTAGCTTTGGACCCTACCAATGACTCAAAATGAGCTACACTGAAATAACTGCATAACCTGGCAGCACTCTGCAATGTGTCAACGGTGCAGGGGCAGGAAGGTAGGAAAGGCTAAAAGCCAAGAACCCAACTTTGGTGTAACTTACAGAAAATATTGCACGTTACACCATCTATTTTTCTTATTGTAGTTTTGATTTTAAATTATGCAGACTTGCACAGGGAAAGCCAGTTTTTAGTTCACAAAAAGCTGTTGTTGTTAGGTTCTACAAGGTCAAACCACGGGAATGGGACGTGAGGGTGTCACAAGACTTCACAGTAACAAGGCTCACAAACCTCTCACGTGCACTGGCCCCTTTGTAAGAGTCAACCATGGAAAAAAGTCTGTTTACAACAAAAGGCATCTGGTAACTATGATTATTCTGCCTTAAAACTGAACATTTTAGATTTCTTAGCTCCCTCTTTTGTTCAGTTTTAGTTCTTATGCTTGCTGTTTTCTCCTCTGCCCTGTTCTTTTTTTGCGCATGTTAGAGCCCAGCATGACAAAAATCTGTGTAATCATCCCACTGATTCTTAAACAGGTGAGTGTTGTTAGTTTCACCAAGAAAGAAAGTTCATAGATATATTTTAAATTCATTTTTCAAATCATTCCACAAGGCAGCTACCCTGTTTCTTCTGCAATGATAAAGCTCACAACTTGCTAGCCTGGAAACTCAAGGGAATTGTCTACTTGAAAGTAGAGCCTGAACTGCTAAATATGGATTCATATCTAGATGATGAAACCATCCTGCTTCCCAAATGTTGGCTGTTCTGATCCAGCCATGCAGTCTTTACTCAGACTTCAGGTTGCTCTAACATGCTGGTGGTACTCAAATGCACACAGACGGTGAGGTCTGTATCCATGAAATTAAAGGTATTTTCTCTTTTGTCCTGGAGGCCTCTTTTTAAAGTTACAGCATGCCAGCACTCTGGAGTTAAGTAAAGGATGTACAATAACTTCTGAAGAAAAAAAATAAATCCTTTTATTACAAAACTGGCAGGCAGAGGAATTAAAGTTTCTTATAGGATACTATCCAGTGTTCAAGATTTTAAAAGGTAAGGCCATAGGCACCTCAAAATAAAGTTTCTTCTATATATTCATAAACAGAAGAATAGGCATTTTAAGATCATGTGTGGAAAGTATAATCTGTAGACCTTTCAGTATTGCTGAATTTCTGATTTCAGCACCCTAAGGCACTGCTGTATCTGCATAGGTGGTTAGTCCCTGTGTACCAGTGTTCAGACTCCATATGGGCACGTGAGGAGCTTCATGAATAAGGTGTATGACAGATGTGGCTCAGTGAGGATAAAGCAATAGCTATAAACATGCCACAGGCAGTGCTTCAGAGGTGGCACTGTCCCACACTGTTTTTAAAGAACAAGATTCAGGATTCTGGCATCCTGAACTTTAAAGCTGCTCCTAAAACAGGCACATTTTCCTTAGACAAGACATAACCTTATTGTATAATAACTCAGGAATGGAATAGTTTTTCTGCCTGCAAAGAAGTGGAAAAGAATATTTCCACAGTCTTTAGAGTGCTGGCTTTCATGTTCTTCAGTAAGTTACTCTCTGGATTGCCACAAGTCCAGAGTCTCCCTGTTAGCAGAGTCGAGCACAGATAAACCTGCAAGGGATGCTGCTGCTAACCCTGCATGTCCCCTCAGCAAGCATGGCAAGGGCTGGTGCTGCTTCTCTTGTGTTCACTTTGCAGACAGGGAAATACTAATTGTCTTTTAAAAATCTCTATAGTATTTTGTCAATATTTTTTTATTACAGCAGAGCATGTATAAATATTTTATTGTAAACCAAGGGCCTAAAATAAACAGTTTAGTAAATAGTTATTACATTACAAGGAAAAACATCTGTGGAAACTGTTTTCTATGTAATTATTCTTGCTATTTTACATTAGCTCTCAATGTGAATTTCTTTGGCTCTAATGTTTCACTTGTTCTAAATCTTCCTCCTTGTTGCTATTATTAAAATCTTAAAAAGGTGCCAAATCTTAAATGAAGAAAAAAAAAAGATTCGCTAGAAATTATTCATATCACAGTGAGCCTCTACTAAACCTGGCAGGGGTGCAATATTTTCGGTGAAATTAACATAAAATATACAACTGCAAATTATCCAGGAAATAGCTATGTTCTTTACAGTGCATTTACATTTGGTAAAAAATGTTCTACTTATCTGTCTAGCACAAAGCTCCAATCGCTTCCAAAGGCAGTTTTAAAGGGATAGTGATAGTTCTGCTCAGGGAGCACGGTCCTTGCAGTGGCTCTAACAAATAGCTGGGGGGCAAAGTGACCTTCAGTAATTACTGGAGGTAACATTCAGCACTGGACATTCCTTGTGAATACTAACAGTCTAATTTTAGATATATATCCCTTTTACTACACTGGATGAATTTCCCCTCTTAGGCCTAAATTCTTTCTACTAAACACAAGAAAAACTGTAATACCATGTAAAATGCAAATTTTGCTGTAAATATTTTATAAAATTGTTGCATACATCCCAAAAGCTATAGGTCTTAATTGAGAGCAGGCTATTTTTCCAGTCAATATATGGAAATGGAAAATGCTAATTCATGTTTTTCTACTTATGAAAAACCCTGGAGAATGGCAAAACCACAAATGCACTCACTTTAATATTATAAATATAATTTGGCTCCCTCTTTGCAGTCCCTGATGTCCTGGCTTTTATCTCCCAATGGCTGCAGAGGAAGAATCAGAGAATCGCTTTTACATCCCCTGCGCAGGAAGTTCCCCCTGTGTGCTGCCAGCTTGGCAAAAGAGCAACAGCCTGAGCTCGCAAACGCCGCAAACAGGAACTGAAACAAGAAATTCCAGTGCTCTTGCACAGGAAACGAGCCTCACACGACAGCAGACCTGCTCAGGACGAGTGGTGTGCACACTCAGCCCCCTGGTCAGAGCTGTCACCGCCACGGGCCAGGGGGGTGAAGGAGCAGGGCTGTCCCCACACTGTCCCTCAGCCCCATGGCTCTGCCTTGCATTTATCTGTGTCCCTTCAGAGCAGCCAGAGGCTTGGATAACAAAGCCTGGAAATCATCTCACACAAGTTGTACTGAATGTGACTAAAAGTCATTTAGCCAGCTTCAGCATACTGTTACTTGTGCTTGCCTTTTTCATCCACTTTTCATTTCCTTGTCAAGGAAAAGACTGTTTTTTCCATCTTCTAGAAGAGAAATCATTAGGCTGTTAAAGTTAAAACTCTCCAAAGGTCACTGATGCTGGCTTTGAAGAGTGAAAATGATATAATTCCCCATTAGACTTTTAATCTCATGATTAGAGCTAAAGTTAACATGGCTGTTTCATTTTCTACCAGGCAAGAGTAAACTCATTTTTCCTCTCTCTACCAGAATACTTAATGGCATCCTATCTTGATGAGCAACATCTTCTAGTTAAACAGTACGAACAATGGAAATGCAAAATACTTTGGAGAGGGGTTTTGAATTTTTAAATGCTATTGATTAACCGTGAAAAGTCTTACTACATGCAGCACAGCAAAATCCACCCGTGGAAATCCCTCATGAGGCAAAGGACCTGCTCTTGGTTGGCAAGACTGCAGTCCTCACTGCAGAGAGACAAAGAAGAAGGATGCTTTTATTCCTAGTCTGAGCTCTTACTCCTAAATCCCTTGAACTTACCCCTACAAAGGTTTCTGAACCCCCTAATATGAATGAGTGCGGGTAAGACCCAACATGTAGTAAGAGCTATTTGCCCGAGTGAAAACTGCCCTCCTCAGGGGTATTTAGATTTGCAAAAACCTTGCAGAAGAGTCTGTGGGGCAAGAATTTACAGGTGCACACTGGTTTCAAAACCCACTGTAGAGTGTTCACTGTTATTACAGGCAGACATAGGGAAAAAAATTCAATTTTCTTCATTCAAGACAAACTCTGATAACCAGCTAGTAAAACTCAGACTATAATTTCTTATTCAGTGTTCCACATGAGATGCATTTTGCTGAATTTAACATGTTTTCCTGTTAATGGATTTCACAGTGTGTTGCCATTTTTATACAGCTGTCCAAATAAAATGTTGTGTACAATGATGTGCTTTTACTGTACTGCTAGCTTGCAAATGGCAGCTGATTCCCCAGTTTAAGCCTTAGGAAAATGGGAAAACTCTTTGACTAGGCCATTTAAAATACGTATTTTGGGTCTCTGGAGTTCTTTTCCTGGTAAGTCATGTTCAAACAAGAACAAAGATACAAGATAGATATAATTGCACCTTGCACATTTAAGATCTAATAGTATTTCCACTGGAAGGAGAAATCAAACCTCAATATTTTCATTTGTATTTTTAAAAATTTTTCTTTGTTGAACTGAGTCAAAAGATATGTAAATTTAAAAGGATTAGATTTTAAAAAATTAAATTGTCTATCTAGATTTTGAAATGCTACATAAAGTAAATTAAGCAAGTAACATCTCATGATCTAAATTCCCCATCCCTTGAAAGTTCATTATTCAGGTTTAACACATTGTTGACTTCAGCTTCTGGCACATTAGAATTAGTCTTCTAAGGAAATTCTCTCAAGTGATGTTCTGGAAGGGAAGGAACGGTTTAAAAAGATTTTAAAAGCATAAGAAAGGTTTCTTTTTCTTTTTCTTTTTCCTTTCCTTTCCTTTCCTTTCCTTTCCTTTCCTTTCCTTTCCTTTCCTTTCCTTTCCTTTCCTCCCCATATCACAGATTTTTTTTTAAATGATGAATCAAAAGTTGCTTGAGTCTTCTGGGGGTTTTTATTTGTTTGTTTAAGAAAAGGGGGGATAAAAATGGAATTTCTTAACTAGAAAGTTGAACAAGGAGAAAAATGTCACTGGAATACTTTCTTCCCTTCAACTTTAGCTATCTATATCCGGCCCAGCTTGAATCAGTTACTGTTCATTGCATGAGGTTTCATCATTTAACTTTTGTTGCCAATATTTATTCCTGGATATCACTCACAGTCATGGGGTTTAAGAACTATTTGTCCATACCCCAATAATACATGATAGCTGATGCGTGCAAAACATAACAACAGAGGACACGCCAGTGGTGCTAGTTGGTGCTGATCCTTTGAAACACAAACTTTATCTGCAGCAAAACCTAAAACCAAAGGCTCTGCCTAGCCTGAGCCATGCTAAAAAACTTCCCTGTGAATACAGACCAGGATAAAGTCATCATAAAATCTAAACACCTCTCAGTTACACACACAATGATCAAAAGATTTGGTCGTTTTTAAGGCCCGTGACTGTCCACCAGATGAATGATGTGCAGCTGAAGGCAGGATTAAATCCCAAGTAGGCTGTGACTGACTAAAGCAGTGATGTAAACAAATCAGCAGTGTGTACTTCCTACCTGGTGCCATCTTTTGTAGTCTTCTCCTCCAATTCAGGAGGTGTTAAAGAAGGAAATATTGGACCAAATTGGTTTTGGCTGCTTCCTACAGGAAGCAGGAGGCAAAAAGGCTCAGCTCCTCCCCATGAGGTCTGCACCTCATTCACCCTATCTGTCCCTGGGCTTGTGCCACAGGACAAATCACAAAACACAAAACTGAGATTGTCCCCCCATATGGGGCACTGGTGAGGCCACACCTTGAGTCCTGTGCCCAGTTTTGGGCCTCTCAGTTCAGTAAAGACCCTGAGAGGATGAAGTCTGTTGAGAGAAGTACAACGGAGCTGGTGAAGGATCTAGAGAGTCAGTGTGATGAGGAGCAGCTGAGGGAGCAGGGGTGGCTCAGCCTGGATAAAAGGAGGCTCAGGGGGACCTTCTTGATCTCTGCAACTCCCTGACAGGAGGGTGCAGCCAGTGGGAGTCGGACTCTGCTCCCAAGCAACAGCAACAGGAGAGGAGGAAATGGTGCCAAGCTGCACCAGGGGAGGTTCAGGTTGAACATCAGGAAGAATTTTTTCACTGAAAGGGTGGGTAAGCATTGGATCAGGTTGCCCAGGGCGGTGGTGGAGTCACAACCTCTGGAAATGTTCAAGAAACAACTGAGCGTGGAACTCAGTGCTCTGGTGTAGTTGACAAGGTGGTGCTTGGTCAAAGGCTGGACTCCATCTTAGAGGTCTTTCCCTACCTTAATGATTTTATGATTCTATGAAATGGGTGAAAAAGACAGCTATGGAACTACAGCAAGGTGTTTTGGCCCGTTATGAAGCTCTGTCTTAGGAAGACCATGGTATTCCTACATGATTTCTCTGAGTTTCTTCAGTTGTGGCAGGACAAAACATTTTTCACTTATAAAACCAGGATTTGCCACTTCTTTAGAGTTTGACATTACCACAGGGAAGTCTGACAGGGACAACCAGAAGTCCCCTTCCTCAAGCTTACTGTGCAATCATCTAAAAAAGAAATTTAATTTTTAAAATGGCACACAATGGATCTGAGAAGTCAAAATATTCAGTTAAAACCCCTCTGATCCTTAAAAAGGCACAAAGCTGTCAAAAGTTACTAATAAATTGAACAAAGTCTGTGACAAGGAAGCAGCGCATCTGCAGAGATCAGTTGTGCAAAGGCTTTATCTGTGTTAGGAGCCTTGAAATAAAAAAGAAAGGTACAAGTGTTTAAAAAGTTTACATGGGTTTCCTTCATGAGGATCAGTTGTAAGGAACTTCAGGGTAGTAAAGTCTTCCTCCACGAATTAAAAAAAAGAAAGATGCCAGTACCCCAAACAGAGCATGCAGGGAGGGCTGTGCCTGATTTGACTTGCTTGCCAGCTATCACAAGACAGAAATAATTTTTAAGGGTCATGTCAGTTGGTAACCAGGAGACCAGATTAAATCTTCCTCAAGGTTAAGGATGCTGTTGAGTTTAAACTATAATTAAAGGCAACAGTCCAACTGCCTCACTTTGTTACTGCCCAAGTAACAGGAGGTACAAATCTGGACCTTTACATATGAACAAACCCCTTTTCTCTGATAACCAGAGCTAGGGCTCAGCATATGCACACCAGTACCCCTACTGATTCACCAGAGGGCTGTTCCGCAATCAAAAGAAGAAAAAGAAACATTTTCCAATGCTCAAAAGTGTTGAATATTTAACCACATATTCAGAAAGAGTAAAAAAGTTTATCAGCAGAAAAGGAATTTAACTATAGATTACTGATATTAAATACATTCTTCTCCCATTTTCCTATGACTGGAAAAAGTCTGGAGCCTTGTCTAAGTTTCCCCAAAGAGGTAAAATGAGTATTTTATAACTCTGCCAAAGTTAATTCCTAGCTAATCCAAGTATGGGGTCTTTTCCAGCTTCACTAAACATTCATTCCTTTGTTCTTTATTCACTTCTCATATATCATCTATTTTTCAGAAAAAGTCACTAAGTTTTCTGTCAGTCAAAAAAGTGGTACTGGTACCAGATATTTCCAAACCAGTGAATACAGAAGAAAGGGGGATAACATCTACGTTACCCAGATAAAACTGCTTCTCGTTAATAAGCTCCCACAAAGAAATCAACATCTAAATTTTAAGGACAGAAAAAATAGAGACATTAGTCCCACAATTCACATGAGGAGAACAATGTCCTGAAAACATTATTTACATGAAATCTGAAGACTGCACTTAGAAATGGTGGTGGGTTTTTTCCTTCTTCCACCCCCAAGAAAAATTCTGGTGTTTTTTTCCTCAAAAGTAGGACACAGAGGGGTGCTGACCTCTCCACCAGAAAGTAGAGTCATTTCACCATCTGCAGAGAGAACCCAAGCCCCATATGGTGAGGACTTGCTTTCTTTTCCAGATTCAAAATTAGCAAAGAAGGGCTAAGAAATTTGTTTGCGAACTTAGAAATACATGGCCATATGCATATCAAATATCTGAGAATAAGGCAGAAACCATCTCTGCAGCCTTTTAAACACAAACATGAAAACAGTTTTCAAGGTTAATAGAGTTAATAAAATGAAGACCAAGTTACATATTCAGAAAAATTATTTCTACACAGGGTAAAGTTTACTGAAAATAGCATTTTTTGCTACACTGCCTAGCTGATGTTGAAAGGCTGGGACTAGACTGAGGTGCTTGTTAATGATAACTTTGAAGAAATATCACACTTAAAACTCAGACTGACTGCAGAAAAGGTGTTTTATCAACTGCTCACTTTATAAATAAATATAAAACTACCAGGAAAACGTTTAAACAGGTGTAATCATCACTGCATATGAAAATTGAGTTTGGAGGCTGAAAGGAATCTTAACACAGTTAAGAAAGAATGAAAGCAATGTAACACTGCGATCATTGCCCATTATGCATGTATCATGCAAAACAGGAATGTTGTCATAGCAGCTATAAAAATGTCAGTGAAAACTGAACTACTATTACCAAGTTGTAAATGAAATGAAAAATGCAAAAGGAATATGTGAATGAATACATTAAGGGAAATGTTATTTCTTTCCCAATAAACAAGCAAAACAAAATAAATTCTCATGAAATGGAGTGATTTGTCTGAACAAATACACATAGATAACAATTGCAGGAGGCCACATCCGCACAGGACAACTGGATAAAATCATTAAGATTTCGGATAATCAATTTTCCAGCCTTAGAATGGAAGAAACAGTAAAAATACTATGTTTTGAAGTTTCAAAGTGAGAAATCAATTAAGCAATTCATTATATTAAGGCCAATTTTTTTTATACTGAAGTAAAGGGAACTGCTTCTGTCTGTTAGCAATGGCAATTTGACTTTCAGTGGGACTACACTGATAAAAAGTGTGCCTTGGAAAACAAATATTTCTAGCCTTTAATACACTATACTCATTACAACATTTAATGACTTGCACATTGGTTAAGGCTACACGTAATGAATGCAAAAAAACTCAACAAAAACCCAGGGCACAGAGTTGGGCAAAATAACAGGAGACCCTTACTGGCATGAGCAGAAGCCTGGTGCACAGCAGCCTGAGCCAGCAGCGAGCTCCACTTGGGCAAAGCCTCTCAAGCAGCATCAGCAGGACCCCACCCAGTCCCTCGGACTGAGGCTCCCAGGGCCATGTGCAGGGAGACTCCTGTATGTGTTCATCTCTTGAGGCAAGCACACTTCACATTTTTTTTCTAAAATTAGTCTTTCTCAATAGACAGGCACTGCGAAATGAAAGTCTAGTACATATTGTTCATTAAGGCAAGTCCACATAGGATTGGATATTGAAGCAAGTGCTGGGTAAATATATGAAGGTTGTACCTTCAATTCTGCATTAAAAGAGCAATTACTTGGAATATGCTTTACAAACATCAAAGTTAAAAAACATTTCTGAGTTCCTAATGTGTCCATAATTAATTCACACATTCAGCAGTTGAGTCCAGAAATATGTTCCTGTTGATAATTTGCAAGTAATGCTTCAAAAACAATCTGGCACATTTTTATTTGCCTTAATGCCTGAAAGCTATTACTGATAGTGCTTTACAGTGTCATCATCATTGCCACCATGTACATGCTTTAACTAACAGAAGTCCTTAGGTCCGAAGAAATAGGAATTTTACGAGAATTAAAGTTGCCCTTCTTCTAATAACGACTACATTTATTTAATGTAAAATAAAATATGTTTTATTATAAGAGAGGTTCCGAGAAGCATTAGCTGTCCTCATTGCAATGAGAATGAGGAACAAAGCACTTCACAAGATCAGGCCTAAGTGTAAGAAATGCTTCACATCCTCATCAGAGGTACCCAGGGCTAAATCTCTTCACATGTACAAAAGTCAGTTCTGCAAAAATGATCCTTACCTACATCCTTGTCACATACACACGCACTCAGAATCTACTGTGACAGGAAGGAGTTAGAAACTATCCAAAATGAGTCAGAATTTTTATTTATATAATATATAAATTAGCAATTTTGTTAAGATCTAACTTTATGAACATTATGAAACATAAATCCAAGGATAAAACTGTTTGCTTGAGTTTTTAAACAGAAAACAAAAATATAACTGGGAGTATATTGATTTATGTTTGATTTTGAGTGCTATCTTAACCCCTTCATGTCTGTACTGGTTTTATCTCAGTGACTGTGCTTGGTATTTAATTCTTTTGAACATAAAATGAGTTTTCTAAATTGCTGCATTTTTGAAAATTATTTCTGTAGTTATTACTGCAGTTTGCTCTTTTCCAAGCACTCGATTTACTTTGTTATTTTAAAATATTATATTATTGTAAAATGTTAACAAAATAACTAACCTATAGTTGGCCATTGTTTTGTTTCAAATACTTGTGTTCATTTGAAAGAAATGTAACTGTGGATGGATGTTTTCCCTTCTCTTTGTGTTTAATTCTGGCAGAGTGTTTCCAGAACTTGAAACATGATCTCTAAGGGCAGGAAAGGTAATTAAGATCCTTGGAGTTCTATGCTACACACAGTGTATGATATGCCATGGCTTGGGGCATTGCTCAGAAAACTCTCCCAAACACAGTGTTTAACTTTGTCAACCCCATCCCATCAAACAGGAAGGAATTTATCCAGGCTGCCATTCAAGAACTGGACCACGGAACAATTTCACTGTGACTTCTGAAGCTTTCCCTTCAGCACTCCCCCCTGTCCCTGGCAGCTCCCAAAACACAAGCAGGGCCCCCTGCTCCATCACAAACACATCCAGCCTGTGTCCCTCCTCCCCTGCTCAGCAGTGCTCATTCCTGGCAATCCCACGGGGAAGGACAGGAGCAGCACAGGGGCAGGGCTCTGCTGGGCTCTGAGTGCTGGGACAGCCTCTCCTGAACCCACAAACTCTTACACTCCTTTGAAGCCAGAGGCAGGAGGAATGGTACAGCAATCCTAGTGCTAAAGCACAAACCAGGAATCGTTATTTTCCCTGTTCCAGCACTAATCGTGCCCCAGTTGAGCTTCCTGTGCATATTTGCCAGGAGACTTTCTTGCAGCATGGAGAAAGAAGAGTTGGGACAGTTGTTCATCTTCTTTGAACATTAAACAGAAAACATCTCTCACCTAACTGAGACAGAGAGAAGCACTCCTGTGTCCACTTCTCTCACCCAAAGAGCTGAAAACTCTGGCAGTGATCCAAATGCACTTCCCCTTGATATGGGCAACCTGACCCAGCTGGAGAACAAGTCTGTGGAATTATGTGCACCCTGAAAAATATCAGCTGAGGAACCTAGCCTGGCTGTGGGAACAGCACAGCTGTAAAAGCCCAACAGGAAAACCCTGGTCCTAGTCCTCATTTCCCTGTGCAGGGCTCTGAGCGGATTTCCCCTGGCAGTGCAGGATGGCAGCAGCCACTGCTCACATGGGGACTTGGCGGTGTCCTGTGATGGATGCTGAAGCCCCAGGGCTGTCCCAGCCACGGGGCAGAGGCTGCACTGCCAGATTTCTGCGCTTTGGCTGCTGCCATGGCTGCTCAGTGCCCCCCGTAGAGCCCAGGGCCGCGCAGGCCCATCCTCCCCTGCCTCTAATGGAGACGGCACATCAGAGGCTGACGAGGGTGGGGAGAGAAGGGAGAGCAGCTTTAAACATTGCCAGGTCAGCGCAACAGGAGGTAAGCAAGTACAGAGGCAGCAAGAACTACTGAAAGTTTTTGATATAGTCCCAGGTGGACTCCCCAATGCCTGTAAATGTTTCAAAGGGGGATCCCCTTTCTGTGGGCATGGAAATGTTTCAAAGCAGCCCCAATCGGTGCAATGTTTCAAAGACCACTGCTCTCTAAAAATTCCAACCCGAACTACTCCCCCCAGCCAAAAACCTTCCTAAACAGATCCCTTCCTGGCTAGCCCCAGCTGAGGAGGTCTGTTCTGCACATAGAGCCCTCCTACAGGCCCCAGCATAAACTGAAACAAAACATCTCCTGTTTCCCTCCTCTGGGGATTCATCCAGCCTGCTCCTTCCCTGGGGACCCCCTGAAGGACCCAGTGTGCCTCTGTGTTTGTGCACAGGATATGAAGGGCTGGAGTGCAGCAGGGTAATTTTTCAAAGCAGTGTGTGGGAGTAGGACTGGAAATTCCCTGCATACTGCTTTGAAAAAAATAAGCCCCCTACCTCCATGAATTATGAACAGGGCCTCCAGCTCCAGACTGGAAATCTGAGAGGTTGAAGAGGGAGGCACAGCCAACTTAACTGGATGCAGTTTTTAAGATTATGATGTCAGAAATAATTGAATTCCTTAATCATATTATGGACGCTGCTACCTAAGAGGTATCAGTGATACAGAACATGGATTCCTTTGTTGACAGTCACTTGAGCAGAATAAAACTGTAAGCAAGTGCTTAAGGTATCAACTATTGATTTTGTGTTTCTCAAAGTATGAGAAGAAAGTGCTGCTGAGAGGTCTTGGATTATCAAAGCCAAGGGATTTTTAACCTAAAAATTACATGTCAAGGCTAACTTCATTGTCTTGGCTCTCCTCAAATTCAAAAGAGAGATAAAAATCTCTCCCTGGAAATGCTTATCCTACTCAAACTCTTATCTTAGATTGGTATCAATCATTCATTTTCCCCAGACAGCACCTCAATGACTATATTAAACCAGACACCATAACTTTAGACAGATACAAGTTCATTGAGATGAGGCCAGCCCTAAGCTCCTGAGGACACGCAGTCTGAGGGCAAGCTCCTCCTGTCTCCCAGACACCTGTATGTTCACCCTGTGATCTCAGTGCTCCCCCAGCACAAACAAATCCTCATCTGTAGATCTTAAATTGACAGCAATGACATTAATAATTCCTGTGAACTAGACCTGGGCTGCAGAAACAGCAATATAAGCTTCTTTCTCTTGCTGCCTATCTGGCTAGATTTGGTCTAACGCAGAGAAGGGAAACTTTTGCACCTTTTATCAGTGATAAACCAGCCTAAGCAGTAAGGAAGCACGTGAGCCAGCCTGTTCTAAGGCCTGAATAAGGGAACAAAGCACTCAGGCTATGACCAAGGGGGATAGGAGCAAGCACAGGAGGCATTAGTCACTCTCCCTACTGTTACCAACCCAGGACTATGTAAATTAACACCAAAAATCTGCACAGCATTTATTGCTTGAGAAATGCTGACATCTAACCTCTCCTTTTCCCTTCAGTATTCCCCAGGAAAGAACAAATACCAATGAGCAAACTCACTGCAAACACCTTTTTTTGTGAGCAGTTGCATGTCCTGAAGGAGAGGGGGCCCAGAAGCGTTGTGAACCAAGATGCCCAGAGTGAGAGGAAGTTTGGCTCCGTATTAAAGGTTTCTTTAGGTTCACTTTGCTCTTTCCTAAACTGAACCATTAAAAGCAGTGATGACCTTAACTTAATGGACATCCTCAGTCTGTACCTCAGCAAAGCGACATGAAGATATGACACCACAGTGGAATTATCACATATTTTCTTACCACATCCTGGTATTTACAATGTTCTAAGTGTATAGAACCGGGCCCACAGCACCATTGTACTATACAGAGTTTTTCCAAATGTTAGAGTAATTGATGCACAGCTTCAAGGAAACAATGGGTACACTCTTCACAAATAGCAGCACCACAATTTTCTGAGCCTCCTATGCCTTCTACGCCTGTTGTTTTCCAATGATGTAAGAACTTTGTAAAGTTGTGTGTATAATTGTATATTACTTCAGACAGCACTAATATGGGCATATACATAAATAAACATCACATATCAGTCACTGGAAAATGAAGAAACTACATTTTTCCAAAAGAAAAAGAATAGTTCCCTTCTCAAATCAAGCAGAACCTTAACTCAGCATTTCATGACGTTTGTATTTAAAAAGCACTTATTAGCTACTGGATCACAAATTAAGTTGAAACAAGCGCTAAGCTTGCTAAGGACTTCTTTCTTAAAATCTAGGAGGGAGCTACATGAAATCACCATGGTCCAATTAACAAGGATCTCACTCTTCAAGCCTGCAAACAAGAGATTACATTAACACCTGCTACAAAAGCAAACATTTTTAGATATCTTTATCTTAACCTGCTTGACATTAACTCAAAACTCCTGCTTGGCTCTTGGATGAAAATTATTGTGACTGACATGTATGTTTTTCATTTGGGGGTGGGGGTTTGAAGACTGTGTCAGTCCATATTTCTCTCTCTCTGGTATTTATGCACAATCCACTTCAAAGCTAATAGGAGTTACATACCTGAATTGATGGGAGAATAATTTCCTAAATGTAAAATTGCTGAAGGAAAACCATTATGCTTATGGGAGATAAATGCTGCTTATGAATGTATGAGACACAGAGAGCACTGTCAGGTCCTTGAAGGGTCTCATTCAACACATGCCTAGAGTGGCATGTCTAAGTATCTTCTGGTGGTCTGTGCACCAAAATAAACTGACCTCTTGGACCAACACATGTATTTATAACATCTGTCCACACAGGAAAAACCTTTCTTTGTGTTGATCAGAGAAACAATCACACAGCTGCAGCAGAAATACAGCCCATCAGGTTACTGCAATGCTTTTACTAACTCCTGCGACAGGACTGTCAGAGAAGGCAGAAAGCACTGATTTTTAAAACACTTGTATGTCTGAAAAGCTGAACTTTCTGAAGTCCAGAATTGTTGGAAAAAGTAGAAAAAACCCACTGAAATAACTCTGTAAGTGTTTTGTTTTGACAGTGTTCCTCAGGAATTCACCACACTTAGCTGGGAAAATGCTAGCAGTTACTTCTATTCAATGTCATGACATACAAAATTGAAACATAATTGCTCCTAAGTGGTTGACAACTGGCAAGTACTTTTTACACAGATAGAAAGAAATTTATGCTATCAAATGGAAGATACTGTCAAAAGTTTGATTTTAATATAAATGAAAATGCTATATGAGGACTCAAAAGGATAAGGAAAAAGCTCAGCAGTAACACTTTTATAACCACATATTTAAAAAGCTTTGAAGTGAAGAATCATTACAGCAAAATCATTTTCCTTGAAAAATAAAAAAAATAAATTACAGCATGAATATTAACAAGTTATTAGAATGGTGAATGTCAAAGAGTAGCAAAAAACAAGCAGCCAATGAGTGGCCTAGTGTAAAGAATGTCTTACCAATCATATGGTTAGCGACATGGATTTGTATCTCTCTCTCATTCTCAAAGGTCATCTGGCACTTGATGCACTGATAGGTCTTTTTCTGTTCAATAACCAAAAAGAAATTAGAGAAAACTGCACTGTAGCATAAGGCAAGTGTGATCATGAATATAGCATGTTATATGCTTCAAATTTCCTCCCCTGAGGCTTTTTTTGCTCATATACCTCCAGGCCAGGCTTTTTTGGGACCATAAACACAATCTCTAATTAACAACCTGCTTTAGGAGAAATTTTAATTTCAACTTAAAAAATTTCAAATTACAGTACTTGAAAATCTGACTGAGTACTTGAGCCACAACGAGATTGTTCCTGTCATTTAACCCATTGCAGTAAAATTCCCCCAGAGTGAAATAAAAGACAGAAAAGTAACTTTTCAGAGTAAGATCAACTTTCTCAAAAAATTCCACCTTTCATTAAACTCAAAACAGTGTAGGCAGAGCACCTATAATTACTTGGGGAAGTGAAGGAAAAAATGCATTTTGTATTGGTCTCTAATCAGAAATCTTGAAAGAACTGCATTACCACAAAGAACTGTTTCCTAGTACAATCTGTTTATATTTTCTCTATCTCAAAGTCATACCAGGGAGGCCTAGCTGCAGAAGTCAGGAGACAGTGTGAAGAGGCAATTACATGAACCATTTATTCAAACAGGGAAAATGGGGTTTGCACTCAGATTTACAGTGATGCGTGTACTTGTGCAACGTGGCAGGAAAAAATCCAAGAAACCATTTGCAGAAATTAAACTGCATGTTGACAAGTTAGAGACCCAACTCAGGAAAAAAAAAAAGAAAAAGAAGAAAAAGAACCAAAATACATGAAGGCTAAGCTTTTGCACACTTGCAGAAACTCTTATTTCCCAAAGCAGGAGTATGGTGCTTTGGTCTATGTACATGTTTATTTACTGCATGGGAATATGCTATCTAAATAGGTATCTTTTGATGTGCAGTTTAGAAAAACTGGGCCTTTTGTGCCTACTTGTTTCTGAAGAATAGCTCCTACTGCAACACTTGTCACTAGGCACAAGCATGAGGTTTGCACTCCCATGGCCAGAGCTGGTGACAGCAGAACACACATGAAATCTCTGGGTGCTGGCCACAAGGGATGGGTAAGAACCCCAAACCAACAGCACTGAGAAACTCAATTCAGTAAACAACACCCTCTTAACCTTTTAAAGGAAGATATTTTTGGGGGTACTTTTTGTGTACTTTTAGATGCACATTACTTTTTCTTCAGCCTCCACCCCACACCCAGGTATAGAACCCCATTTTTAGGACAGCAGTAATAAGTCAGAAGTTTTGAGTTAACAGAGGAGTTGTTGTCACCCCCTCTGTGCATGGGATCCAATTTCCTCAAGCACCTGCTGAGGAAAGAGCAAATTAGGTGCCACCAAGAGCTTAACTATTTCCCATGTCATCAATGGCAACAAGGTAGCCTGCTGGAGGTTAATGAACAGGCTGTAACACCATAATAACAAGTGCACCAGTCTATGGAAGTTAGGCATATTCCATGAATTCTGTACCAGTGTGCGTTTGCTTAGGCAGGGCTTTCTGGGCTAAAACAACAATGGGTGATTAACATGATAATAGGAAGAAGGCTATACTCCATTGGCCGAAAGCTGACACAGCCAACCATATAAAAGGAAATAGTTTGGATTGGCTAGTTATCCCTAGGCAGTTCAAGAAAGTATCCTCCTGGAGTCCATTTGGAAATCAAGGCTGTTAATGGAAAAGCAGCTGGATTTCTGCAGCACTCTTTCTGGGGAATCTATCCTGGCAGATGAGCGCAGCACACATACGTACACATGTCCTCTCAAACACACTGCCACACACATGCTGAGGGCTCCTAACTTCACAAACAAAACAAAACACAGAAAACCTTGCAAGAGCAATATAGGATTGGGCAGTGACTGATTCATGTGGTCACATGGTCACCTTTAAAACTTGAAACCTTCCTCTCCCTTAAAACTTCAAAGCTAAGTTCTGTGCCTTGTCCAATGCTTATCTCAGCTATGAGGGTTCCCTCAGTAACCACCTAGAGAACAGTATTTCAGCCTGACTCTATTTCAAACCTTCAAAGTTATATTAAAACAGACAAATGATTAATTTTTTAATTGATTTTGGTGCTTCTGAAAGCTACTTACTAACAGATCTGGAGACAGGATGTCTTTGTTTATCCACAGATCCAGTGCTAACTCCTCCACACCATTTCACAATCTCATAAAACATTCTGCTTGGCATGAGGAGCCCTCAGCAGATTTCAGACTTCCTCTCAGTGCTACCTTTAGCCTCAGCTGAGACCTCTGCATGCAGATGAGCAGCTTAAGCAAGGTGATGGCTCCTAAGACAGGGCACCCCACTTAACATGGAGTGAGGTTAATAAATGGCCCATAGAGGTCTCAAAATAACTACAGCTAGATTAGCACCCAAATGTCTGTGCAAGAGATGGAAGAGCTGATTTTTTTGGCTCATTAATAATTGCCTTTGACATAATGTCACAAAACATCCTTCCATTATCAGTAAATGGGGAGCACTAGTTATAATACAACTATAACAAGTTGTAGTACCAAATATGATCTTCTACTACCATTTTTCTGCTTTATGGACATTATTAATGGATTGGTTATCTTTTTTTAAAGTTTTATCTTCTTAAAGTGGTGACAACGAACGTGCCCACACTCTGAGGAGCTAACAGAGGCTAGGTGATGGCATCTAGGTGATCAAAGAGACCAGATGAACAGCTGAGAGCTCATTCCCCACAAATGCAAGATATTTAATTCTAGTCTTGGCACAAAATTGTAGTAATAACAACAGAGGGTTCTGTTTTCTTTTCTGAAGTATCTATTGTTCCCATGGGTTTTCCAGACGATCCTCCTTTAAATCTGGAAATAGTTTCCTGTTCTACAAAGAAAATATTCCTCCATTCAAGTAGATTTACAAGGGAAGAGAAGGGTTGTGGGGGAGAACAAAGAGAAGGAACTGAGTCCAAGAAAGTGTGCAGGAGAAAAGAAACTGAATAAAGGAACACAATAGAGTTTATTCTTCCAACTTTCTATGCTACCTCCTTTGCTTCTTCAGTCCAAATAACCTAGGTGAGCTAAAAATAGTATCACCACTCAAGATGAAAACTTAACTGAAGTCTAAACATTTGCCACTGTCAATGTTAAACAAGCATTGTTCATGATACCTGTGGTACAAAATGAAGATAAATCTATGTAAGAGAAAGAACAGCTTGAAATGTGACTGTTTACAGTACTAGGAAATGAAAAATTTTAATACTAAACAATTAGTCATGTTTCTCAAGATATGCACATTCCTCTAGAAGGTACACGAAAACGAATTAATAAAACGTATTCAAAACTGGAGCTGCTGCACACAGAAAGATACTCAGAAAAACAGGAAAGCATCACCTCTGATGAGATCTTAATCTAATGCAAAAAAAGGCCTTGAACTATTCTTGTGCAGATACTGGAATGATACCTTTACTTGTGATACTCACATGAAAAAACACTTTCAGTCCTATCCAAACAGAATAGCTGATACAAAACTGTATGAATGAAACAAAAATGGATGTTAGAGAAATCTTTTACTACTAAGATGTATTTTATTTATTCCTCGTAGTGATGTCTCTTGCAGAAGACCATTGACTTGTCTTAAAACGCCTAAAAACAAATCCTCCAAAGAGGATGTTCCATATACACACTGCAAAAACTATGTCTGCCTGGAAATCTATCGTGTTGATCAACATGAATAGATCCTAGGCAGGCATCCTAGAAACAAGCATGATCAATTTACATTTACAATATTTCTTCCTGTTTGTTGGCCATACTAAAAATGTGAAGAAGACAGAATACAGAAGGATTTTCAAGGGTTATGTGCTTTCTTTCATTCTTATGGATTAAAAAAAACAAGCCTGCCAAGCAATTCTGAGTATTTTTCAATGCTGCTCTAGCTGTCTCCTACTGATTTTCAGAATAAAACCTCAAATAATTCAATAGTAAAAAACTAAATATAACAAAATATTCATACTTTGTTTGTGGTGCTATATACACTTGCATATATACACAAACTTAAATACTTACAGTATTGGAAAGGAATTGTTCAGTTTCTCCTGTTCTTTTTTTTCTTCCCAAATATTCTTTATTCATCAAGGGCTAATATTTATTTTCTCCCTTTCTTTCACTTTGGGTTAAATCTTCATTTAAGTTTTTTTCCTGAAATTCCTTTAGGTTTTCACGCTCACCTCTTCTATCAAAAAATAAATAACGGCTGATGGAGCGACTTCTGACATAGGAAGAAGTTACAGATTTTATATGTTATTATCGTCTTTTCCACTTGCTTGGATTTCATTCTGCTTATTCTTATTTACTCTAAAATATATACCCACTACTTAAAAATCTGCCTGTATGTTCCTTCTGACTGTACCTTGTCCTAATTTTCAACTGCTTTTCTATTTAAGAAAGAAAATTAAATAAGGTGTTTAAAAAATGAAATGTAGAAAGAATTGGAGAGAAGTAGCTCTTCTCTGAACATGTGCAGATCACTCTACATGCACTGTGCACTACAGATTGCTCCATTAAAGTGGTATTTTACCTGTGTGCAGCACACTAACAAGATGACAAGAGTTCATGTTCAACTTGCTTAGCTTTGCTACGAAGCCAATGAAGTTAAGTAAACACTGTTCTTGAATGCAGACATGTATCACCATTTAAAAGGCAGTATAATTCTTTGAAAAATCCCTGTACTAGGAAAACACAAAGGGCACTCATTGCCGTCAGAACCCTGAGTGAAACACCCAGAGTTTTCCAGTGAACTGATATCAGAATTCAGGTCTTGTGCCTATAATGAAGGGTAAGATAATTAATTATTCCTAATAACAATATATATATATTCCTGGGATGCTTATCTCACATATTAGCATACGTGCAGGCCACAGACAATGGTAAGGTACCATTCGCCATGGTCACAAATGCTGATTTTTCATTATCTTCTACAAAGAAACTCAGAACTTCTCTCATGGGATGAAATTCAAAGCATTTACGTTATTGAATAACTTAAAACTTTCTCCTGAGAGAATAAGTATGGAAGCTGTCACTGAAAAGAAAGAGTTAAAGCAAGAAATAAGATAGAAAATGGCAATGTGTTCTGCTGGCTGATAGGAAGGAAAAGGTAATTCCATAGGCTCAGCAATATGAATTGGTCCTACCTGATAGAACAGATGTATTTTTCAAGAATTTAGAAGAAAATAAAGGGCTGAGGAAGAAGAAGGACAATGACCTAGCCAGACTTAGGTATCACACCAAAGGAGGAATATTTCCATTCCTCATTTTTCTGCAAAATTATTTCTGTGTGTCTGGAGGCTTAGTCACACCCAAAGGGAACAATATCCAGTGCCTTTACCAAAAGAAAGAAAACAAGAAAAGAAATCAAGCTTTCTGTGGGATTGGCTCAGGAGGCTGGATTGGGGCACTGCTCCAGCATGGCTGTGCCCAGCCCAGCTCAGCTATTGGATGCTGCTGCCCCACACAGAGCAGGGATAACAATTCCTGCCAGGAATACAACCCGCATCTGCTCCCTTGGAGGCACCTCAGTCCACGTCCTCTGGACATTCTTAGGGCCCTCTCTTACTTAACCAAGCCTCTGGTGCTCTACTTGAATGGATGGTATTTTCAGGTGCTTTTAATTCAGTAAGATGTGTTTGTGGGTGCTTTAATTAGCAGATTGACATAAACAGGCATCTACGGTTGGAATTATTCATTAGGAGTTGGGTGCCTAATTTCCTCAGATACTTTTGAAAATCTCACCCCATCATGTTTAATTAAAAATGTCAGATGATATCAATACTCAGATGTGTCTGCTGTTGGTCTCCTGAGAAGATTTCCAAAATCCACTTCTCATTCCATCTGTTCCTGACAGAGGAAGGACTGACTTGGCCCATTCTTGAACCAAAACGTCAACAAATAATTTAAAAAGACTATAAACTGCAAATGATATTAATCTCCTGAGTAGGCTTCTGGAACCTTACTTGGATCTGCATGTTCCCAAGTAACTTGTAAGCTAAGAAATGGGAAAGCAGGCTATCTGCAAAAAGTCAAGGACAGCACACTTTTATGTAATCTACATTAGACAATGTCCAGATTTGCTAAGAAACTGCTTATCCCCTACTGGCCCCTACAGAAGGGCCATGAAGCAGGTTCTTTTTTAAAGTCACTTTTAAAATCATGCATACACACAAACAAGCTCACACAAATGCACACAGACCTCCAAGTAACCTCAAAACATTCAATCTGACAGACATTCCTAGGGACAAGCTCTTTAGCACAGAAGTTTGGTTTAGGCAAGGATTTGGGGGGTAGGATGGAGTTCACTACATTTTCCCTCACAAGTTCCTATATCCTCCTGCTCATTATTATTTTCCTGGTAAGAAATAATCTCTTTCCTCAAATATGACCGATTAGGTTTTTTTATTGTTTTGGGTACTCAGCATCTCCATTTATCATTAAACTACCCCAGCTTTTCCAGATCTGCCAGTTTAGTAGAATCAGAATTCATGGACAAACTCAATCCCCACTGCCCAAGTGTCTCAGCTCTCTGTTGGTAAATCTAGGACAGTTCTGTGGTAAAAAATCTGCTGCACTGCTACTAGGAATCAGGGTGCCTGTGAGGCTGAGCAACTTCTTATTGTTCTATGTGCATTACTCTACCCTTCCTCCTGTTTTGCTGGGGTTTTTTATTAGCACCAGTGATTTGATGCAGTGACAGTTTTAAAAAAATAATATCAGATCAGTTCTCACATTGAAGGTCTACACTTTATCCCTCACACATTTTAAAGTTCAGCTGTACTTACTCTGGGAACAGGGGACGTCTGGGTACCTTTCCTTTGGCCACTGGTCTCGGGTGTCAGGTCTCTGTGGTCTACCTGAATGTGGCTCTCTAGATCTTCAGCACTTTCAAATTTGACACTACACTCTGGACACCTCAGGCTGCCACATGGCCTCTCGTTCACCTCCTGTGGAGTCAAGCTCGAGGACTGTCCGTTGGTGCTCCTGGTCATGCATCCAGCACACAGGCCATAGGGAAGGCCATTCACATCCAGCTTTACCAAGTCCTGCTTATTCCGGAACTCCTTCAAGCACAGCGCACACTTGTAGAGTTTTTGCAAGGCCTGGCCGTTGGGCGACGAGGTTGCAGAGTTTCCTGCCAATTTCTGCATATGGAACGTCCCATGGATTTTCAGCTCCAGGGTAGAGGTGACCGTCTGCATGCAGACAACGCAGCGAAACCCGGTGAGGGAGTTTCTGAGATCTGGATGCATCTGGCAGTGCTCGATAAATTCCTCCTCGCTCTGCAGTGGCATTTTGCAGATCCGACACGTCCCTGTATCCAAACTCTTGCTGTGAGTGACTTTGTGCTCCGTGAGGGTCAGGAGCGATGGGAAGCGTTCCCCACAGATGGGGCACATGTAGTGCTTAGCTGGGCCTCGATGGGTCTGCATGTGCTCTCTCAGGCCATTTTCCGAGAAAAAGGTCCTTGAGCAGATATTACACTTGTGGCTACCTTTGATGAATTCTGCTTTCTTCCTAGAACAGTCATCCTCCCCAGGCCTGATGTTATGATCTCTCAATCGATGGTTCTGCAAGAGGACCTCCATAGTGTAGGCAGCCCCACAAATGTCACAACCATACATGGGCTCAGAAGCATCCACATCATCCTCACTGGCTTCATGACTGTTGGAAGTATCTGGATTCTTCATTAACATGTTCTGGATATCTGCCCCTTCTGTCTTCTTGTTTGTTGGGGTCATGCCATTAGCTGTACCATTCTCAGCGCTAGCATCAAAAACACAATGTTTTTCCCGCAAGTGCTTCTCAAGCAAGATTATGGCATGAAAAGCTTTGCTACAAAACTTGCAGTTGTATTTTTTGCTGTGGGTTGTGATGTGGCACTGCAGTTCTACCTCTGTGCTGAAGGTCTCACCACAGAAGATACATTTGTGAGACTTTGATGGATTACCCAAGTGACTATGCTTCACATGGATCTGGAGATCCACCTCCTTCCTAAAATCCCAGTTACAGGCTGTGCAACGATACATCTTCTTTTCATTGCTATGCTTGACTGCCAGATGCACTTGGATAGATACCTTGGAATCAAAAACTTCTTGGCAAAGGGTGCAGTGATACAACACAAAAGTATGCATGTCCAACAAATGCTTCTGCAAATCATCCACTGAAGAAAACTGTTTGTCACAGCTCTCACATACATAATGAGTGGAAGTTGTCATGTAATGTATGGTGAGATGTTGCAGAAGAGACTCCTGGGAATCAAAGTCTTCTTTACACTGAGGGCAAGACTGTTTCCTCAACAGCAACTCCAAATGCAACTTTAAATGGGTCTGAAAACTTTCAAAATTTGAGAACTTCAGATCACACTGATTACATGGGTATTCACCATTAGACACTGAGTTTACGCTTGCAGAAAGCCTCTGCCTTTTAGGGGAAGAGACTTCAACATCAGAAGAAACTGGACTCTGCTCTGCTTTTGACTTCTTATTGTGTGCCAGAGGAATGTTCTTGTGGTTTTCTTTAATATGCTTTGTAAGCTTCAGGATGGAGCCAAAAATGGGGGAGTTTGTGCAATAAGGGCATGAATAAACTTCCATAAAAGACTGTGTTGGCTGAATGACAGGGGAATCCAATTTTGAATTTCCTACATTGCAGTGAGTCTGCTGGATATGCTCAGTCAAGGTAGCTTCGGTCAGAAAGCCCATGGAGCACTGGTTACAGAAGAAAGCGTTGTTGCCATCTTGAGGGGTAGCGTTTGGGCCACAGTGAGTAATGCGGATGTGTTCCTGCAAGCTGTTGATATCTGCAAACATCTCCGGGCAGTAATTACAATGGAAGGCAGAAATGTTGCTAAACTGCATCATGGGATAGGCATGGTTTTTGTGCACTTTTCTCACATGTTCATTCAAGTTGTACAGTGTAGGCATGGAATCAAGGCAGATCTGGCACGTGTGGCTTTGCTGAGGTTTGTCTGCATGAATGGTCTTCAGATGGATCTCCAGAACAGCAAGGCTGTTGAAGTCACGCTTCGAGCAGTAGGGGCAGCTGTAAGTAACTTTAGACCAGTTCTGGCCTTCCTCTCTGTCAACAGACCTGGTTTTCTTTTGTCCTCTCAAAGGCTTTAAGGTCGAATCTGGAGTGGAACCTCTTTCCACCGACGCACTGGAGTCGGGCGTTGCGCTGCTCATGGATGCCACGCTCCCCAAGACTGGGTCAGGGCTGATGCTGTGGTTGCTGGAGTCAGGTTGTCTGTGGCTGTCCAAGTGGCAATAGACTTCCTCCACTGAAGAAAACTGCTCTGGGCACATAGGGCACTTGTGTTTTTTGTTGGCATGGGCTTGATGAATGTGTGAGAGCAGCGAGGTTTCATCTACAAATACTTCAGGGCAATGAATACACTGCAAATCTGCCTTCTCGGAAAGCTGTGGGTGGCGTGTCATTACGTGCTTCTCCAAATCTTCAGTCTGACTGAATGTCTCTTCACAGTAATCACACATAAAATCATCCTTCTTCACCTCTTTCTCAGTCTTTGCCATATGTTCCTTGTTCTTTTTATGAGCTTGCATGTGACTCTGCAATGAGCTGGTAGATGAAAACCCACGTTTACACACAGTACACTTGAACGGTTTGCTGGAGCTGTGAGTTTTCAGGTGGATTTTGAGGTGGTCGCTGCGGGAGAATGCAGCCTCGCATTCGTGGCAATGGTACTTTTTATCCCCTGTGTGAAGCTTTATGTGGCGATCCCTACTCCTCTTGTGCTTAAAAAGCCGGCTACAGTAGGTGCATTTGAAAGGTAGTTTGTCACTGTGGATCTGTTCGTGCCTTTTAAGGTAGCTCAGGCGAATGAAGGACTTATCACAAAACTGACAGGGATACGGCAGGCCAGTCCCCCCTTCCTCCTCCCCGATGCCGAGATCACACCCATCTCCTATCATCTGAGTGGGTGATGCAACATCTTTGCTGGAGGGAGATGAAGCCACCCAGGAGAGTTGTGGGTCGTCATCACCATCTGTAATGGGAAAGCAGAAAGGAGATTAAAAACAATTCCCAGTGCATCTGTGAAATAAGGACAAAGCTCTCAACAACACTATGGGCTTCTGCTACTACAGCATTTTAAAAAAAATCAACTCAAAAAAACCCCCAAAAAACCCTCTTGAATTTGAAAGGAGGTTTGAGAAAGAGAAATAGAAATATATTTGTACACATAATTCACAAATATGCCAACATATAGTGTTAATAAAAAGCGTTTTTCTTTAGCAGGTTGAACACCTGCTCACTGTACTGTAAAGCAATAAACAATGAATAAAGAAAGCAAAACACAATATGCAATGAAGCAATACAAACATTTCACAAAGCTACAGTGTTAAGTGATCACCTGTGAATTTGTGGGTCTGTTAAATGCTACATCAAGATGATTTTAAGTAATGTCTCCATTAAAAAAATCCTTCAGTTCTGTCTCAAAACTGTAACAGAATGAAATGCTGCTCAAAGGCAGAGTTGAACATCTAGGTGGAATAAAAGCATCAGATTTGAGAGAGCTCAAGAAAATCAGAGAAGAGATCTGCACCATTACCACGTTTTCTTTTATAAAAGGTAATGTTGCCCTCTTGGTACAAAATCAAACAAATTTTTAAAAGCCCAGGAAAATCACCACTGGAGATCTCAAGACATCACGAAAGAATCAATTTCAGGATAAACCAAAAAATGGCCCAGCCTCTGTTTTAATAACTATTTCCTTTACTCACTATGAAGCTTTGAAAAATATATTATAATTCCATATTACCATAAAGAAACACAGCATCAACTCCAGCAGCCCCACAGTCATTTTAGGAAAAATACATAAAATGTTGTCAGCTTTCATTAACAGAATTGTTAACAAGAAACAGAAGAGAGTGAGCTCAAATATCCTAATTCCAACAAATGCAGAGAGGTTGAGTGAAACATAAATGCCACTAGTCTGATATCAAACTAAGCCACAGAACGAAGCAGAAATAAAGTTCACGTAAGTGATGGAAGGCTCTGACCACATAAACATTTGGAAATTCCAAAAAGGAGCTGGTTCTTGAGATACACCGTCTTTATAAAACATTTAGTGCTCCTACTTCAGCTTTTACTAAACCAAACCAATAAAACAATCCCCAGCTGTGTGTGTAGGCTGCCACACGCACACTCCTTGTGCCTGCCAACTACAGAGTCACCAGGCGGAGAAGGCACAAGTACGGCGAGGAGCTTTCACAGAAGGGCTCGGCTAAGGAGGGCACCACCACCGTACCAGGCGGCTCCTGCGGCACCATTTGCTCTGGCAAACACCGCTTTTTCATCCCAGGTAAAGAAAGAGAGCAACTACCTCGGAAAAAATGAAACCAAATAACCACGCCCCGAACAACTTTTCCCGCACGACGGGGATGTCTATTTCCAGATCAGGCGTCCGCTCTCTGCAGCCCGTGCTCCCCAGAGAGCTCCGCTCCCCCGTTTAACTAAACCTCCTGCCCCAGAGTGATGCTGGACACCGAGACCCTGCTTCTTCCTGCTCCCGAAATGCACCTCGACTCTCAGCAAGCATCCGCGCTTCTGAGATGCTCAAGGTCTTTGTGCTCAACTAGCTCCTCCAAATCTGGCGGAGCCCAAGCCTAAAACACAGACAACGAGCTCCTGATTTTTATGTAAACTTTTCTCAGGCTTCACTCCCCCGACCACGAACGGCTTTCTCTCTCTGCAGCTGCAACAAAGCCTCATGTTCCCAATTTAAGCCACCTCCGCCGCCCACCCCGCTGCCAGCACAGCTTTGCGGAGCCCCCAGGGAGCCCCCGGCCCCCGCCATCCCCCAGCTTTGCCGCCAGCCGTATCCGGGGCTCCGTCCCCACGGACCTGCGGCCACGGGCCGTCGGAGGGAAGAGGCAGCCGGCTGCCAGCGCCCGGATTAGGGGCCCCGGGGAGGTGCCGGTAGCTCAGGGCTGCCTAATTCCCTCCTCTCACCAGCTGGGCTCCTCCAGGGGCAAGGAGACAAAGGGGAGCACGAGGGGGATGCTGGGCCTGAACTAGGGCAGCACATGTTGCGTTTGCTGCCGCTGCTGCTGTCTACGGAGAGGGGGAGAGAGGAGAAAAACAACAAGAGAAAAAGCACCCCACCATTTGCTAGTTACTGCTCGGGCTTACTTGCTGTAATTATAATAATTTTGTGTGTCCATTTGCAGAAATGTTTGTAAAAATACGTGCATTTGAAATATCTGCCCTTCCGCAGTCAGGCTGCTGTTGTGCGGAGCGGCGGCACACAGGGGAAGGGCTGCGCCGGGAGAAGCCCGAGCTCTCCAAGCGCCTCCACCGAATAAAGCTCCATTGTTCAGCTCCGAAACCTGAGATGCAATGGGCCAAATCCAGTGGTAAAACAGGCTGGGCCAAACTGCTTTAACTTCCTTACATCCATATGCACTTATGCCAACCATTACATTGGCCTACCGTGCAAACTGAACAAATCTCTAGATAAAGTCTCCTCTGAAATGAACAGATCTACCTCAAAACACAGCCTAACATTCAAACAGCACCAGTTCCCCTCTAGCTGCTGCTCTTCAAACATACTGGGCTATTCAGAAAACAAAATCAAAGAAAGCTGGTATTAGTATTACTTTGTGAGTGGAGCACAAAGCCTTTGGCTAATATAATTTGGATTCAAAAAAATTAACATTTCTCAGGTTGAAAAGCTGGATTTGTTATAAAATGGAAGTGTTTACACAGAATGCAAGGATTGTCTCCTTTTGTTAGCTTCAGTAGGACCTTTTACCAATTTCCATGTTTAATTTCTAGATTCTTTCTATTCCAGCATTTTCTCATACTTTTACAGTTTTAAAAGGATTTTAGAAGAGACTTTAAGCACCAGAAACAACCTACCTGGGTTTCTTGCAAACAAGATACTAAATTACTGAACACCTAAACTGAAGAAATTAGGGAAAACCCATTATCATTAATCTCTTTATGGAATGAATAATAGCCCTGTTAATTTTAACTTGCCATATTAAGTTGAAGAAAAGACCTACAATGAACTGAGGAGAAAATTCTAAGGTATTTTACCACAGTAATATTTTAGTGCAAAGATATATTTTAGATGTGGTATGACATGTCTGGCAAAGATGGTTAGAATAATAATTCTACATTAATGCAATCAAAGGAATGTAGCAGAATGAGAAAAATCACTTTCAAAAAGGAGATTAAAGTCATTAAAATGGCTAATCCTGCAAAGTGGGACTGTTCTAAAATAGAGAATCACATGGCTGGTGCAAGGCTTTTGTCATTTGTGCATAAGAGAATCAAAACAAGTATTAAAAGGGTAAGAAAATTCAATAAAAAGTTTAATTGGGAAAAAAAGAGCATTAAGGAAGCTTCAGGATGTCAGTAGTCCTTAGGATATATGTGCAGGTCATGAAGCTTAAAGGGCCATTCTTGATAATCAATCTCAAAGTGGTACAGTAATTTAGCAACTTAATGTTCAGCACGTTTACAGGACTGCAAGCATTTATCATCATCAGTGAGGAGCTAATTCCAGCCTCAATGCATTCAATAAATGTATTTTTCCTTCTAATAAGAATGATTTGGCCAAACTGTAGTATAAATCATACTTCATTCTCTATTTATCTTCCAGATAACATAAGCCAAGTTCAGAGACATATTCATGAAGCTAAAACAATAAAATGAAGTCTTAAAAAGATGTGATCTCTCTTAGAAGGGAGACAAACACCACATCACAGATTGCTAGGAGTAAGCAGCACTGCCATCTCAGCATACACTGCTGACATTGATATATTTATTATTCCAGAGTTATTTTGCTAATAGAAATATAATCAACCAGACACAATTTCACAGTCCCTGCAAACACCTTCCCATCTCCCTGCCCACAGGTAGCTGGAAGCAGTGTGCTCCTGCTGAACTTTGAGCAGAGCTTCATTTTCTTGCTCAGCTGCCCAGTCACCCAGCCCAGGGGGCCACATTCCTGGGCAGGAGCTGCACAAACCCAGGCTACCCCCAGCTGGTTGCTTTTGCTCTTAAGAACAAAACACACACACAGAGATCACATTTGCTGGCCTGAACTTGAAGTTAGTCCTTGCCTAAATTTCTTGTTCACCAGCAGAGTATCATCAGGCCCCTCTCCATTGAAAAATCTCCCTACTCTGTCTGCCCTGAGTGTGGAGAGTTCAGGTGGCTCTTCCACAGGGCCTCTGTGCATCCCTCCTCAGCACGGGCACTCTGCAATGTGGCCTGTGCAGTACAGCAGGCCAGTCCATTCCAGTGCCACCAGCACAGACTGAGCACCACGGGGCTCAGGACAGCCTGCACAACCAGCCCCAGGCGTCAGAAAAATCCAGGGTTTGGCCAAAGAGCCATCTTTGAGACTCCCCTCCTGAGCCCAGAAGGCATCTCCATACAGGACAATAAACCAAGGAGGTCAGATTTAGAACGTGATCTTATTCTATCAGGTTTAGTTCTTTAGCACAGAGTCCTTTAACACAAGAGAAATACTTAAATTAACAAACACAAAACCCCAAAATTGATTGTTGAAGGAAGGATTGCTGCTTGATTTAAGCTGAGACTTCTAGTTCTCTCTGAACCCCTCCAGCATATACAAGTTAAAGATGGTCAAAGAACTTGAAATGCTTTAAGCTGTTGAAAGTTGATGGAATTCTAGCACCCAAAAAAGTAACTTACTTTTGAAAACAAGTTTGGCATCATAAGACACGCTTCTGAACTGTGCTTCAGTTCCTCATCTCCATAATAGCAAAAAGCCATCTGCTTCTCAAGGGCAAATTGTAGGGCTCACTTCTGTATAGCTGTGAAAACCCTGAGACATCCTCAGATGGAAAGTCCAATAGAAATGCTATCAATTTCAATAATTATTATTATTGCAGATGCTTAACTATGAGAATAAAACAGAGATTGGGGACTGATAAATCCTTAGTACTGGTTACAGCAAATTTTGCGTTGCTGCACTATGTATTAAAGCCAGGGATAGATCATTACAATGGATTATAGTAAGAACCTCACATAGCATACGCTGCTCATTTACACTGCAGTGCTGGTGTGAAATAATGCAAATCAAGTTTACATAGCAAATGTTTTAAGCTCAACATTTTCAGTGCACTGTGACAGCTTTTTGCTTAAATTTTTTGTTGGAGTGTTTAGTCCCATTTTCCTGCACATTTCCCGCACAGTTGTAACAAATAATTAGAAGTATCATTAATATTCCAAACTTGATTTTTTTAATGCATTTATTAGCTTCAATGAATGTTTCTGTTTGTTGTGTCACAGAAGGCAATAGTGGACTGTGACCCACCAGCCCCTGTGGCAATGAAAGTCCTTGCACACTGACACTGCATCTACCTCTGAATGGCACAGTCACTGCTGGGCTGTGACTGACACCCAGCTCTGCTGCACACTCAAGCACACGTCACTAAATGAGAGAAGAAGGATTTCTGCAACTTACTTACAATTATTCCTCAAAAAAATCATGCAACTGTCCCCTAGAACTGCTTAACCCACTCTTAGCCAAGGCAGGGAGGAGGTTCTGGGAAGTTCACACTGCTCTGAAGAACTCGGTACACAGCTTCCCACTTCAGTGACGTCAGCTTCTTCACAGTTCAGAGTTCTGCATTTTAAGGCATTTTGCTATTTTTAATATATATATGTATAAGTATGTATAAAATGTTCAAAGCAAACATGACATTGGATAAAAGTCTAAGAGGTGCTAATGTAAGTGGCACCACAGGCAATGCTTTCATTATTATCTCTGACTCGAGAAAAATGCAGTTATACCTCATCACATGCTTATGAGGTAAGCATTTTTGTTGGACTAAATTACCAAAGGTTAGTGACTCTTTTCCCAATTTCTCAGCTTTGCACTGCAATTCATTTTATAGTGATTTTTTTAAAAGAGCAGGGAAAATGTCTGGCTCAATGGAAAGTGTATATAATCTGATTTTTCTTCTCATGCAGAGAGTAACTTTGTATTTAGAATACAAAATCAGCACAAGATGCAGTGCAGAATTTCAAACATTAAACTTGCTGGGATGTCTGCCACAGATAAACTGTTACACATAGACAGTTTAAACCTTGCTGTCTTTGTTTAAACCTTTCTGTAGTGATCAAAGATACATCTAATTAGTCTTTTTTATACTGCAAGTTAAAAGTACACACAAAGATGTCTATTGAAGCTTAGCTGATATACAGAAACTTGTTAAGGCAGAGTAATGCATGCCTGAGCCCTTGTCTCCCATTAGCAGAGATATCAGGGCTCAGTAATGGCCATTGACAGGGTGATGCATAATTCTGTGCAGATGATAAAATAAGTTATTGTTAACATTATTTTTCCTTATGTCAAATAGTCTGTATTTTGCTGGTAACAAAAAATTAACATATCATTAAATAACTTATTTCACGCTTCGATAAATGGCATAATAGGGCTGGAGGAGAAAGTTTTATGTTAGATCTAGGAATAAACTAAATGCTTTCAGAGTTGAATCCCTGTTTTTCTTTACTCCCTTTGGAAAAGCAGCAGATACTATATTCTGCTGTGCATCATGGACTTGGGACTGAAAACAGCTGCACTCTAATTACATGTAAAGTGTACCAAAACATTCCTTTTATCACAGACTGTAAATCTGTTAGCATCTGTCTCTCCTTTGTTTCTTCCACAAGATACAAGCTTGTTTCTACATTTTTCTCACCTGTAGCGGTAATTAAAATTCATTATAAATGAAAGGAGTGAACACTAAAACAAGTTCCTCTGTGTACAGTTCTAAACTCAAATTAGAAACAGCTGTTTGCTAATTCATGCAGTGATGTTTTGTCGTGCTCTGTGAATCAATAATAACTCACCCTATTTCTACCAAAATGTTAGGTTTATATATATATTTTGCTTAGCAATTTGCTCCTCAGAAATGTTCAAATGCACATTCAGTCTTTTTTAAATGACATTAGAAGATGATTGCTACAAAATCATCAATGAAATAACAGAAATATTTCAATAGCTTGCTGCTTCTGCTTACCCTGCTACCTAGAGGGTCCTGTGTCATTCTTGCCTGCTTTGATGCCTACAGAGCATTCAGCAAAAGGGCACGTTGTAAGACAGATGTAAAAGAACAAAACTGTATACGGAGTCATGCAAATGCATCACGGATGCAACAGTCACATGGAGAGAATATTATAAAATTAGAGTTTCAGCTATGCCATCTCCAACTTTCCAACATTAGGAATGACAAAGCCCTCAGGAAAAAAATCCTGGTAGAATAATTATTACTTATAATAATTAGTTATAAAATTAGTTATAATAAATGGTAATACTTATTGTTAGTAATATTTCTACGTATCATGTTAGCCAGAGCACAAACTTCATATGACCCCATTGGCCTTACACAATTATATTCTGCACTTCTTGCTACTTGATGTCAACATTTATCACGATGTCAACACTTGATTATGCAAAACAAAGAGACAACACACAGCAGTTAAGAGCTGTGGCTGCTTCCTTTTTTTGTCCAAGCAGAGGGATGCAAGCAGGGTGGCTGCAGTGATCTTAGCAGCCCCCACGGCAGCTCTGCAGAGCCTGCCCTTGTCACAGCTCGAGTGGGGCCAGCGCTGGGCTCTGCAGTGCCCCTTTGCAGAGCCGAAGATCCAGCCCAGAGCAGTGGAAGAGCAGCAGCCTCTGTGCAGGTCTCTGCAATACATGCCTTACTTCATGCATTTTCCCATCTCTGTATAGGGACGTTTTCCCTCCCTTGTGTTTGGCTGCTGTTAGCAGGGAGGGTGTTCCCACACAGCACACACCTGAGCACTGACTGAAGTGCTCATGCAAATGTGGCCAGTGGGACAGCCTTTCTGCTGGGACGAAATGCATGAGATGAATTTCGGAGATTTACGATTTCCTCCCTCCCATCTGATGAGGCAGCTCTCAAATACAGCAGGCACCTGTTCTCAGGCTGTTTTGCTGAGTACCCTCAGGCACGTGCGGTCACACAGACTCAGCTCAAGCTCTTTTCCTCAGTTCATAACCATAGCACCAGAAACACAGACTAGCTGCTGTTTGGAGAAACTCAGTGAATACAGAAGCTGGAAGTAAAGAGAGACAGACTTTTCTCCATGAACGGATCAGATTGGTGGGATTTAATTTAATACTGTATTGTGCTTTTTCATGTTTTTGCATTGTACTTTCAATTACAATCATCAATTACAATCCATTTAGCTCATTCATAAAATTCATTTAAGGTCATATCCTGCACAGGGAGCAGCGAGTCCTGGAAGTCAGCACTGACAAGGACAAGCAGCACTTTCTTTCCCACAGGATATTCAGCTTGTGCAGAACCAAGTCAGAGCTCATTTTGAGGGTGTGGGCAGCAGTCTGGAGAAGCAAGTGCCTTTAAAACTGGGGCAGTGGCAAACTAGGACAAAGACAGCTTTGCCAAGAGTTCTCTGATAAGCTGCTGTCACTGCTAAGACAAATGGCTGCTTCTGTACTGGTAGAGAATATTAGAGTGGCCTTTCCATTTCTACAGAGCTGTTTCCACCCTTCTGTCATGTATCAACTGTGAGCCAAAAGAACCACTAGAAGTGAGAAAATGGACCAGACACCAAAAATGCTCTATGGCCTCTGGTTGGGGTCACCAGAAGAGACTGCATTGCTAGGATGGCTGTGATGTGATCTTTAACTGATACTATGTGGTGACCTGACCTGTAAGAAAATGGGTTTGCAGTCCCTGTCTCTAACAGATGATAAGTACTTTCCAGAGAACAGAATTCTTCTCCTAAATGAGTATTTTCCATTAGTGCTGCTCAGTAGAAGACAATTGCCATGTTCCAAACCTGAGAAAAACCACATGTTTCAAACCTCTGCCCTGCACAGGACTTTACTGCCAGGTTTTCCGGCCTGAGGAACTTAAAGCTGGTCATATTATTAGAGCAAGTTGTGGGGGAAAATAAAACCAGCTTCTAAAGTTAAAAAGAAGGAGGCTGTTCCAGACTCTCATTTTGATCTAGGTGGGAAAACTGTGACATTCTTACAATCTCAATGGGTTGATGTTCATGATGAATAGACTTAATGCTGAAAAACACATGTTGGCTGAAATTACTCAGCAATAAACAAACAGTAAAAACCAACAACATCCAGATTTTATACTGCTTTCAAAGAAGAAGGGAAGAAAAGTAAATTACATGTGACAAACAGTATGAAGTAACCTGTTTTACAGCTATGCACACACATTACTGTTCTGACTTCCAAATGTGTTGTGTATTCACAGCAATCCCATCGAATTCAATAGGAACAGCAGTTACTCAACACTCCTGAAAACTCAAGTGACATAAATATGAGATATAGCCAGTTCTACTAGAGATACTTTCAGAAAGGTGCATGTATTCCCTGTCCCTTTAGTGAATTCAGAATCAAGGTTTCATGCAAACTCCATGAACAGAAATGAAACTGCACTTGCAAACATCACAATTTCCATACATCCAGTGAGTGTAGCCCCTCAAGGCCTCCATCTGCCTGGTTTTGGGAAGGCTTGTGTACCCCAGTGATCCCGGTGGGTATCCCTGGAGCTGAAGAAGCTGCCAGCTCCACCTGACCCAAGACTGGAAATGGGGTTTGCTCCAGCTGAGTAAATCACCCATTCCTTGGGGATGGTGTGCGTTAGGGCAAAGTACAATTAGTTAAGACTTTGGGTTTGTTAGTGAACAATTTTTAAGAAATCAATTCATTCAAAATTTAAAAAGAGCACCCACAAATGTAACAGCACACTGGTGAATATGAAGCACACTCCTGATTATCATAAACATTGGTCATGAGTCTGCACTGTGCTTGTAACTGGCCTGAGGGAAACTGCATGAAACTGAGGTGGGAAGGAAGTTCTCCACTTATCAATACCTGACAGAAATAACTGAAAGGTTTAAAAAGAAAATAACTATAGGTTTTTTACTATGCAAGATGAAAGTCAAACAGCATGGCTTGCCTGGGAGAGATGTATTCTGTGCTGTATGGTAATCCTGCTTCTTTTTTCCTAACAGTACCCACTATTTTAAACAAGAGACTTTTAAAACAAGCAAGCAAACTGATGTATTTGCCACCCAGTAAGATTGCTCTCGGTACACCAGTGTTTCCCTACAACAAACATGCTGCATGAGAGTCCTTTCAAGTTTAACCGTCAGTGACCCGGCATCTGTGATCTGAGGACTTGCACTGCACAACACAACAAAACCATCCACCAAAAGCTGCTCTCTCCTTGCAACACATCTTTGCCCTTTTGACTGAAGGGCCCGATGACAAATCGTGCGACTGCGCTCTCAGGCGTTCAAAGGAAAAGCTGTGGTAACAGCCAAGGTCTGTTTTCCTCGGGCTCACAACTCCATTGGTGCCGCCCAAGGAGAGATCCCATGCCCAAGCTTCCCAAAAACTCATTCAGGCCGCAGGGGACGAGCCCCGTGGTGCCCACTGCAAGCACCTCAGTGTCACGGAGCACTGGATATCCCTCTCCTGTGGGTACGCAGCACTGAGAGCAGCCCAGGCTGTGCCCCATCTCCTACACCACAAGTTTGTGAGAGACTTTTTGAGCATCTCTAAATTCTTTAGAGGCTTCTCAGGTTGTCAGTCAGCAGCGACCACGCTCCGGAGAAAGCCTCCCGTAGGGAGGATGCTCATCAGTGCAGGCAGGCAGGAGGGGGAGCGCAGCTGGGGAGCCAGAGTGAATCCAGCCAGGAGAGACAGCCTCTCCAGCCCTGCTGCCCTCCTGCCAGGAGCCACACAGAGACTGGCAGGAGCCTCCCTCCCAGCCCCAGCTGCAAGCACCACACTGCCCACGGACCGGAACAGGGGGCACTTCCCTCAAAGTCCCCTGCGGCAGAGACACCTTCCACCTGAATTGTTGTACAGCCTTAGGTGCTCATTTTCCCTGTTCAGATGGCTCTAGTTTAACCAGCAATGCGGGTTTCCTTCTGACCACACGTGCCTGGTTCCTACAAAATGTGAATTGTATGATTTATTCTGGTTAGCAACTGTCTCTGTGCCACAGATACATGAGAGAGTGAATTTATAATGGGAAAAGGTGCAGGGCACAATTATTTGTTTAAATGGGATTAAAATTAGGGTTGGAGTGTACACTGAATCATCTCAATTTATCCCTGAAGAGAAGGAGGGACAGAAAATGTCTTGGCACTTGCAAACAAATATCTGTTTCCCCACCAACTTGCTAACAGCACTCCTTCCATTTGAGAGCAGTCTCACACAGACATTGGCACTGGTATCAGAGAACTAAATGAAATAAAGGGAAAAGCTATAGTCAATAGCTTTCTCTCTAACTTTACCCACATGATGAGGACTGGCTATACTTACAAAAATGTATCTAGGAATGTTAATAGACTAAATAACTCAATAAAAGGAATGAGGAGGCCATAGGGAGAGAGAGATTGAATTTACCCTACAAAAGTTCATCTTGACACTACAGGTACAGTAAGGCTTTTTACAGAAGGGTACAGGCTTTCTACAGAAGGGTCCCCTACATTAAACATGGGTGGGAGCTGGGGGTGGACGTTTAGGGTAGGGGCACATTTTCTGCACGGGAAAAATGGTCAAAAACCAAAACAGAAAAAGCAAAAGACTATATAAAAAAATAAACAAAAATCTCTCTGGGAAATCAGGCATCAGAGGTTTAAAAGACACACTTGTGCCTCCAAAACCAGATGTGTTCAAAAAAACATCTCCAGTCAACTAATGGCTGAAAACACACATACCCCCACCATGGAAATGAAAAGCTATTGTTTTCATAAACAACACAAGGAGTTTTAAAGCTCAGACCAGATGGATTTGCAAAGTATCTACTGTCCTAAATATATCTAAATAATGAGAACCCCTTCCACCTCCTTGGAACCTGTTTGGTTTTACCCTTCCCAGACCCACAGCCAAAGCTCCCTGCTCAGACAGAAGCACAGACTGGGGAACTCTGGTGTCTCCCTCAGGAGAATGAGAGAATAAGGTTCCCCAGATACAATTCACATATAGTTTTCATTTTTTCAATGCTTTTCTAATATTTTTGTAGTTCTGGTCAATAAGGCAAAAATTTTCAGACCAGAAGAGTTTTCTGACCACAAATAAACTGCACTGATGTCTAAAATAAAATCGTTAGCCCATCTCCCTCTTTTCAAGACAAACAAAATTGGACAAATGAATGAAAACTCAGTAACTACTTCCTCACACCTTCAGCCAGAATTAGTTGTGAAACTGAATCCCACTTCCTCCATCTCATAGCACATGAAAGTATGAGGACCAAGAGTTATGAGTACCAGCCTGGACTCGCCATCTGTCCCAAACTGTATATCTGTATTCAGAGGCTGGGGCCCTGGATTTCTGAGAGCTAATTTTAAAGACACGTAAGACCTTTGTTTGTTTTTGGGTAACAGTTTTCCCCTTATTTAGGATTATCATACTTTGCATCTTTGGATTTCTATGAACTTAACCATAGTCCAGGACCTCCTGGCTACCTGACATCAGGAGGGCTGCAACATCATGTCTACTCTGAAGTCACTGTACGCAGGCCTAAGAGGGACTCCATTTTAATTCAGTTCTTTGGCTGGAATTGATATCCTGGATCTGATCCGATTTTTTTCTTACTGTGTTGCTTTGTATCAAAACACCCATTTTCCAGTGGGTGGTGCCTAACAAAACAGAAGCAGAGGTGTGAGCACAAAGGAAACAGTCATTATAAATGCACAGAAATACACCGTGTCAACACATACCAGCTGCCCAATATGTACAAAAGCTTTAAAAAAAGGACAACTGAATCATTATTTTAGTTTCACTATATTTTCCATTTTAAAACATTTTACTATCTATCTAGTGTCGTTAGAGAAGGCTCCATTGCAAACACTGGAAATCAAACACCTCTTAACCATCCTACACAAACTCATCAGGATTTTTGTGCAAAGTGTTATCAGGTAACAATATTTACCATGTACAGTAATTATGAAAAACTCTGAGATTGTGTAATTATGTATTTTAATTACATGATCTGATTAGGTTTTTTAATCACTTTATAAAAAGAAAGGAAATTCACTGAGGTTGTCAGAAAGTTAATAAAAATAAGGTAATTCACTGCAAAGGCTCACCATGGTGCCTTTCTAACTACTTCCTTGCTACACCCCCACTGTGCCTAGGTATTGGAGGTCAACTATAAGTATTAATTTCCTTACTTTTATTAACGTGGGTGACAACATTTGTGCTCTTTTGGCATGGGCATTCTTGTTTCATTAGGAAACACTTTTCATTTAGCGGGATGATATTTTAAGGCTCCTCAAAACCAAGAAGCTGGGTGACCTGAAACCCATCAAGAGACTCAGCCTTGTCCTGCTCTGTTGTTGGGCCCCCTGGATGCTTGGGAAAGCCACTGTATGGTGGCCACTGTCACTGAGCTGTGTGAGCCTCACCACCAAACCCACCCAGTTTAGCAGTGTCACACAATGATCAGCAAAGCTGGCAGGTCCCGTCAGGGCCACCAAGGCACATGGCAGCTACACAGAGGATGCAGCAGCACTGAGAGATGCAACTGCTGCAGGACCCAGAGGCGAGCTGGCCAGGACAGCCAGCTGTCTGCCCTGGGCAGCAGGAATCACCCAGGAATCCAGCTATGGAACACAAGCAACCCCTCAAAACCATCCTGCTGGCTGCTCACAGTGCAAAGCGAGGCATGTAGGGAGAGAGGGGTGGGGGGTAAGAGGGGTGCAAGAGGTAAAGCACCTTCTCCTCCTCCTGAGGCAGGACAGAGCATGTCTGGTTCATCTCTGGAAAACATTTTTTCTAATTTTTGGATGCGGTTCTGCTCTAAGGAAACATTTTGTTTATATCCAAACTGGGAGTCTATAATGTAATACTTGGCTATTGGATTCAGCAGCTCTGTTTTACTCATTTTTGGTTTGTCCTCTCCTCCAGCCAGCCCTTCTTTATTTTTCTCCTTTCTCTTTTTACCTTTCCACCCCTTCTCCTGTGATTCTCTGGGGAGAACAAATCACTTTGGGAGGTTTAATGGACTGACAAGAGCAGAAATTTAATCGGGGTGTGCAAGCACGGGCCAGGCACATCAGAAGCAAGCGCAGTGCAATCCATTTGGGCTGCCCCACCTGTGACCCCGGCCGGGCCAGGCACCCCCTCTCTGCAGGGGCCAGCCAGGGAGGGAGAGGCCCTTCCTGCTCACATGGGACCTTGGTGGTGCCTGCTTCAGGAGGAGAGGGCTGCCAGATGCTGACAAGCCAAAAGCAGTTATTTCAGGAGACTTTTTTTAATATAGAAACAGCTGACACAAAATGCATCTCACTGGGGAGGGAAACCATGCTCCCAGAAGTAAAAGACCACTAAAAAGTCTCTTTTTTTCCAAGAGAAATCTAAAACAGTTTTGGGCCAGATATCACTTAGGTTTTTCATTTCCATTTTAGGAAACTTGCAGAGTGCCCTTCTAGTCCTGCCCCATCCATGGAGAATATTAAGGGGGCAGATGTGCGTGGATTAAAAGATGGTGCAAAGCATTTCAGAAAGTAAGAACAACCTCAAAGAAAATCTGTCCCAGACAAAACAGCCACTGGTGGGGGAGCTGCCTGAGCCTCCCTGCAGGCCCCTTTGCTGTGAAAGGTCCCCCCACACACCACGTGCACAGCCCTGGGCTGACAGGGGCACGCACTCAGCTGCTGCCTAAGAAAGACAGTGAAAAGGGGAGGGCACAAAATTATTTAAACAAGCTTTTATACAGAAAATGGAAAATGTGTGCAGCAACACGACTCCTTTTCCTTTGTACACCGTTTGCTGTTACAGATTACGCTTGCAAAGTATAGCTTTCAATATAACATAGCCAAAAGCAACCTAACAGCATCATTTTCTTCCTGGGTACTTTATTTTTGAATTCTTTTACAAACAATGAAACAGAGATTAGGGAAAAAATAAGAAAACAAAGAAACCCCTGCTTCCCACATGCATGTAAACCCGGGTAAACTTACAAGAGACCATCTTTTGAACAACCAATATGATTTACTCTTGCTTGTGGTGCCTGTGCTGGCTGCTGCCAGTAAATCCTAATGGCACACAGTGAGTGATACCTGACACTCTGCACACTCACTACTACAAAGAATTTCCTCAGTTGAAAAGCATGTGTAGTGTTTTTCTATCACCACTGCCTGCATTTTCACTTTTGCACTTTTAGGCACCTTGTCTACTTGACAAAGCTACACCCTACCCATGACATTTATTTAAAGCTTGCTGTTCTATGCAACTGGGTGGCATAACAAGGACCAGGAAACTAGAGCTTTAAAATACATTTTCTGGCTGATAGTGCAGATTAAGAGAGCTACAAAAGACAAATATTAAGGACAAATATCAGTCATATCCAAAAACCAGAACTATTTTCTAGTATGATCATAACCAACCAATACCCTGAGATCTCCAAAGGGAAGAACCTCTATCCTTGCACTCATCCTTGTCATTTTAACCTGCATTGTGCTTTTTAATAATAATCTCAAAATGATCCAAATACTTTCCAGGACCCTATTCTATGACAAGTTATATTCTAACAAAAATCAGTAATTTCAAAAGTTACCATGTATTATTGGCTTTTTTCCTTCCCTTCCACTTACATTTTTCATCTTGTTTCTCTCTGCCACTTCTCCATCTCATCCCAAAGCCAGATTATTACTGCAAATGTGGGGCAGGTCCAGATACCCAAGGGGAGATCCAAGATCTTCCCTCCTGAGGAAACTTCATAGTGAACTCAATGACTATCTGTGATGTTTGCTGGTACTAGGGAATAATATTTCCCTTGGGCACTTTCTGGATAGAGTCTACCACCTGGGTTAAGTCATTATTACAATCAAGCAGAAAAAAAAAGGGAGGGAGAGTAGAGATGAAAAAACACTACAGCAAGCATCATTACAGCTCATCAAAAGTGCATTAGAGAACACCTGATAATATACTCTGAACATTAATGATCCTTACAATATACCATATTAATGCAGATGTTATCTGAATTCTCAGAAACAAATTTTTCCATTCACAGGCTTCCTTAAAATTGGTGTTGGAAAAAAAAAAATCTCTAAAATCTATTAGTTGTCAGCATTTTTTTCTGTCTCTAGAAACAAACAAATAAAATAACACCTCCATACCTGTATGTGCTGCAGATCACAAAGCTCAGATGAGTACCCTGACTTTAGGATGCTGATTGGCATTCACAGGCAATGTGTTACAGTTAAAATGGACAATGGTCAGCCAATATTAATAAAAAGGTTGTGATTGTGTTGCCTTCAATTGGACTATTATCACTATTAAGATCAATTTAACTTGCTGCCTGAAACTCTCCAATGCTGGGCAGCAATTTCCCTTGCAATTTTTCCACCTTCAAGTTAGGAGGGAGACACATGAATGCCACAGAATTGATAGTGCAGCTCTGTTACAAGGTGCTAAGTGCCAGGTTAGAGCAAGAACACCTTAGTTGTCTGAAGAGCCTAATACTTCAACCAATAACTTAAATGGAGGTCAAAAAATTAATTCTAGGCACTGCTTAAGTCCTATATTCCTCCTTTACGGAGACTGCAAATCATGTCAAGTTCTGCATAAATAGGTTTTGTGGGGGTATTAGAGGGTGAATTACTGTCATCTAGGTGCTAGTGCTTAGTAAAGCAAGGATGATCAAACCCATTTTGCCAGAATCCAATGTGAACTGCTGCTCTCAAAGAAAGGTCACCCAACCAAGAGCACGTCATAACAAAAGTGATTAAACAAAACAAAAAAAAAATTCACAACACACATGCATTTTTACAAAGGAGTGGTTTGGAAATACAACAGTCACACCTAAAAACCATTCTTTTATTGTTATTTGAAAGCTGAAGAGAAATCTTTTTCCTAAACAAGGAGCTGGTAAAGGTTTGCAGCATTTCAGAATTACTTCTAGAAATAAGGGAAGCAGGAATTATTTTTAGTGCAGCTGAGAGGCCAGGCATATTTCAGGCAATCTCCCAGAGCCTGCTTCTATACCATGTGGGACATAAACCCACAAACTATGAAAGAACCCAAATCAGTATTGTTTTCTCAAGTGACATCCATTATCCCTCATCTGAGAAAATTAACACGTGTATGCAGAAGCTCAATAAAGTAAGCTCAGAGCTAAAAGTCTAAGATTAACTCTTCATGCGTCACAATAAATGTCATCTTTTAAGTCAGCAAAATGCTAATATATTCTAATTTATATTCAGTGCTTCTGCCATTTAAAGCAAGCAGGGGCATCAAAATACAGTTAGGCTCAAGCACAGTTTCAAATGTTACAGTACACAGGGTAATCAAGAATTTCCAGATTCCAAAGAGCCATAGTGATATAAAAATGGAGATACAGAAGGGCAATTAGACCAACACATGCTGGTTTGGGAGCATTAGGAAGAGTGTCACAAAATGAATAAAACCCAGCTTTTGTGCAAAGTCTCTTATTTTCTGACATCTGAGGTAAGCACTGTATCTAGTAGTAAAATGCAATGAATGTTAAATGTAGGCAACCTTTGTGCTCTGCCAGTTTATTTCTAGATCAAATGATAACATTTGAAGATTTCAATTCCAAGCCAGTGCTCAGTATTTTTCTTCATCTTCCTGATCTGCCCCAAAGATTATATTCAATGAATCAGATATATCTTTGTCTTCTTTTTACTCAGATTAATAAATTAGGCAGCCCATAAATCTGAATGGTACTTATTCTGAAGAGTGAAACACAAAGAATGATTGATAAGGCTGAATTTCCCACCTAAGTACATAGAAACCTCCAGGCAGGAATTAATTCTATGCTGAGTTTTTCTACAATGTACACTTCCTCTTGCACCACAACATGCTAACACACATCACCAGGTATTCAGAACAAAAGCAAGGAAGGCTTTTCTTGACCCACCAGGTGCATTGTGCCTCTTTCCAAATAGTGCTCTTGGACGGCTAAATGAGGAAAGCAGTGAAGAGCAATCCACAGTTTGTGACATTAATATTTGAACAGTCAGGCAACTTTTGCAGTCCCTGTGTTATTCCTCCCAGCAACACAGAAACAGATATTGCATCTGGTGGCACGTCCTTCTCGGGGACATTTTGCTGCCCAGCAAGAGTGCAGGAAACGATGTCTGCAGAACAGTGAATTCTGAAACAGGGGTAATAAAAATAATCTGATCGTTGCCCCTGTGCTTTAAAAATTGGACCCCCTGGCAAGTAGCCAAAATAAAACATCAAAGAGGGCCTCCACAAGCCAGGCCCAGGATCGACATTTGTGTGAGCGCCCATCACCTACTTACCCTGACAACAGGCAAGAAAAGTTGGAGACATCTGCTGGGAGGCCAGGGGTCAGGCTGGCCGGGCTGTGCTGCACAGCACAGGCTGGAATGTGAGCGTGCACTGGGTGTGCATGGCCAGGCCCTGCTGTGGGGCTGCAGGGGGGCTCCTGTGGGAAGGGGTCAGGGGCTGCCCTGGGCTGGACACAGCTGGCTCCAAACAGACCCACCGCTGACTGACCATCATGGACTGGCCATAACCCCCCACTGCCCAGCACTCCTGGGGCAGGAAGGAAAATTAAGTTGGTTTCCCCCAAATGGAGTCTGTTCTGCCCATGACAGTAATTGCTGAGCCATCGCCCTGTCTTTATCTCAACTCAGCTTTTTCATCTTACTTTCTCTGCCAGTCCTGTTGAGGCTGGGGAGTCAGAGAGCAGCTGGGTGGGCATCTGGCAGCCAGCCAGCATGAGCCCACTGCAGGGTAGCTGACTGCAATAGCCTCCCTTAACTAAGGAAGAATAAACAATACCTAAATCCGTACCTGTAGGGCCTGGACTTATTGCTTGTGTTAGAGTCTGTATTCCATTAAAAACATTTCTGCTGATAATGTGGAATGCAAGAACTTGCAAACCATATACTACTGACCTCCCAAACTTGATGCTGCCTGCATACAAGTTAGATATGGAGGTTATTCTGGCTGCACTGGAGTTCAGTGGTGCTAAAGGGTGATTGAGCTGGGCCAGCTTTTTCATGCAAGAAGGAAGCAGCAAGTTGTTCCACTGATGGCTTAGGAAGAAAAACAGCACACCAGCAAACGTTCCATGTCAAACACTTCCCAGACTGGTTCAAAGACAGGTTTATATGCGTGCTGGAGCACAGGGGGTCAAAAAGTAAAAAAGCTTCTAAGTTGCTACAAGTTTGAGAAACCAAAAATCCATTGATCAAAGAGAGACCTCCATAATATTTTCCTATCAAATAACTTCGATTTCTTGCGAAAAAATCAATAAGAGTTGATTACTGAAAATGGCAACATGAACATAAACACCCCTCAGGCATCTCGCAAGTACCTCTGCAAATCACACAGCAGTGCTAGGCACATGCCACTGCTGCTAATCACATCCTCTCCCATAAAACAGATGAGCTTCCTGAAGTTGCAGTGGATGAAGAAACTACCAAGGCTGTGCCAGGAGGTACAACAGCAGAACATATATTCAAGGCGTTAGATGTCAGTGTCAGCAGTCCCTTCACACACACACACACACTCTCACACAAGGCTTTCTGATGTCCCTTTCTAAGAAATCAGTGTGTACTCTTCTACTAGTCTCAGCCTAAAACCTCATTGCAAGGTCTTCATGAAGCTGCTATAGTTGATTAAAGACTATCCATGGTTTCTCATACATCTCTATTGTATTGCTTCACAGCAGCACTTTGTGCTTCCTTTTCCACAAATGGATAAAGCAGCCTCCACAAAATAAAGGACCAGTTCCACTTTTCAAGTGAAAGCATTTTACTGGATAGTGTGTTTAGCCTTCTTAATGTGACCAATGAACACAGGAATGAGTTGGGCTCGCTCTTTGCTTGCAGAGGGAAAACAGGGATGTTTTGACATGAAGCATTTGCCAGACACTTGGCAAAACAGCCTTTGGAATTGTACATGCAACTGTTTTTTCAGGTTCCAGCAAGAGAGGGGAGGGGACAGGATCATTGACTTCATCATCTGACCAAGGCAACTTCTGTTAGAAGCTGGTCTTGTTTTAATTAAGGGCACACTTGCTTTTTTACTCTGAACCTAAGATACTTAGTTTGCAGAGACCCACATTCATTCTCCTACAAGGATGTGACAGAGACCTGTGGATGTCTGGCGTGATCAAAAGGAAACATGGCAATAATATGTCAAGTCACAAATTATTATGGCCTCTTCCCAATGTGCAGGAGATCCCACATGCCACCCATCCATATGGTTCAGCTGGGGAGCACTTTTACCAACATATGGCCCCTTGAAAGTGAAGGTTTTCTTTTGAGTTTTTAATCACAATTGCTTGTTATTCTTAATTACCTGTTATTTCCACTACAGTATGAAGCTTAGCCTGACTTCTGCTGTGAGAATACAAGTCATGAAGGTGGTTTCCTTTTTGATAATAGGGAAAACTTTCTTAATTGGGAGGGGGGACCAAAGCTACCTTACAATTCACACAAGCAGAATTAGCTCTTGGTAGCAACACAAATCATAGTGTCCATTCTTGACACTAGTATCTATCTTTGTCAAACCTTTTACAACTAAACATCATGTAAATAAACTACAGAGAAGGGGTAGGATAGCACGATGCAGCTATCTGATGAAATAAAACTAAGAAACTATCTTTTTCCTTCTTAAAATGAGGTTTTGGAAAAGGTATATTGAGTCCTACAGGCAGAAACAAGTGCTAAATGGCCCACAATCAGGGTATTTTACTTCTTTTGTGAATACAAACTAAACATTTTCAAACATAATAATTTCAGCAGACACGTGAAAAAAGGCCAATTGAAATGCTCTTAACAGGTGTTCTGTTAAGTCAGATATTTCATTTATTATAATGCTGCATCTACAAGTTCATGGAAGCCATAACCCCAAAGGAAGCCATCCACTTCACATTAGCTATACCCTCCCCATCTCCTCCATGGATTTTTTGCTGTGAAACAGCAACATCAGGAGACAGCTCTGTACTTCCCTCACACTTGCACCCCACTAACACCAGGATTTACTGCCACACTGAGGGAGCCATATGGACTCATACACTCTTCTCTCCCATCCCCTTTTCCTATTCAAGCTGAGACATTTAATGGGCAGCTCCGCTTAAGACACTTGGATCTACAAACATCTGGCAACTCAAGAGCCAGCAGCTCTTGCTATGTTCTTTAACTTGTCAGGTTTAACCTGCAATTCAGCTCGGATCCAGGCTGTCGGTGATTTCCAGCCATAATGAGCTACGGCACTGGCCCAATAACATTTTCATCTGTGCAGACAAGCTGTGTGCAGTTGTAAGCAGAGCAGAACTCAGCTCAAGAGTACTTCTAGGCACTAGAAAGCACAAGTCAAAAGAGGCAGCTCCATACTCTGTTCATTACAACATACCCTGTCTCTCCATTGGGAATATTTATTATGATGGGCCATAATCCACTTAACATCTTCTGACAAAGTCTATCAGTCTTTAACAACTTTGATTCCAGAAGTTCAATGGCAACAGGGAGGAAAATTCATAGAGAGAAAGCAACTTCCACAGGAATTCCCCTTTATGAACCTACACACCCTGTGTTAGCAGACAGGATCATCGCTTATTTGTACCTATCAGCTTTGATGATAATTGCAACCCACTTGACACTTCTGTTGAAAGGCAGTATTACCAACAAGAAATCTGATAAATATTCAACAAAATCTAAATTAAATAATTCTATTCATCTTGAGGTCACCATCTCTAAAACTGTCTCAAAATATTTGTGTCTTAAAGAGATAGGGAGGGGATGAGGGAACCCTGCTTCTTAGACCAAAATGACTGAATCACTGCATTAATGAACACAACTTTTTTATTTTTCAAGTTCAGTGAAAGAATGCCATCTATGCAAAATTTTGATCCCACATTACAAAATAATTACATGATAATTACATGAGCATTAAGATGTCTACCCCCCGAGTAAAGCCACTGCACCCAACCGCTAACTAAGGCAGGCCTGGAATGTTTCAGCTTATTAAGGAGAAATCCAGCATTGAGCAAAACCTCCAGCTGAAGCAGATTTCCACTCTTTTACTCCTCTGATTTCTAATTAATAATTAAAACATGTTCCTTTCTTTGGAAACCCAATTAGACTTGCGCATCAGCCTGAAAACAAACTTTTTTTAGTAGCTAAGCTACTTCTCATGGTTTAATGGGGTGGCAGGAGTGTTTTCTACATAGCTCCACTGACACAATTCATTTATTTCTTTCCATTCTACAATGGATATTGTAATCCATCCCCAACAATATAAACATTACATTTGCACAGCTAATTAGGATGTTGGCAGTATGAATTAGTGACCCTCTGATTCCTTCCAGTCAGGGCAGCCCCTGCTGCCTGCACTACTTAGGATTCACAATTAGGCAATTATACTTTCAGCGTCTTTTTTCCTCTCTAATGCTACCTCTTTCCTCACATTCAATATGACCATATGCACCAAATGAAGAGTTGTGTTATTTATTTTGGGGTGGGGAGCAGGGAGAGGAAGGGAGGGAGAGACACAAAGTGTAACGTTCAATCCTTTGCCCTTTCAACCTCTGCTAACTCGGCATCAGAGAAAGATAGAGGGTCTGTAAGACTGCAAATTATCTCCATAAATGTTTTAAAGAAGTGATTATGCAGGGTGGGTAGGAGATGTATTCTGACTGGGAATGAAGCAAAAGGAAAGAGGGACAAAATAAATAAATCCTGATCTCTGGGTGCAGTGGGCTGGTGCTGAACCCCCATGCAGGGCTGCGGTCACCAAGCTGTCCCCAGCCACAAGATGATGACAAATTGAAGAGAATTCAAAAGAAGGCAACAGAAGTGATTAATGGGCTGGATGGACTGATTTATAAGGAAAGGTTAAAAGGTCTGATTATATGTATCTTTGTTAAAGAACAGCTAAGGAAGGTGCAGGAACTGCTTCCAAGGGGTTCACGTACGGTAAACACCATCACTGCATTCCAGTGAGCATTTGGGGAGGGCAGGAGGAGAGAAGAAAGCACAATTTTATGCTAGACACTGGGAAAACATCTGCAATAAATGTTAGAAAGGAGCTGTTTCCAACAGGAAGGACTAGAAACCTCACCATTTGAGAGCTGTAATGGACAAAGCACTAAGAAAATACACTGCAGGGGATAATGTCTGTTTTAATGTTGATGCTTGTTTAACTCACTGACTAATGTACACTGTGGAGACATAGCATCTTTATTAAAGCACAGACTATATCTCTGAGTCCTCTGCTGTGAAAAGTTCTCCATTAAAATCACTTATTACTAGGGGCACTGGAAACATTTTGGGCCAAGTATGTGCCACTCCACATCAGCTCCCAATCCACAGCTGAGGAATCCAGAGGATTCAAGACTACCAGTGAGGGCAAATTAAATCTTTCAGTTCTCAAATGCTAACCCAGCATTTTCTAAATTCTGTAAACCAAACAAACAAAACCCACCATCCCCCAATCTAGACCACTTTGCAGAATAAAACTGTCCTCTATTTTCTTTTTTAACTATGGAATCATTTTCTGTCCTAGAAAATCAAGTGTTTAAGAGCAAATTAACCTTGGCATTTGTGTGACTGAAGAACAAAAATAAATCAAGATTACTAAACTGTTAGGAGTAATGAACCCAATACTCTTACTTATACCCAAATAAATTAGAAATACTGCCATTGAATTAAGCCAATGGAAATATATTGAAGTAGAAACTGGTATAGATTAGCAGAAGACCAAGCCAAACATAACCAGAGTGACACATTTCCAGCCCATGTGCAGAGCTCAAACCAGGAAAAATAATTGACAGTCAGCTCATGGAGACAGGAAGCAATGATGGCAGGCACAGAGGCTCCATGGCTGCTGTAGCACGAGCAAGCAAAGCTGGAAAATCCACGCGCTGCTGGCCCTCCCCACAAATCGCAACAGAAACCAGTCCAGACTGCAGCACTACTGGCAAATCATTGTTTGAGGAGTAATTCCGCCTCCAATTGCGCACTGCCACTATTCACAAACACAGCTATACATATTGCCTGTAGAGACGTGAAACACTTCAACTTCTACAGCGGCCTGTCCATCATCTTTCCCATGCACAAGGCTGCACACAGCCTCAAGCCAGCACAGCTGGACCTCCAGGTGCCAGATTAGGAGAAACCAAAAAGGTCTTTTTCCAAGAAAAATACAACACTCCTTCCCCCACTCCCTGCTCATGTGCATGGGTGAGAACTAAGCAGGCTTGAGGGGCTTTATTTATTCCCTGCTACAAAACCATTAAGCTCTACTGTACAGATCTGAGTCTGCCAAATTCTGTCACTTCATGCTTTGGATGTAAATTATAAAAAGAGACCAGGGGAAAAAATACAGTAGAAAACAGATGCTCTGGATTACAGTGCTGGGGTTTTTTCTCCAAAACTACCATTTCCTTTATAGTTCCATTTATTTATTTGGTAAGCAGAGGAATATGACACATTCACTGCCATAAAAGGGAAGACAATGGCTTCCCCAACCTTTGACATTTAAATCCATTTCCTTCCTTGATGATGAGACAAAACCCCCTCCCTCTGACAAACCAGACTCCCCTGCTAGACAAGGAGCAGTACACAGCAGTCAATAACACATCAGCAGCACTATCTGGAGGCTCCACATTCTGTTAGCATTCCCACTGCGTTAGAAAGGTAAGAAACTCCATAGCTTTGTGCCTCAGTTTCCCCATCAGTGAAATAGGAAACATAATACTGAACTGCTTCACAAAGTTTGTTTAAAATGTTCCTGTGAAATGAACCAGCCTCAACAAGTGAGTATCTCAAATTGAGCTTTCAACTGATACCACTAATGCTCAACTGAACTTTGAGTTCAGCTTCTCAATTGACACCACTAAAAACATTTACACAAAAGCTTCACACATCCATGAAACTGAGCCCTCTTGTGTAGTTTACAGTACATTGAACCACTATACATCAGCACAAGTTTTGTGGCTTTTAGGACAGTCTGTGTAAAGCACCGAGAGCAAAAAACTCTGATAAAAATCTGAAACTAAAACAACCTCAGCCCTACTGCAACTATCAACTCACAAAATCTACATATTATGGCATCATTGGTTTGTCTTGAACTGACCAAAGTTTGTAGTTCAGAAGAGAAGGTGAAAAGTGCTGAGAGTCCCTCATGAAACTTTTGAATGTCATTTGAATTTGTTATTTTCAGCTTGAACTACTCACTGGCTCTGTCACTAGTACACCACAGCAGAAACTCAGTGATGCATTAACACTTTTCGTTACTAAATTCAAAACAGTTTCTCATTTATCAAGGCTGCAGCCATGCTGCCTTTTTCACCTAGCTTGCAAGAACAGGCCAGGCTGGTCACAAAAATCTTAGCCTCAGAAAGATTTAAAAAATCTTTAAATTTGCCTGTGGTTCTTATTTTATGTGCTTATTTCCAAATTGTATTAGTTTAACAGACTAGTGTATCTAAATCTTTTTAGCCACATGTATCACTCACCAGCATGATTTTATTACAATGGATATGTTATTAAAGCTTAACCTTGCACTCAGTCACTAATCAAAAACAATCCAAGAAAACAAATCAAATGTTCCAACTTAACAAAAATCTCCTCCCTTTAAGCAACAAATAAAGCCTGGCTGGCTTGCAGGGAAACTTCCACGTATCAGCATACCCACAGCTCACTCAAATCAGGCACGTTTCTTAAGTCTAAATTTAGCTGCTTGCATTTCTTCAGAACTTTAATTCCTGAATATTGTGTTGAACCTACTGAGACTGTTGAAGTGCCAGATCTTAAGGCTGCAGTCATATTGAGATTCCTTTATGGCAAGTGTAAGAAGCAAAGTTGCTGTAACACACAGGCAAGCAGTTGGGAACAAACACACCAGCAAAAGAATCAGGCATTTGGAAGCCGAGATTCATCTTCCAGTCATGCTGGCAATGCTGAATCTCACCTATGTGCCAGTGAGGAGCACGTTAAGCTACTTAACCAGCGGAAGAGAAAACGATCGTACATACATATAGGAAGGTTGATTTCATGGAGACACCTCTTAGGTTTTCAAATCCCTCCTTCACTGGAAGCAAAATCAATCAGCAAGCGCTCATTTTTGGACAGGATGAGACCATTCCTTCACTTGGAGAGCAGGAGCTCCTAAAACTCTGCTGTGCCAGCGAAACGCCGCGGCAGTGGGGACACCTGCGTCCTCCCCGTGCCGAGTTACAGCAGGTAGCCAGGTTTCACCCATGGATAACCAATCCTCATCGCCCTGGAAAGGCAAGCGCGGTGCAGGCGCTGCCGGTTCTCACCACTTCTTGTGACAGAAGACGGAGCAACTTCTGTTTTGTAAGAGCAAGTTTAAAATTTATATTATAACGCTGAATCCACCAAAGCTGCCAAGAGACATTGAACTCATGGGATCTGTGAAAGTTTTTCACACCTGTGTTTTTCTCCTGTGCCTAATATTATGGGAGGCATTTTGGAGGATTTTACAATGCAAGTTTCAATGAGACACTTACAGTTTCCCTCAGGCAAATTGTCACAGCTGCAGAGGTCTGCTACCCAGCTGCCAATCAAGGCAGGCAGGGAGTATGTGCAGTGAAATCACAAAAAAGGCAAGCTTCATTAGACTGCTGAAACCTAACTAGAGGCTATCTGGGCGTGCTTGAGCCCTTAAAACAGGGTTGCTTTAGAAAAAGGGATTTTTTTTTCCTTTCCGAGTGAAGAAAGGGCCCTAGTACTCATTGAGGAATGTATTGGTGCCAACTTTCCCCTTTGCAATTTCAATGTTTGTTTTCTCTGTCTAAAAAAAGAAATTACATCTCCCTATAAGCTTCTATTATTAGATTAGCTGATATAGCTGGAAAAAGTGGACAAGATTACAGGTTCCACATCCCTTTGCCAGGTCTCAGAAGTGTGTCTACTTTTTCCAGCTCTAAAAGCTGCTCCAGTGAAATATTATTCCTTTCTACAACCTTTCCTTCCCTTATTTCCTTAAAGCACCCCAGCTACAAAACCACTGGTACTAAAGACCAACTGTACTGCAAGAATTGGAAGAGAATTTTTCCTCCTTCATGCCTAACAGAAACATTCTGAGGGAACCAAATACATTTCATTAAAAAAAAAAAGTAAAGAGCTCCACAGACAAAGACAAACACACAGAAGTTCAGCCCAAATAATGTTCAAGTGGGAAATTTAAAAGCACATGGAAACAAGTGGCATATTGTAAGCCGTTTAACAAAGTTAATTATAGGTATTCACTACAGCTGGTCTTGGCCCCTATTCAGCAAAGTATTTAAGTGTGTGCTCAGGTTTAAGCAAGTGCAGGCTGAAAAGGCTACGTGTCCCATCACGTGCTCAAGTTGGGCATCTGCTGAACTACTTTACTGATCCAGGACCATAACATATAATAAGAATGGCCCTGAAAGTTATCTAATAAACAGCTGTTATTTTAAGAACTACACAAACATAACACACATTTTGTGTCCCTAAAAGAGCAGATGTCATGAAGGTATAAATCCACATCTAAAATTGTTTCAGACATGAAAGTACTTATACATATATGTTTTGTGCATGAAAAGAAAAAGGCAGGCTTTAACTAAAACAATCAGACCCATCAAGCTGCCTCTGTCCATTACCACACTTTATCTTTGTTATCCTCACTGCTTCTTTGTTATTTCTTATTGACAATTTCTTATATTTTGCCTCCGATTAATACTACCAGGAAAATGTTGAGATTTTAATTTGTGCCCATTTACGTCTTCTTAACACAAAAACCAGTGACATGATGTCCAGACATTAATGTTTAAGTGGCTTAGCAGCAGACTTCTTGTTTTCCGAATTTTCAGATAGCCACAAATCCTGCTAAAATACAAGGCACTGGGGAAAGCTGAGCTCCCCCTTCACGGCGCGGGTGCCTCGAGACCTGAAGTTTGAAAATTCTGGGCTCCCTATTTACAATTACAGCCGCATTTCCCGAGCGGATTGTGCTGTGACGGCTGAACCCTGCAAATGTCAGCGGGCCGGCTCGGGCAGGGCGCAGCAGCAGCAGCAGCAGCAGCAGCAGAGCCATTGTTGCTGGGGCCCGCAGGGAGGAGGTGCCGCCGAGGCAGATGGGGACCGCGGTAATGCGGAGCTCCCCGGGGACACCGCGGGCAGGGGCCCCGCCGGCACCACCTGCCTCCCTGGGGCTGCGGGGGGCCACGGGGGGCTCCCACACTGCAGGGCACGGGGCCATCGTGCTGCCCTCCACGTGTGCCACCCTCCAAAGCACGGCACGGGGAGGTCCTGCGTGCCACCATCCAAAGCACAGCATAAGGGTGCCACATGTGTCACCCTGCAAAGCACGGCACAGGGGGGCCCGTGTGCCACCACCCAAAGCACAGCATAGGGGTGCCACGTGTCACCCTCCAAAGCACGGCACAGGGGGGCCCTGTGTGCCACCATCCAAAGCACAGCACAGGGGTGCCCGTGTGCCACCATCCAAGGAACAGCATAGGGGGGCCTGTGTGCCACCCACATAAGCATGGCACAGGGATGCCCATGTGCCACCCTCCAAAGCACAGCACGGGGGTGCCACCTCTGCCACTCCACGCAGCCTGGCAGGGGAGTGTCCCCACGGGTGGCTGGCAGAAGGGTTCCTGCATGTGCCACCTCTGATGCTCCAGCTCCAGCCTCAGTGCCACCCACCCTGGAGTGCAGCTGCTTGGTTTGTGCGGCCCGTGAGGAAGAGGCAGCACACAGACATACCGGCTTCTGTGATTTCAAGACAACATTAAGAACCTCCAGTGCTCCTCTCCTGCTAATGTTACTAATAACGTCCATATTGTCATCTATCTTACCTGAGCTAACAGTTTATAAACCGCCACCTGCAGCTTGTCCCTTATAGTTTATTAACATACACTAATAAACAGTATGCTTCACTCCCACTGTGCTGCCAAGTGAAGCCAGTCAGAATAACTGCATTAGCTTTACTGTTCTTTCTCAGCACATTTTTCCCACATGGGAACAATTAGGACAAACTCCCTCCAGATTATATTTTGAGATCCATCATATTTGCAGGAAAAAAATAATAATAAATAATAATAATAATAATAATCTTTTCCAGAAATGCATCTGTAGGCATCTACAGAAGATAAATCTGACTGACGTTACCAAAAGTGATAGGCTCTTAACCTCCTCAGCAGTTCCCCTGCATGGAAAGGGTTAATACTCCCCAGGCTCTGACTTACACCTATTATGCTCAAGTTTAAAAATAAGATGTGAAAGATGCATTATATAAGGCCAGTACTGCTATCCTGCCCATCTCCTATTTTGGAATTAAAGATCATCATTGCTCACATCAAAGGGGCTGGGTGAGAATAAAAGAAAAGACAGGAACAATGAAAATAGCTACCCGACACGAACCAGATCAAAGGACCAGGCACAGAAAATGAGGAGCTAGGGGGTCCTTTAATTACTGTCCACATCCTCCAAGTCATGTGGTGAGAAAGAAGGGAAAAAAGTTTTGAAGGCCACTGGGTTTTGTCTTGCTGTGGCTCCTGTTTCCACAGCCTGTGCCAGTTCCCTACAAACTGCTCTGCTTTATATTTTTTGTAAATTTTTTTTTCTTCATTTTATTAAAGTCAACTAGGACTCCTGGACTCCAAAACTCCTCCCTTATGCCAGGCGGCGGAGAGGGAAGGAGGGGTAAGAGGGGCAGTAGTAGAGACAGTCTGTAGCAATTGCCTGAAACAATTTCAGGAGGACTGCTCCAGGCAGCGCCCCAGGAGCTGCTTTGGGAAGGAGAGCTCTGGCTACCTGAGGCTAGTCTTTATTTGCAGGCCTCCCGGGTTGAGAAAACTTCAAATTCACATAGGGCACTGCTCCATGGGGCAGCAGATCAAACCTGGCTACTAGCTGTTTGAGCTCAGCAGCAGAAAAAAGGATTGCTCTGGGACTGAGCATAAGTAGAAGCATGATTAAACTTCAAACATACACCCCCCCCCTTTTTTTTTATACACAGCAGACAGTTATGGCTAATATTTTGTATGGACTGTAAAAATATGCTGCAAATAACTTACTCCAGCCTGCTGGCTGCAGGCTTAAAAATAATAAAAATTTAAACTAGCTGTATTATTGCAATGAAGTCAAATGTTCAGATTTACCTTTGATGGATCATTAAGGGAATGTCAAGTTTTTTAAAAGGATCTCTTTTTATTTAACTCAACCCTCAAGATTAAAATTTGGATATTTGACCATTGACTGCAGTGACACATCATACTATTTACTTCCTTCTATTTATACTTCAAATGCGGTGCATTCCTCTCTAATTACTTCTGACTTATGTTTCAGGGAATCACAGAATAGCCAGGGTTGGAAGGGACCTCTGGAGATCATCTAGTCCAACCCCTGAATGTTTACTTTTAAAAAGACAGAATAAAACATGTCATAAGGAAGTAATAGAACAGGGATTTAAAAATTGATGTGGAAGAAGCTGACCAAACTTTCTAGGAAATAACAGTGATTTGCACTATTAAAAATACTCTGGAAAAGAAAAGCTCTGGGATGTTCCCAAGAAATTGTATTTGCTAATACAGATGCTAGCAGTGGACACAGACAGAAGTCACTGAAGAGGAAAATGCATTCCTGTCTTAGGTCAGTTTGCTTGGGTTTATGCTGTATGCCAAACTAGAGCATGAAAAGCATTCAACAGAATTTTATAGACTTTGAAGAAGGAAGCTCATGTCACCAAGACAACATCTAGAAAAGGGGAACACAGGATACAAAGGCATCCTTCTTCCCATCCTATTTACAGCTTGGAAACTCCTTAGACAAGCAGTAAGGATGATCTTTTAAGAGGCAGTTTAGCCTCCAAACTCCAAAGAGTGCCAAGTTACTTCATCTTCTTTCTGATGAAAGTTGCCTCCATCGCTTCCTGCTCTTGGACACTAACAAGCAGCAAACAGCCATCCTCAGGAGAACAGCTGAGGACTAAATTAAGCAGATATAGACTACAAAGCTGCTTTCCAAAGTGGGCATCATGCCTAGGCTCTACATCTAAGCAGTATGCTAGGTACGTGTACCAAGTTGCAGTTAGCTGTCTTGCAAACATCCGCGTTGGGAACCTTGCCCAAACAAGCCTTCAAAGCCACTGTGGCTCTGGTGGGATCAGCACAGGAGCAGTGGGACATTGCCTCCTTGTTACAGGTCTCAAAGTATCACATTATCCATTTAGATAGCCTTTTCATTGAGAGAGCTTCCCTTTTGGGCTTAGCCCCAAACGCCAAGAACAGATGAGATGGTTTAAGAAATTCTCCAGGTAAAACATGAAAAGGATGCTTAAGATCCAGCTTCTGACGAATAGCTGCACTCAGGGAGCCACAAGGGCTAGGGAAATAAACATGGTCAATTAAATGAACTGATTGAAAAGAAATCAGAGATCCCTCCAGGGAAAATCTGAGATGTGGTCATACAGCCACAGCAATCTTTTTGGAAGGTGGTAAATGGGGCAAAAGCTGGGAACAACTGGAGTGCCTTACTCATTTGGCAAAAGGTGGTTGCCATAAGGAAGGGAATAATCTTTAAACGAAATAAAACACAAAGAAAAATCCATGATGGGTTCAAAAGAAGGCTCAACCAGCTCACTCAAAGCCTCTTGAAACCTCAGCACTGAGTAGAGAATTCTAATGGGAAAATACAGTAAAGGCTCTTCAGCAAATGTTCTGTCCTTTCCATAGACTGTCCCACAAAACACACTGGTAGATGCTGAGAAATCTTCCAAAACACTCCAAGATGAATTAACAAGAAGGAATTCATTGTAGTGCAAACAAATAGGGATGGTGCAGAATAAGACTCATTTTTTAAATTTCATTACAAAAATACCTACATGGTCATTCACGGGAGGGAATAATTTTCTAGCAGTCCAGCTATTTTTGATGCATTTGTTCAAACAACCTCAGGAGACAGTGGATCACCAAACAGGACTGCCAGAAGGTAAAGATCTGCATGCAGAGCTACCTCCACTTCGTGTCTTGCCTTTGCATCTTTGAGAGCGGAATGCTGGTGCTGCCCAAGCCATGGTGGGCTGTGCCTGGGCCCTGAGCTCAAGCCCAGACATAACTGGAGCAGGCTGAGCACACATTCTCTCCTAGATAAGCAGTCTGGAAAGGCCGTAAATGTGAATGCGGGCTGTTGAGACAATGCCAGCATATCTAAAAATCAGAGTAATGAGCTCAAGCTGCCGTCATTAGAGCATGTGTGCCTTTTCCTGTCTCACTTTCTGGAAACTCATGGGTATTCCTGCAAAGGGAGGGACATCCTAAAGTGGTCCCTGACTCTAACCCAAGAGAAGGGCATCTGCAGAGCTAGTTGAGTTATTTACCCAGGAACTCAAGCAACATTTGCTGCTGGGATTGTGGAATTCTGATTTTGCCCACAGAAATCAATCACTTGGTTAATTCTCATCTAACTTGGATAGAACAGAGCACTACTCATTAAGTCTTTTCAACCTGCACCAGAAACAAAACTCAAACTTCACATTTTCTTTTTCCTCAGAAGGTTCAATCACAGAGTAATTTAGTACGGAAAGGACATATAGAGATCACCTCTATATAAACTGTTTCTCAAAATCATTTTTTTGCTACCAGAAGAAAGCCATCAGTCATTTCCAATTTTTTTTTTTTTTTAGGATACTTTACCAAAAACATTACTCTAATGGGCTAGCTACTGGAAGCCCATCTCTCACTGGGTAGAGAAGACACTACCTGACCATGCTTCCTAGAAGCAGGACATTTGCTTTCCATGTCCATTTCTATGACAATGTCTCAGGGAAATCATGAGACAGCCATCAATTTTGGAAAAGAAAGCAGAACTGCCTGGCCAAAAGCTCAGGAAAGTAAAATCAAGTAGATGCATTTCTTCTTTCTACTAAGTTTTGGACTATTTTAAGAGTGCTAGAGATTATCCTCTGCTGAAGTTGTTCATTTCATCTTACACTTCCCACTTCTTCTTCTGAGTCAACAATCTTAGCCTGTGTGTTTCACTTCTTAGTTTCTGCTTCCAGATTCACTCTACCTTTTACCAGTCTATTCCCCTTCTTCTCTCCCCATGCTTTTGACATTTCTCATCTTCCTCTTGGCATCCTTTTGCACCCTGACTCACATCCTCTGTCCCCATTTCCAGTCCTGTTACTGTAACCTTTCTCTGGAATACAATCCATCAGCTTCCCTGATTTCAAGACCTTGCTTACCCTCTTTCCATCCTTTCTACATTTCTGTCATCTCCATGGTCAGAGCGTACAGTCTATCTCTTCCTGAAGTCATTCACTCTCCTTGCCAACTGCTTTGTCTACCAGCTTCTGTAAGCCCAAGACCAGGGACAATGGGGGGCTATAAAAGCAATATAAAAGAGAGCATCAGTGCTTGGCAATGGAGAGACTGCTCCCCACGTAATGAAGATCCAGAAAAAAACCCAAAAACCAAACAACAAAAACTGTCAAAATTACAAGAAGACCTAGGTGAATTTAACGCACATTCAAAGATTAGGGGGGAAAAGGTAAAGATTATGTGCTTCAGAAAGGCATTACTGCTCAGCTAACACTCCTTAAACCTGGCACTAACAGAGCTGAAAGCAATTTCACCAGTTTCCTGCACACTTGCATACAACTAAAAGACAAAGCAGAACTCTGATGCTTCTTCACGGCTATTCACACTGCTCGAGTGCTTATGTTCACATGGATATCTCACCATACAGTAACTGATGCCTCACTGAACTTGCCTACTTGTCCTCTATGAGATACATACTCATACTGATCATATCTGTGCAACAAGTTTTCTCAAAACCTTTAAGTTTTTCAATCCTAAAACACTCTTAAAGATTCATGAGAGATTCCTAATGCAACTATAAACCTGATGAAATCTGCAGCCAATCTGATAATTTCCCTTTGAGTTTAACTTGGATATATCTGTGCATGCTTCCACTGAATCATCTTAAAAAATAACCTGGTGAATTTCCTTCTTATTCTCTGGGGCAGGTGTAATGTTCTGGCTGTGACTTGAGTGAAGCTCTGCGAATTATATGGCAAGAAGAACCCCATTGTCAGAGCAGTCACCTGAAAACCATGCTAATACCTTAGTGACACTTTGGTAATAGGTGTAACACACTCCCAGGAATGGAAAAAGACCTGGGCTGCAAGGCCACATAGGCCTGTACAAATGTAGGGAACACTAAATGCTCCAGGAAAAGCAGGAGTTGTTTCACTCACAAATGTCCCAAGTTTCTAACAAAGGGATAGAAATAATTTTGGTGGTGCTCTTCTCTTCTGCTCCCCTCCATGCTGATATTTCCTCCCTTGCTGCCACTGCCCAAGCAGTTGCTACCCTGGTTCGACTCTCCTACCTTCACTACTTTGAGAATTCACTCAGCTTTTCCTCTAGTGTGTCCTTTATCTCCCACTCTACATTTAAAAGCTAGGATGTAGCAAAACAAGCATACAAGTCTGTTTCCCAGCAAACTACTGAGAAGGTGTCTTTAAGGTATCTGAACTCACTGCAGGATTTTTGGGCTGTCCCACAGCCTCCTTCCCTCCATCCTCAGAGGTACCGGCCCTGCTGTGTCCCCGACACGGCACCAGCCACCTGCTTCCCACCACTGCCACCACCGACCCCTGCCTCCCCTCGCCCTCCCCTTCACCACCCCCGGCAGCCCCTGGCCCCTCTGCACCCTACAGACACGGTGTGGGTCAGGAGAACAGGTCCCACCTCAGCGCAGGGAGCGCAGCGTGTCCATCCTGCTGCGGCAGCTCTGCTGTGCCTGTGCCTCACACACCCGGCACCCGCACTGGAGGTGACACAACACAGGAAAACCTGCAGCCACCAATGCGCCTCGACCTGCGAGAGCACAGCCAGCCCTGCTCTTTGTTTCGGTTTGAAGTTAAAACCTGCCCCCTTTCAATTTCAGGAGTTGGTTCACAAGACACCAGCTCCTCCAGCTGCCTGTGACTGCCAGTGTCCTACAGACTGGTCCACACCCCAAAACTCAACATTGCATCTTAGCACAGGGGTAATTTTTAAATCTTTCCAGCAGAAGCTGGTTTTGTCCTTTGCCCATGCCCCTCCCAGGCAGGGCTGGTGGCTCAGCCCAGGGAGTGCTCGATGCCAGCACAGCCCTGGCAGCAACGTGCCTTAGCATAGAGGAGCACAGAGGGTGGGCAGGTGCTGAGTGGGTGCACTTTATCTCCATGAATTTTACTCACTTTTATCTATCCAAATGACCTCACAGTGCTTTTGCTTTGGCACTTGTTTTCCACATTGCTGTCAGCACTTCTGAGACCAACAGGCTGAGCACACTGGCCAGGCTGGGAGGAGGATGAAAGGGGTGCTACCAAGCACTGCTCCAGTCTAAAGACATCTGACTGCTCAGGAGCAGTTCATCAGCTGTATTTAAGGTAGAGAAGGACAGTGTCACCTGTCAGTTGTATCACAGTGGCTAAAGTGACAAGACCACGTTACAGTTGTGGGTTTAATTATACTGGAACCTGAAACATCAAAGAGGGGAGGTCAGCAGCAGTAACCCGGTAGGCTCTCAAGCCTTTAAGACAAAAATTAAAAAACCCTTTTTCCACACGAGGAGTCTCTAATCTGAGCCATGTCCCTGCCAAAGTTGATCAGCAATGGTTGTGTTGGCATTAGGCCAAAGTTTTTACATGGTGCCTTCAAGAAAGTCATCTTTCTTCACAGCTGACTTGTCCCTTTCATAACCAATGGTCATGACAAGGCAGATTACCAGCTCTTTCAGCAGAGAAGACCTATTAGTCTGTTTGATAGGATATCAGGATACCCTGCTCCTGCCCAAACAGACAGCAAATGTTCCACCCTTTCACTACTTGGGAAGAAATCCCAAGAATTTGGCCCACACATAAAGAAATCTTCTGTTGCCATTCTGAGGAAAACGTGACAGAGCTCTAGTGAAAATCCCAACTTCTTCATGATTACATAAACCACAGTGTCTTACCTCAATAAGGCCCATTCATTTTCCTAGCACATCCATACACATACTTGTTCCAGGATGGGATCCAACAAAATCACTGCAAAAGTGGGTTGGTTAATTTTTACTTCCCAGGTTACGGTTCTTTTTTCCTATCCAACATTTGATCTCTCTGGCACTACAATACTGCTTGCCTGCCCACCCTACACAGTGCCTATATGGCAAGAAGAACACGCTGTTAGAGCTCGCAAGGTTCATTTAAGATATACAATACGCTAATACAGTCTGTTAATTCTTAGAGAATGATTTTTAAAACGAGCAAAGAAATGTCCTCAGCTAAAGAAAGAAAACTCTAATGTGTGAAAAAATGCCAGTTTAGGTCTGTGGTGTCATGGTCCACAGGGGAGGCTTTTCCACCCTCAATACTAATTATGTGCTGGGCAAGATACAGCACTATACATTAAGCACCATGTCTGATCAAGCAGAAGACTTTCTTAAATGGTTTACTAGCTATTAGGTATCCTGCACTCTACATGCTGTGCTGACATAAGATTTTACTGCTTACAGATGCAATTGCCAAAGACTAAAAGACTTTATTTACTCAAAGCACACAAACTATTCCTGAATGCTATACTGGGGGGAATCCCCTTGAAAGTGAAGAAAAAATTCTAGCTGGCAAGTTGCTAGTGAAAAAGAACCAAACTGGCTATACTAAACCTAGAAAGTAACTGATACAAAAATACAAACGGCATCAATTTCTGTTTTCCTCTACAAACATCTTGAGCTGTAGGGTATGAGGTAGTGGTGGGGAGCAGGAGAGGAAGAAGGGCTGCAGAAATGCTCAATGTGTGGACACTGCACAACTCAGTCCCCTGACAATGCCCTTCTCTGGTGTCTCTATCTGCTGGCTTTGTGGGCAAAGCTGACTGCTCGTCGCTGGTAGTCAGCAAGCACACAGCCTGGCGACCTGCAAAAGACATTGCTTTTCTCTGTCCTTAAGAGCACGCTGCGCTGAGCTTGGAGCCGAGTGCTTGCAACTTTAAGGGGTTGCATTTTATTTAATTGTGCCTTTTCTTGGCCTGAATTTCCCCCAAAAAGCTGAAGAGGGCATGTGCTTATTATCTTTTAGTGCAGCATGTGCTCGGCGCAACCTGAGCTCTTCGGATACTTCGGTCTGAAAAAATTTGAAAAAAAAAATTAATTGGGAGGAAAAAAAAAAACCAAGGCTGCTCTGCGACTTTGATTCAATCAATTACCATTATCTTGCAGCGCAGCCCTCCCCGCCGCCCCCGGACCAGTTGTGTTTAACTTTCTTTGCCAGTCGGCGCGGCCCCGCAGCGCGCTGGCGGAGCGGCGCTGCCGGCTGGCTCCCGCCGGAGCGGGGCTCTTATCAGCCGCTCCCAGTCAGCGCCGGCCCCGCACAGCTGGCAGGGACCCCCTCCGGCCCCGCCTTATCAGCCGCCGCAGCCCTCGGCCGGGTGGGGAGGGGCCCGTGGCCGCCCCCGGCCTCCCCGCAGCCCCCCGGCCCGGCCGGGTCCGCCGCCGGCCGCCCCGCTCCCGCCGAGCCTCCTCCGGCGAGCCCGAACCGTCTGAAGAGAGGCAGCAACAAAACCGCAAATTTAGATTAATAAAGCATTTGTTGATTCTACAGAAACTTAGCAGGCCCCTAAGAAATCCACCAGAGACCTGTGCAGCTCCAGTAATTTTCTGTTATATTATCTTTCTTGTAAAATACTTCCCCAGACAGAGCCCCCAAAGGGGCTCAAATATCACTGTGACTAACCGAAATCAATGTGCACTCACCTATTGACATTTTTACATAGTTTTTGGATTTAGTATCCGGCCCAAAACACAATCAAATCTTCTGCCAAGGAAATAACAGGCACTTAGCTAGTCAGCTATTAGTGTTACAAAGGAAAAAATGTGGGCACCCAAGGGAGATGGGAGAGACGGCATTGACGTCAGGGGTAATTGGGTGTCTGAGAGAAATTGCCAACGGCTGGCCAAAACCCCCAGAGGCCCGCACAAAGCCGAGCTGCAACTCTAATAAAGGAAAGTAAATTCTAGAAAGGGGCTTTGCTGCAAAGAAGCCTAGCAGGAACCAAAAATATCTCCCACATACACAAACACATACACACACAAATAAAAAATACAAAATACGTTTAGGAGCTCTCTTTCGCACATCTGGTTTAGGCTAAAGTGCTTTCTACTTTTTTTTTTTCCCTTGCAGGACCACATGGATTTTTATGTTGTACCGTATGTTCAACATCTATTTTTATAAACAGAATTCAGAGCTTTAAAGAAACTTATTTTTAATCATGTGGCTTTAAACTGCAATCTCTCTGGCACCCACTCTGGCACCATTAGAAACAGTTTGGTCTTTTCTTTAAAAATCCCTGAACTTCCAAGGAGAATGACAAGTAGAGTGGAGCCATTGGAGGGCCATGGCTGCGGAGCTGTCCGGCTGGTAAAACTGTATTTGCACATCCATCACCTCTCCATCACCTGTACCTAGCTGTGTGTTTCACTGACAAACTCCCTTCCCACTCCCTCATCCCCTCATGCAGGAGACCTGAGAGAAAAGATTTCAGATCAGACACTCTGGACCGAGTTTAGGGAGGACCTGAACGCTGTAGCCTGTTCTTTCCACTCATCCACATGCCTCTCACATCAATACAGACCCACTGTCGTCCACCACAGATGAAGAATAAAGTGGATTTGGTCAGTTCTTACTAAGACCAAAGTGTCTTCATCCCCCTTCTCCTACCCCCAGACTTCTATTATATGCCTCTCACATTAAGACTCAAACATCTCATCACTAAATGCATTGTAAAACTCAGATTGGTATCTTCCAGCATGATAAACTGCTTTGCATCTTCTACACTAAATGCAAAAACGCTTTTTCAACAGGCAATAGAGACTTTCAGCAAAGTTTCAAGAATAACAAGATGATCAAGATCTTAATAGGTTCAAATCTGCTGTTACACATACCTGTGTCCACATCATAACTATCATCATCTGGAATCTACGGGGCTCCTTGTAAGCCCATCAAGTGAGTGTTAACAATTTCTCTTACAAGCTGCCCTCCACCCAACCAAAAAGCAGAGGAGGCAGAATCAGGTTAGAAAGAGGCTGAGGTACAAACAAAATGGCCACACACAAAGCACAAAGGGCTCCCTAAGCACCACAGCACCAGGGGCATAAAGAAGTCTTTAACAATACACATATAAAATAGAGCTAAGTTTGAAAAGATCAGAAGTGCTTGATCGTAAAATTGCATTGCAGAGAACAAAATGATTATTGCTGTCAGAGAAGGAAGAGGGCTATTAACACAAAGAAACTCTCTAAGAAATGTAAATACAAAAACCTCTCTACATGGAAAGCAGATGCAAATTAAAAAATGTCCCAGACCTTGGGATGTAAAGGTGAAATTTCTTCATCTCTTGCTGGTGAGCCCAAGCCTTGCAGACGATGCCACTCATATGGAAGAGGCTCTGGAAAGGCCCCATTGCAGCTGTAAGGAACGTGG
>JAVTVJ010000041.1:705000-1022500 GCA_034509425.1 Eopsaltria australis
GTGGAAGCTTCAAAACGGCCTCCAGAACCACACTCGTGTTCAAAGGAGGTGCTAGAGAACACGGCTGTGTGAAATTTGGCAATACAGATTCACTGGCAGGAACAGGGAGGTTAGTTTTGGCTCACAGGAGATCCTCCACCCTGTAGTTTGCTTTGAACAGTTTTAATGAAAAACTCAAAGTGAGATTCAGCTGCAAGCATCAGTTTTTATCTAAGGTTGGTCAAAAGCAAAGAAAAACATTTTATTTCTGTATTTGTAAGGTTGGAGGGGGCATGCATCTCTCTTTAGAAAAGACTCTGTATTTTAATTATCTTTGGAAGAGAAGGTAGCTGGGAGACCTGTAATTCTCCCTCACATATGAATGTAGGCAATCAAAACAGCAATGTGGTGGAGGAGGGGGTGAATTAGTAAGGAAATCATACAATCTGTAGCACTGGGCAGCAGATAAGCCTGTCCACTTTACCACTTCCAGAAGAAAAGTTAGTCACTCCTCTCACCTATTTGCAGCAGCATAACAAGAAAATGCTGCTCTCAACAACTTGAATAGAAATTTATCTCAGACAAAAAAATTTAAAGATGCCTCCAGAGGTGCTGAGGCCCAAATCATTACAGTTTTGCCTCAGTATTTTGGAAAATCTCAAGCCATCAGTTTTGCCTCTTGTATTTTGGAAAATCTCAAGCCTGAGCACACAAGTGGAAGGTGAATGAGGTAAATCACAGGATGTCTTATTCTGACACGTGACAAGAGGAAGGAGAGAGAAAACCCACTTGGGGATGGTGAGTAGGAATACAAGATAAGCAGGACAGTCAGCCTCCCCTTGACAAGCGTGCAAGTGAGCTGCCTGCCCCTCCAGGATCTCCAAACACTTTAAAGGCAGGAGGTAGTTACAGGCCACTAGAACATTTTCCACCCAGAAGACCTTTGATTTAAAGGGAGGGTCCCCTGCTCCCTAAAAAATGAAGAATATCTTGCTAACACAGACCACCAACATTTATTTCAGGTTTTCTGCTCCCTGTAAAACCAGAGAACACATACTTAGCTTTCCTCTTCCGCAGACTACACTGAAAATGTCAGAAAACAGGACAAGCTATCTTATAAATAATTGCAAAGCCCCTCCTGAAAAGGGCTGAGAGGGAGGTGGGATGAAAGCTTCCAGCCAGGAAAGCTGTGACTGCCAAGGAGCAGAACAGAATAAGGACAAGGACAGTGTGTGATATCCCAGCTCCATCTGTACACAGAAATGAAAGGCATTGAGGAAAATATCAGTGCAGCTTATGGCAGGCATTCCCAGGTGTGGGAAAATCCTTGGGGGAAGAGCACCATCAACAGAAAATACAGCAGACCTTATAAGAGACAGCTGACGTGGCAGATCCTACAAAAGCTTGTCTGCAGTATCTGAGCGTCTTTTGTTCCCTAGCCCCATTCTTTCACCTGGCAGCTCACAGATTAAAAGACCTCAGAGATGTTCCTGTCACAGAAGACTTTTCCTCAAAAGGCTCCTAAAAGGAGGAGGGACCAGGGTAATGCAGGGTCCACTACAGGGGATGTGTGGCAGTGGAAGCTTTACCCTTCTAATAACAACTCCCCTACTTTTCTGGAAATTCTCCCTAACCCTATCCCCTCGACACCTGCAGAGTGATAACAATGCCAACATTGTCCATCAAGTCTCAATCTGAAGTGACTCAGTTATTCTCAGGAGCTTTGTGTTCATTTTTTCAGCCTGGCATCCTAAGAAAACAAGGTTTATGTCATCATATTGCCTGTCATATGTCTTAACTGTTTGTCCCTTCCTATTAACTTTTGAATCACACCGTACTGGGGATACAGGGCTATGAGAGAAATTGAGTTTCTCAGATAGAAATTGAGTTTCTCTAAGATCAGCGAACCTGCCTTTGATTGGGTAGGGCGGAGACCCCAGTTCATGTCTCTGCTGAGAGGAAGGCTGAGAGCAGAGTCAGCACTTATCCCTGCTCTTGGGCCTGTCCCAGGCAATCAGCACATGTGTGACACCCGGCCGAACAGCACCGCTCATGCTGCTTCTTGTCCTGCTGGTGGGCAGGGGATGGGAAAGGGGATGAGAGTGCTCTGTGGGGAATGGGGTCGGGTGGAGGGCTGAGCTGGACTTCAATGGAGAAACACATCATCGCAAGTCTGGCCTCATACTCAAGAAAACTTATTTTCTGTGCCAAATTGCCTGTAACTTCATGACACATCATCAAGGACAAATGACAATATTTATCAAGTACTCGCTGAATCCAGAATGTAGCCACACACAAAACAGCAACCAGTTGGAGAATTCATCCATTAGATTTGTTGCTGCAACTTTTTCTTCCCTTTTGCCTAGGCAATGGAAAAGTCATGTTGAAGTCAATTTATTTCCTAATGTCACCACTTTCTAGGTCTGCACAATTAATGCAGGGTTTCTTGAAACAAGTAGAAAGCGTGTGATGAATCAAATGTGAGCACTCGGGAAACACAACTCCCACAAGACTGCAAGGCTTGGCTGTGGAGTCAGTTTGTGACATTGGTTACAAGCAGCTATACACCCCAAGTGTGCTCTGCAGAGACATTTTTCTGTATCTACTGGCCAAACTATCCATTTTTAAGGAAAAGTGAAGGAATAAAAAAAATGTCCCTTTTTTCTGTAGCACCACATGGTAAATTTCATTCGTCCCGTCCCAACTGCTTCTAGTGACAGTGGAGTGTTTGTCTGAATTTTTAACAGATGTTTCTAAGTACTCTTGTCCACTTCCCTCTCCTGAGGATTTCTGCAGTGGGATAGCTCTAGATAATAATACAAGCAATGCTTGTAAGAGGCTCTGGGGATAAATCTGTAGACACTGCATCTAGGATGGGTGTGGGTATGGGTCCAAGCCTTATGAAACTTTGTAAATATTCTCTGAAGAATAACAAGCTGGACTGACCCTGCCTGCAGATGTTTTTGAGCTTACCAGCCCCACAGTGAAAAGCAAGACAGCTTACAGATAACTGCATTACTCCTTAAACAGCCCAAGAGCAGGACTTAAGCTGAAATTTATAAAAGCAGGGGTATACTGGAGCAGAACAGAATAATGCAAAGGATGATGTGTGATGGTGTAACTCAATTTCAAAATACCAAAGACGCTTCAAAGGGGACTGGTTGGGGCTGAGGCAGGATTTCCCAGATGTCAGGTAGCCTTTGGGTACAAGGACACTGGATTCACATGATAGGTGTGAAGGTATTCAGAAGTCAGTCAGAACACAAACTGCTTAAAAGAATAAAATCTCTGCTTTCATTTTTAAAGAAAATGAGCATCTTGTGCTAACGCCTGGCAAGGAGGCAGTGACGTCTGCCTGAGTTTGTCCACAGCCTGAAACAATCAGCTAAAACATGCTCATGGCTGCTAGTTTACATTATCGAAATGGAACCAGAGCTATTTAATTCTAAAATGAACTCTATTAAAGCTATTGTCAGTGTTTCACAGCAGCTGAAACTGTTTTTTTAAAAGGTCAGTCTACTAGCTAGAGTGTGAAAACAAGCAAGGCGGCTGTGCCAGCCCTGAAGACGTGGCTGCATCCTGGTTTTGCATTCCCTTAAATGTCGGGCAAGAAGCAGCAGCGAGGTCCCAGCGGAGCCCGCCTGCCCTGCCAGCCACGGGGGACAGACAGAAGAGGCTCCAGTCCTGCAGGGGACACACAGCAGGGCAGGGGAGCCGTGGGGTGAGCCCGCCCGGGGCCCCCGCGCCGCCCCCACCACAGCACAGCACGCTGCACCTACGCCTTGTGGGGCAGAGAAAGGGATGACTGCAGAGGACACCCTTTTCTTTCAACCCATTCAGCTTTGTGGCCGCTGTCATTCACAACAATACCACAGCTCTCCCCCACCCCCAGAAAATCCATAAAAACCCCAACCTAAGAACCACTTCCCCCACAAAAAGCGTAGCAGAGCCCCTGACACCCCCACAACCAGCACAGGCCAAGCATTTGCTGTCATCTTCTGTATTAGCATTTCTGTTAACCCCTTTTGTAAGATCATTTGACTCGGTTTCAAAATTCCTCATTCTGAAAAACACTTGTTAAATATTGGCCCTGACTGCTGCACAAAGTGATAGCTTGGTAGTCATAATCCACAAGATATATTTAGCCTCACAAACTCATCATCAATGGATCTTGAAAGCATTGTAGCCAACCGACTGGAAACCACATGCAATACAAACACATAATAGAACTTTTAATGTGCAAAGAGACTAAACAAAAAGATCCTTGACCTTCTTGCTTTCCCTTGCATACCATTATCCCCAGTGAGACAGCAAATGGAATGACGTGGAGAGCAACAGCTACCAACAAGCAACTTTGGAAGCCAATTTCTACAGTAGTTAAGCAGTTAATGATGTTAATCAGAATGATAACTTATTAAATTCTATATTTATGCAAATAGCATTTTGGCATATCACATGGAGACCTGAGTAGCAGAGCTTGCCAGGGAAAGGTCCCAACATCTTTTATATTTACCATTTTGGCGTTTTTAGTATCATGTAAAAGCATCTGCGACGGTCAGTATATCAGACAAACTACACTTAAATAAATGCTACAGTCACAAATTAATCTCCATTATTTCAAATAGATTAATGAACAAATTGTTTAATTCTTTACCTTTATGAAGCAGAGATTAATCGCTGCAGCCACATCCAATCTCTGCCACTATCTTTTTAACAAGACTTTTCTTATAGACCTTCCTAAAACAGGCAACAATTATTGAACAAAGAAAATAACAGGTAGCCCTCCCTCTCTCTGTGCTACAGTAGCTAGGAAATCCACGGCACAAAAATATAAAGTAACAGAGTAGTTTATGACTGACATGAAAAGACATTATCCATGTGTAATGAGATGAATCAGAAAAACTGCAGTTTAGGGTAGGCAGAATTTACAGTAATCTTAGTTTCGTAAAACCAGTATGGGAAACTTACTGTATTCCAAGAGAAATAGCTGGGAACTTCTTGGTTCTGGGTTGCATTTAAATTCAACAAGGATGGAAGAAGCAGGGGATTGGATGAACAGCTATGAATTGCACTTTTTATTGCTTTCAAGATGTCAAAAAGAACATCAAGATGTGCTTATGCATGTAGTTTTCCCTTTTCTTGATTCTGTTGTTTAATAGAATTAAATTCTGCACAGATTTTACTCATTCATTCAGTTCCTTCTCTATCTCCAGGAAATGAGGTGGGAACCACTTCTGCAAGATGTTGTACAAAATGAGTAATTCACAAATTGAAATTGTACCTCTGTTTTGAAAATCAATAATATTGCTTATACACAAGCCCTAATTGTTGATTTATTTATGTAAATACCTTGGTATCTGGGTACCTTTTCTTTGTTTGTGCAAATCTTGCAACACAATATTCAAATATCTCTGGAAAAATAATTGCCTTTTTTTCTCCCCTTTGGGTACAAATTTCTGGTTTTTAAATGAATGTGCAGGTTTCCTGTTGCTGCATGAAACCTTCATTTCAAAACACCAACTAATTCTAGGTTTAATTAAAACAGAATGTTTTGTATCACAAACACATCCTTTTTTTCAGCACCTCTTCTTTACCGTAATGTGATTGCTGCCTATTAAGAGAAGGATTTTTAAAATTTTAATTTAATGAAATAATTCAAAGTTTTACAGCAACTCACTTTATGGAGTGAACTTATGCAAGCACCGAAGCCTTTCCAGAGAAAACAGGATTCTCCGCACCTCCCTCTGGCTTTTCTCCCTACTGAATGCCGTGGCCTTCACTCAACCAAAGGAAATGAAAGACAGACTGAGACAACAGCATCACGTGGGTGAAGGTCAGATTGATTTTCAGCTGTGTGGTGCTGTTTTATCACCCTCAGGACAAAAGTTAAGCCCTTCATTTTTTTTCATGTCTGCTTCAACAGAGCAACTTTTTTTTCCCCTGAAATTTTGGTTGGGGTCCATACCACCAGAATTTATCAAGGATAGCCTAATTTAAAACATTTGTGAAGATCTTCATCCTTACAGTAAAATTCAGAGCAGCCCACACACCACAAAATTTCCATGAGTTTCCTCTATTCCCTGTGTACAAACAGTGGCTCCTTGAAACTACTGAGGTTTCTGCAGTGGCATTCACTGACAGCAAAAGCAGAGTGGGATGCAGCTGCTGGCTGTTCCTGATGATCCTGGGCACAGGAGAAGAGCAGTTGCTATCTCAAAAGGGGCAAGTTCACAAATTGTTTTTTCTCCCCATCCTCCCTTCCTTTCCTCTCCTCCCTGCTTGGAGAGGCCAAGCTCTCTGAGAGCTCAGCCTCCCGCCTGTCACTCGGCAATCTGGACATGCACGGCCAATTGCTGTGGCAGCCTCTGGAAAAACAGGGAGTTCTGCTAACTGTGATTGCACTTTTCCCAACTCCAATACCACTTAAAAATCACTCTCCCCCAACTTGTAAGAATTGGCTCTCCTCACTTCTCTTCTAATTGAGATTCTCCCTGAAGTAATGATGTTATTTTCAATAGTCAATTTTAGCTAGTAATGTCTTCAAAACTGAACTGATTAACCTAAAATGAGGCATTTTGTACATCATAGATATGTATTTGCATACCCAGTTACTGAGAGAAATCATCTTCCCTCCCATTTCCAGTTTTCTGGCAGACATAAAACTCTGTATTCTCTCATTTAAGCTATGAGACAAGAAAATCCTACCCATTTTCATTTCCTTTTGTTTTAAATGTTGGGTTGAATTTGTCTTATTTTGCGTCAAGAGTGCAACAGCATCATGACTGCCTCCTAAAGATGACAGTTAATCCTCCATAAAAAGCAAGGGATACTATCTGCTTTATTTATATGTACCAGAGGCCCTGGTCCAAATCAAACCCAGTTACCCTCGATACCATTGGAACACCTTGGAATACAATCCCTACATGAGACAGCTCTTGTAAAACAAACCACGACAAGTGTCTGTAAGAGAGGAAGGAGCAGTGAAGGGCTGTAAGGTGACATCAAGCAGCTCTCCAGGTTGGATATGGATGCGGTCTGAATGCAAATTAAATAATTTTCTCGGTTTTGTGAACAAAGGTTTGAGTAGCACATGTCTTTAGTTCATCTGAACCCAGCTGAGTCTGCCTCCAAACCAGCACACGGAGCAGTGTGATTTCTCCCAGCACCCAGTCCCCACAGGACAGTTCAAGGAAGGTTCTGCATGTGCACAGAGCTCCAAGGAAGAGCCAGCTCTGGGACAATGGACAGGAGAGCAACTGCAGCTGAGAGTCGAGGGGAAATCAGTAACACAGCGAGGTTACCGATTAAGGTAACTTAAATGTATAAACTCTGAAAGACTTGGTTTCATGTGGGGCTGGGAAAAGGCAAATGCCAGCAGAGTGACAGAGAGAAGACTGCTGGGAGCAAGATGCAAAATGGGGCAGTCCAGAAAGGAGCAAGCAAGGAAAAAGTCTTGGAGGAGAGACCACAGGGACACAGGCAACAGGGAGAGGAAAGGGCAGAGAGCGGTCACCCTGAGCACACAGCCAGAACGTACAAAAGCACAATCCCAAATGATGCAGAGACAGACCACAAACTAAGTACTACCAGAAATAGCTGTCCTAGGTGCATGTTGAATTTTTGGCTGGTTTTGGCTTGGTTGGTTGCTATGGTTGATTGATGCAGATTGAACAATGTACTTCAAACCCGCTTACACTACTCTTGGAGTCCAGTAAATTACCTCTATTCAGTTTTGCTCAAAGAAAATAAACACAGGTGTGCATATTTATATTTCTGTACATTGCAAGTTCATAAAGGGAATTTACTGTACTTCTGTCTTTCCAAATTTTCTAATGAATAATTAGTAGATGTAGATTTTTTAAATGACCATTTAGTATAAATTATATCAAATCTCATTTATTTTAAGAGATATCATTAAGTACAAAGTCTGCATGAGTGAACTGAGTTCACTGCAGAGGAAATGACTGGGAATTATGTTCAAAAATCTATTCAAATGTTTAATGTAACAGATTCCCTGGAGAAGAGAAAAGCAATGGGCTTCTTCAGCCTTTCCTTATGTCCTCCTCAGCAAGTGTAACAGTAATTGAGTAGCAACAAAAAGAGGAGCCAAAAAGTCTTTCATCATTATGGTTGAGAACAATTTTCAAGGAAGCCTAAGGAAGAGATGGACCCACATGCCAAAAAAATGATGCTTTCAAGAGGAAGTTCACCCACACCATTACTGATGTCACCAGCAACAACACCCACCTGGATTAAAGACCTTGTCTTTTCCACCGGTTTCATGCACGTCATTAGGCAAATCAGTGCAGCCACAGTAATTTTCATCCAAAATAACTCAGGCTATTAATGGGGAAGGTCTTGAGTTCTCCCCCAAACGCTGACCTCTCGTTCCCCTCATGTTGACATAAAGCTTGTGCAGCTCCATAGGGCACCAGATCTGGGAGCTGCACAGACTAAAAATCAATCCCTTTAATTGTCAGCAATGTCAGCTCCCAAAGACAACACAAACCTTTTACCAGCATAAGGCAGGAGATGGAAGGGAGGAAGGGAGCAGTCCAGTAGCAGTCAAAACTTAAGCCAAATTAGAATGACAACTTTTTAATTCCATGATGATAAAAATAACAATTCCTTGTGTCAGGAAGGGGTTGCTAGTCCAAATGTTTAAAGATTACAAAGTGCTCAAATGCCCTACAAAGTATTTAGCATGAACAGACCGAGTGCCTTGAAAATGCTAAATCAATTTTTCATTAGTTAAGACAATGAAAACTGTTTGTAATAAGCAAGATGTTTGAATAACATTACCTATATTTAATACATGTAATTTACTTAAATTCCTACTAAGTATATTTTCAACAATTTTAAATTGAATATGAAATTATGAAATTTGCCCTACTATTAAAAGCACCTATTAAAATTACTTAAATGAAACAGCATTCAAAATGTACATACTTGCTGCCAAAGCTTTGAAGAAAGTCAGAAGCTGCTTAGACCTCTGATGGAGGTGCTCTGATGTGCAAGCCCAGCTTGGAGAGCAACAGCCTCTCCAGCAGGTGCAGGGAAAATATTTCCCTTATTCAGTTTATTTGAGTGGTTCAGTCCAATACGCAGTTAGTTGAGAACAGAGGAACTGCTTGGCAGATGATCCCTGGTTTGCTTCTTGCCAGCCTACGGCAAAGAAAGGCATGAGACGCCCACGGACCACACAGGCACCGTGCTGAGGTTGTCCCCGGGAGGACACGTACCTGGGTGGGTCCCTGCTGCTCCCCTGGGCCAGGGCTGGGTGCTGCCGGCCGGCCCCCAGCAGCCCACGCCGCCCTCCGGCCGGCCGCAGCTCGAGGCTGGCCGAGCCCGGGCTCCTGCACCCAGGGGCCACGCGGAGATGCTCCAGCGAGCGCTCCCAAAGCCAGCCAGATGAAGAGGACCAACCCATGCTGGCACGTTTCCCTAAAGCCAGCCGGCACCAGGGGGTGGAGGCTGCTTTCTGGCTTCCCCAAGCCTGGAGCACAGTTAATAACATGCCAGCTGTATCTGCAGACAAGCCAAGTTTAATGAGGCTACAACAAAAGCATTCAAATATGCACTACAGAACTTCTGTGGGGATTTTTTTCTAGAGCTTGTTTTTAAAAAATGAAAGATAGGAATTCTTGACAATGTTTGTACACACACTTCCTTCGTTTTTAATTGATTTTTTTTAAATTATATGCCGCAAATTCAAAGAAATCAACATTAGAAAGACTTGTTTAATCCCACTACTTCCAACAGCAAAATTATGCTGTGTGATGAGTGCTTGAAATGAACTGCTGGTTGCTTTTTTCTTAATAAACATTGAAGTCTTAATTGTTTTTCCCCTACATGGCCAGACACCATCTTTCTGTCTGCCAGGTCTTCACACTAGGACAAGTCCCATCCCTCGCCTCCTGCTCGAGAGCCAGGACAGACACACCAACGTGACCACATCTCTGGCACAAGTGATGGAGGAGATAGCTGACCCCCTCCCTCTCCTATCAGCCACACCTCACCACATCCCTGTCTCTTACTCTGGGCCAAGGTGCATGAGGCATCAATAAGAGGATTGCAAATAGGGATTTAGAGACAGTGAAGGGAGCAGCAAAAGAATTCTGCTCCGGCATGAGGGGATGGGGAAGGTGGAAAAGGGGCAATCACTCACTGTCTTCTTCACCAGAAGAACCAGAGAGTATCAAATGGAAGCAGGTGACAAAACTGAAATGAACAAAAGGTGATACTTTTCCCCAATGTGTAGTTGAAATCTGGGTCCCCACCACAGGAAAAGCTAACTGCACTTCAAAATGGAAATTCATGGAAGAAGACTGTCTGAATAATTTAAATAAAAAGCACCAGAAAGTGCTCAGATAAGTTTGCTGACAGCTAGGAAAACATTCTCAGGAAACAGCACAATGGGGCCATCAGGCTGGCTCAGTATGGCCATCCTTATATGAGAGCACTTACCTAATTGTCTGCAAAAGGAATAGGGGAAGAAATCAGGAAAAAACCCCAAGCTCTTGGTGCATCTCTATCACCGCTTACATGTGCAGTCTGAAGAACTCAATGGCTCTGAATCTGCCAAGGCTGTTGATATTGCCATCAGTTTTGTCCCTCAACAACCCACAGGATGGCAATGCGTGCCCTTCAGCAGCGTCCTAGCCAGAAATAATCTATGCTCGTGTCCATCTGAGACAGGACAACCCCAGCACATCCTCCATTCAACTCTCTAAGGCTTTATTAAAGGCCACTTTGTAACAAGCACATACCTTTTGTAGTCCCCAGGCTATCATCACTGCAGTTCTGAATTGAGCTTCATATACTGGGTTTTGTCTACAACCCCCTGAATGCTGGGACCTGGTTATGGCAAACAGAGATCCTCCTTCCTGCAGGCACAGCTGCTCTTGCAGCGCTCACCAGGCTCCAGCCTGGGAAGGAACCCTTTCCACTGAGACCTCTCCCTCCTTGTGTGGGTTTTTTTTTTTTATAAAATCCATTTATTATTTAATTAGATTTCTGTATGCTGAGAAACAAACCTGCCCCATGTAGACCCCCACAATCTTCCCTCTGCTGCACCATGGCAATGGATTACCCTTGCAAACAGAAATCTGAAGCAGGTGGAGAAGGGGAGGTGAAGATCCGGCAGCCCTGGTGCCCCAGAAGGGCCGTGAGAGGCCTGAGCTGGTGCAGGGGGTCTGGGCAGGCTCCAGCTCCCATGAGCTGCTTTCATGGCCAGCACCCAGCACAGCTCTTGCTTCTCAGCATTTGGGATGCTGGAGTCTCTGTGCATCTCTCCATTGCTGATGCAGCACAGGAGATGAGATTGGCTTCTCAGCCAGCCAGGGGCAACCTCTTCAAGATATCCAAAGGACACGTTTCCTTTAAGAGGCCTCATTTGAAACAAGTACCCACTTTCTCTTTTATCCATTTCCACACATACCTGTGCTTACTTTGCAGACTACTTTTTGAACTAGATAAAAGCAGATAAAAGAACTCAATTAAAGTAGCAAGAATGAAACAGTCCCTTGCCAATACAAGCAGGCTAACTTGTCATCCTCAGCTCCTCACTGGGCCATATGTTTAAAAATGACAAGGAAAATGGTCTTCCAGCGTGAAAAACATATGCTACTTGAGGAAAGACATCATCATTGCTAAGAAATCTTGTGCAGGCTCAGAATGCATAGCCGGGCCTTCCACAGTGACTGCCGGCTACGTTGAGGCTGAGAAAGGGGTGGAGAGAGCTCATTACCTCCCTCCTGCCAGGGGTTTTGGTAGCATGCAACCAAGCCGCCCGCAGCCGCGCTGGCAGCGCTCCTATCTGCACACGCAGTGCCTGGTGCTGCCTCCCTCGCCACCATCCCCAGGGGCACGGGCACAAAGGTGGCCGTGGCGATTTGCAAGGATGGCTCCGGGCGCACTGGCACGTTCTTATCAGCGAGCACAGTGCCGAGCACACTGCCCAGCCCAGCACCGGCTCCCCGCGGCCGCCGATCTGCCCTGGGCTCGCCGCCGGCCCCGCTCCGGGACACCCTCCGTGAAGCTGCACAGCAAATCCCCAGCTGGGTGTTTGTGGCGAGCAGGCATTGTTTGCAATTCGCACGTTCCCCCCCAACACAAATCCTTCCAGGCACCGGCGTGCCTGCAAGATCCAGGAGAGCCCGAGGAAGGAGTGCTGAGGCTCAGCCCCACGGACACCTCGCCGTGCCGAGGGGCTGAGCGCGGGGCCGTGTGCCCTGGGTGCAGCCCGGACTCTCACCTACCTTTGCCTGTGGATGACCCTCCGATGTGACGGGTAAGCAGCGCTGTGAGGGAGCACAACACCTGGCACAACTTTGTCAAACACACGCAGAACATGGCACCCTACACTAAAGCACATTTGCCATGTGCTGGTGCCTCAGCACACACTGCACGGGATGCACTGTGAAACCTCGGCATGGCCAGGGGTGCTGTAGGCCCTGTGTCACATGAAATTTGCAGCTGTGCTTCTGTTTGTCTTCAGATCCCAATTCAGATGTGGAAATGTGCTTTGTGTTCTACACGACAAATATGTATTTCACTGAGCACCTGCACAGAAAGCCAGTCAGCACAGCTTCTTATCAGCACACTGATTTCTGGCACGTGCAAGCAGAAGTCCTTGAAAAAGCCTCTTTTCAGGCTGGCTGTGAACTTCCAGGTAAACTCAAACATCACCTGTGTGGTGACAGCAGCCGGGGGAGGCAGACCCCAGACCACCCAGCCACGGGTACCCCTGCAGCAATGTGGGGTTTCAGAGCTCTCAAACACTGACTGCAGGGAGATGCAGCACCTGGGCACTGCGGCCAAGCCCTGGGGAGCCCTGTGCTGTCCCTGCACCTGGAGAGGGGACGTCTGTGACAAACTAAGGACAGGAGCCTGCGCTTGGAGCCCTCCAAGTGATTGACAATAAAAACGCTGCCCCGGTGCCCATTTTCAGATCTAGACAGCAAGAACTGAGGACTCCAGGGAAAATCCATGTTTTTACAGTTTGTGATATTACCGAGCTTTTCTGGTGCCAATTTTAAAACACTGCTATGACCTCTGGAAAGAAGGGAAACTGCATTTCAGCACGACAACGCAGAAAAGAACAAAAAAAGGAAACTTGTTATTTTTTTAAGCTTGAAACACTAGTCAGGTTAAGAGAAAGGAGCAGAATTCTGGCAAGGACAAGAGCACTCAGACTGAGCCACAACACAGTAATTAGGGCCAGTAGGTCATTAGAGACACAGCTGTATAAACTAGGTGTATAATTAAGTTTCCACACTGCTTTTTCACAACTGTATTTCAGTTTCTTTTGTGGAGGACAATCAGTAATTCATTAATTTAAAGATGTAACAACATCAGCAGCAAAAAGAGACAAAAATCTCTGACTTGCCAATCAGGTGCAACCAAATATTACAATTTTGGAAAGGGCTAATTTTGAAAATGTATATAAGACATCTCTCTTTGTCAGTGGAAAGTAAAAAGTGCCACCTGACAAAAACATTCATGAGACATTGTCACTTGTTGACAAGCTGCTGTGTATGCTTTTCTGGATAAGCATCCCGCAAATACGGGTGCATGGCAATTGTAATTCTTGTAGCAGGTGAAATATAAGAAAATGCAAAATTATACACTAGCATGAAACAGTTACAGTACCTCGTTTGAAACGTAAGCCTAGTGTACAAGTTACAGGGCATTTAAAAGGAGCAACTGCAAGACTTTAATTATAAACTAGTTCCTACCGTACAGTAGTTTAGAAAAATCAGCTGCTTCCAAGCTGGCAATATCCATATATAGCTCTGCTGCTGTTTGAAACAGACAACCTGTAAAGTTATCAACAACAGAAGAGGACCTCATGAAATGCTCAGAGACCCCGCCAAAACCTACTTCTGTCCGCTTCACTGATGTGCTAATTTGCTTTAAAACACTTTACATTCACTTGAGAATCAGAAGAAACAACTTTACCTGAGACTAGTCTGACCCATGGGAGGGAAAGGGATGCAGGAAGCAAAAAAAAAAAAAATCACAATAAAGTACTGGAGCTAAACCCAGACTAATGCAGGTGGATTAAACACACAAGCCAAATGACAAAGCTTGTGACTTTTTAGCCACCTTTTGTCAGACAACAAACCACTTGGCACCAGCCACCAGACAATGATATATCACAGAATAGCTGCCTGATGTAGGGGGCCTCTGGTGCTTGTTGTAGGAACAGTAAGTTGTAAATCCACGTGTAGTTCTTTACTCTAGTCACTAAGCTGTAAGATAGCATCACGTTACACCTACACTGTAACAGCAGCATGCAAAAACACACATAAAAAAGACTGCACATGATGCCAATGGTAATTACTTAGTCCTCTCTTGTTTAGGGGATATGGGATACTAGTGAGCTTTAAAGCAATTTTAAAAGCTTAACACATCCAGTGTATACACTAGGTGTTTTTATTTGTTCTCAGAGTATTTTTCAAGATGCTGCTGTTTAAGAAGACAGTTTATGGCACTATTTCCAGGACTGCTGCAGGAGAGCTCGTCTGTGGGGGCAAGCTGGGAACAAGGGAAGACATGAGCCGGTAAGGAAATGTGATGTCCTTTTGGTACAAGCTGCCCCCATTTAGGCCCTTTTCAGATCCCCATAGACACTGGGAACCTACAACCTTCAATCACAGACATCAGTCATGAGCAAAAGGTATAAAAGGCACCTAATTCTGTCAGAAGGAGAACATCTCTACTACACTGACATCAAAAGGAATGCCATGCACCTATGCTACCAGAGATGTCTAGATTTCAGCAGTGTTTTGTCCTCAAAGAAACAAGTCTGAAATACATGAAAAAGCAAGGGGGGAATGGCTGTTTGTTACTTCCTTACATGTCAAAGCAGCTGCGTTCAAACTGTATTATAACTTCAGCACGCTGTAATGAATTTCTAAGGGATTCCAGTGAAATAGATGGTTTATCCTGTTCTTTGGAGTGATCTCTTGTAATCCTGCAACACTCCTGAGCTACAATACCTTCCTAACTTCAGTATCCCAAAGGAAGTCATTAGTTATGTTGTATTATCAGCCTGGTGATATTATCACTACAAATATTACCTGTATTGATCTGGAGCCATGTAGACATGACTGAAAGCCCTGCTTCAGATTAAGACATGAAAATCTAGCTTGCCAAGAGGTCAGGCACTGCATTACACCCTCAGGTGTGTCAGGCAGGCATCACAGGCAAAAGGAGTGCAGGGTAACTAAGGACACAGGCAAATAGCTCTTTTTGTAGGGTAAAATCTTTAAATATAACACACTTTCTAATGCTGTCTCTAGATTTTCTCCCAGGTAATGCAAGTCTTTTTAGGTGAACTGAACAAAGAAAATGGAAACATTTTGCATGCTTTCCTCAAAAATCCTCATGATTATCAGACCATGTATCACACTGGTGTATCTGAAAGGATTGTTTTTTTCCTCAAGGTAAGGTATGCGAATATCAAGCAATATTCCAGACTGTGTTCATGGAAATATTCTCATTCCAAAATATACGAGTGCAATCTTCCTATTTACTTTAAATCACTTCAGGACACTAGATTAAACTAAATAGAAAACAGACACTCTTGTTCTGGAACAAGGATTACCCTCACATGGAGATAATTAACGCTTATTTAATGTATATGCAGATAGTTATATGGTGTCTTTTTGGGACAAAATGTCTTTGTAAATCATCAGCACATGTGAAGACAGTAAAAGAAGACAATTACGCTACCTGCAATCAAGAAGAGCAATGGGAATACTGACAAATTATTTTGATATATCCCTAAAAATATAATTTATTTTTCTTGGTCTCACTAACAGAATACTACACTGAGGATAAAAAAAAACCCTGAGGTGTGAAAACACTGACTGAATTTACATGAATAGAATCTCCAGGTTGCTATGTTTTAATGCAGATTTGCCTCGGGAAAAAAATTACTCCTTTTCATGGCACTGCTGTCACTGCCATAACCTCACGTTCCTGCTCTGGAGTCCCCATCAGCAGCTCCCGCTCCCCTCTGCCAGTTGTGCCATTACAGCTGTTTGGGGACCACACAGGGAACCAGACCCAAGCAGACATTTGGGCTAAAAGGAGCCTCGTTTTGCAGGCTCACCCCCAGCACCACGAGCAGCTGTCCCAACACAACTGAGGAGACTGGGCAGTGATGGAGCAGCGGCCGCCCAGGGCGTTTCTCCCTTGAAAAGGACCAGTGTCCACATGGGCTGTGCACTTCACCTTCCAGTTTGGAAAACAAGGCGTTTTCTGAATAGAAAGCTACATTTTCTTGCTTACTCCCCTGCAGCAGAGTGCCATGTGCAGAAGTCTCAGGCCAGTGCCGTGGCTGTCAGCTGGCTGGGAAATTACCCTGCAAGAAGTGGCCTTTCGATTTTATGCACTTTCAAGTTTGCAGCCTGTGTAGGGCTTAAACGAGAGCGCAGAGCAAGGAGCCCTGGGGGCAGGCTTAGGACTGCAATCCCTATCCAAATGCAGGCTGGGGAAAAGCCCCAACATCCCTCTGTCCTTCCTCCCAGCAAGCAGATGGGAATGAGAGCAGGGAGTCCTCTCCTCTGCAAGCCAGAGTGAGACAAAGGAGGGTGCTCTTGGGGTGGGAGTCAGACCAAGCCAAAGCCTCCACCTGACCCTCCCTTCCTTGCTGTATTCCATTCCCTGTATTTTTTCTTGGCTGAGCATCATTTTACTTATGCCCAAAAAGGGGAGCAGAAAACATGGACTAATTACAAAACAAATTAAGTGGCCAGGAGGAATATGCACTCAGGGGAAAAATGATGGGATACTACTGCACCAGAGGAGAAATTAACCCTCCTGCCTTCTGCCAGCCTTGACCTAACCGTCTGCCATAACAGCAACTGCCTAAAAATAATTTAGATGAGTGTGGAGGAAGATGTGATGGCAGAGCATTCAACTCTAGGAAGGTGAAAGATAAGAATCTCTGATTTAAATACACATGAACATATTCTGCGCTCCCCCTCCTAAGATTTTATTTAATCTTTGGAAAAATCTGCAAAGCTTTTTCCTACCCCTGTAAATCGGCTTAGCGTGCTCTGCTGAGTACCTGCTGCTACCGCCGGCCATGCAGAGGCAGCCCTGGAAAAGCAAGGGATGTTGCAATTGTTCACACCGGTGCTCTGAGCTTGTTCTCTCACTTTACAGAAAGTAAAATCAAGATCAGCGTAGGCTGATGCCATCCTCACTTCCATAAAATTCAAAAGGCAATGTAATAATAACCTAGGGAGAATGCTGTATTTTTAGGGTGGGATTACAGAACTCGCACTATGAATTTTAATCTCAGGAATCATCACGTTCTTTTAGGGGTTCAGAGGCCTTTTTTTCCTGGGAGTTTTGCACATTTCAGTCATTTAACTTTTTTAATCTTCCTACATTTGGAGAGTGATGAGAAAATACCTGCCTGAAACTTTTAGCATTAAAAAACCCCACAACATTTTTGTCTAACGTAATTACTGACAGATTCCAATTGGAAAGCTGTTGCTTTTATTTTAATTTTATTAAAGGAGTGAACAAAGGCTACCCAAGGCACCACAATAAAATTACATTAACTGTAAAATTACATTATTAATTCTTTAATCTCACTTGAGGCCTCAAGCTGTTGCTATGTCCAATTACCCAGCTAACCACCTGTCAGAACTGTAAAGCTAGTTTAACATTACCTCCAGGACAGTTGTGTGCCCTGTGTTCAGTCAGGTCTGCCAGTGAATCGAAGTCCTGCTGACAGTTATCGCAGGTGTAAATTGACTCATCCTCCATGTCTTCATCTTCCTCATTTCTCTCTTCCTGGCTCGTCACACTGTTCCTCTCTTCCAGGGCCCGGCTGTCCTTCGCTTCGCTCTCCAGCTCTCCTCCCAGGCCACCTGCCAACAGCAAGAACATCCTCTAAGTTTGAGAGGTCTGAAAAATAAGAGCTTTAAGAAGGATGTTGTGCTTATTAAGATACATTTAATTACAGCGGCTCTCACATTATTCCCGACACCTTTCATTATATTAATGTGGTTTTTATATCATGTGGTGCAACAATTCTCAACTGTATTCTCTGCTGCTTAGTGCGAATCCTGCAAACACTCTCTCCTAATCTTCTCTGGTGGGTGTATAGCGGGAGCCTCTAACTCTGTCATATAAAGTTGTTAGTGTTTTATCACTTAACCAGATTCTCAAAGCTTTAAAAATTGGCAAGATTAATTACAGCCCGCAAAGAAAAGGCATGTGCTGAATTTTAATTCTCAGTGCTCTCCTCTTCCCACCGCCCCCAAGCCCCAATATTAGTAACAACAAGCAAAAAAAAATGCTCTAGCTGAATATCCCAAAGCACACACGTACCCCAGGACATGAGAGGTCTTGCTGAACTAATGAGAGGCACTTGGTTGGGCAGATGAGCCTGACATTGTGCTGACCTAGCTGAGAGCAGACACAGTGCATCTGACCTTCAGGTCTCTCTGATATTTTTTTATCTTGGTCTGGGGCTGGAGTGTGGGCTAACATGTCTTTGTAGCCCCAAGTTTTTATCTTCATTTGTGCACAGGGAGACTGAGCTCTCTGACAGCTCCAGACACTCCCCAGTGTGGGGGGCCAAGCACCCCAGAGCTGTGCAGGTGGCAGCTCCACACAGGGGCAGCTGGCTCTCCACTGGCCATGGGGAGGGTGGCAGGACAGCTGCTCACTCCCTCCAGGACACTCTCAGTGGCCTTTGTGAGGGATAAGCTTGCAGCCACATCCTCCAGCCTCCAGGACACCCCGTTGGCCACAGTGGACACCCAGATGTGCCTGAAGCCAGACTCTTCCAGCAGAAGAGATCCTCGCACACTGGCTGACCCCAAAAGCCCAGGAGCAGCTCTCAGCCAGGTAGGAGGGAGATGCCACCTGGTTGGTTTGGGATGCATTTGGGTTTTAAGCCATTAAGGAAGGACCAGCAAACAGAGAGATGATTTGTTTCTGAAATCAGATCAGCGCCAAAAAGATTAAGGACAACCAATGCTGAGAACATGAAGCAAAGCTGAAAATAAAATTTATTAAAGACAAAAACTGGTTACCACAAGCACTGAAATTCAGACACCTCACATTAGCAGAGCTCTGCTACCACTATCCAGCCAGAGCACATTTCTTACCCTCTTCTGCTCTGCGCATGGTAACATAAATCAACCTGTGTAAAACACTCTGCAGCTTTCCATGGAGCACTCGTAACATGACGTACCCTTCCCATTGCAATGGAAATATTAAAAATCAGTGCCTGCGTGTGGTGTGTCACAGCATCCCTTTTAGCAGTTAACTGATCTGCACATTTTCAGATTCTTTTACTGCTAAATTATACATACCTTTCTACTACAGAATTTCCATTAAGGGCGAGATATATTAATCTTAACAAATCAGATATGCCACTTACACAGCAGTAATGAATTTAAGGATTTAGTTATAAAAAGTATCACTCACAAAGCACTCCATATTTTAAGTCATCATCTTACTATGTTTATTCAATAAAATGCCACTAGCTGAACCTCATGCTTTATAGACTCTTCCTTAAATAAAAATGTCTTATAATGAGAAAAAACCCACAATTCTGGTTCTCTTATATTACTACTTCACCAAATAATAAGTCACATTTAGACCTATGCTAGCTTTGCTTTATTTCACACATCATTTAATGCATATATTCAAATTATCACTTACATTTTGTCATATTTACTTGGCACACCTTTACACAGTGTCTCATTCCAGGCTGCAGTCACAAACATTTTAGCTCATTCAATATTTTTAAAGCCTGTGTCCTGCAGACTTGATAGTTAATAAATCAGAATGTCAACTCTCCAGTTTTATGACAGAAACCTATAAAAAGAGTCCAAGTATATAAATGTAACCCGAAGAATTGGCACCTGCGTCCATGCCGCCTGCTTACAAAGGCCTCAGGGAAGCACTTCTGACTTTGCCACAACCTGAAGAAGAAAGCTTTTAGGCAACTTTGGGGAGCTTTAAGGGACCTTAACTAATATTTTCAGCAGAAATTCTGTCTTTTGAGAGTTAACCTAAAGACCAGCTGATCTGGTGAGTACACTGTGACAAATTCATCCTTGGTTTTACTCCAACACTTCGTGACTACACCAGGGATAAAGCTGCTCAACCAAGTCCAACAATAACAAATAATTTAGCACACTGCTTTAGGAAAAATAAATTGTACAATGTGAGATAAGAAAATAGATTCCCGACTGCAAAGCAAAATTCCAGAAACATTTTTTAATTCCCTGTTGAATGGGAAATCTGATCCTCTAGGCAACTTCTCAAAAGCGTCGTTGCTTGACAGAGTCGTATGTCAAATAACACAAGAGTGAAGCTTGCAGAAATTATTTAGCAAATGCAATACTGATTTACATTGGGATTTTTTTTCTGGTTTTGGTGAGTTGAAGGAATTGTACATGTCTGCCACACCTCGGTGTTACTGTCCTTCAAACAAAATGGTCCTCAGATTCCTCTGCTGAGAGCTGCACACTTCGTGCTTGCCTTGCAAATATCAAACACTGCTGAGAAAAATCTGTGGTGTTTCTTGGGTTTTTGACCTTTGTCTCTACTCTTTAGACCAGAGGCTGCCAGCAGGGTGTGTGGGGTGCGGGCGGCCCTGGGGAGGCACTCGCTCCTTGCCCAGGGGAGCAAAACAACCAGGGCAGTGATGGGAATGGGTGGTCCAGCCAGCAAGGAAAAGCTTCAAACACAGCCCAGCTGCTCCCGCAATGAGCTCAGTTTCCCTGATGAGGACAGCAGGCCACGAGCATTCCTCGGGAACTCGTTTCTGCAGAGCTCTGCTGTAGCAGTTCACAAATTTAACCTGCCATTTTCCTGCTGGCAAGAACTGCAGAAGCACCTTGCCTGTGGGTGCAAGCACACTGCCAGAGGGGTTTGGGCCACCACAGGAGGCCAAGGCACTGCTGGCACGAGGAGCAGGGGTGGCTTTGGAGCTGGGCCTGGCTCTGAGGGGACGTGTCTGTGCACTACCAAGCAAAGGGGCTTCTTGCCTGTCAGAGCCAACAGCATCTTTTGGAGTCTCCAAAGATCAGTGGCTGCCTTGGGGCATCAAGAACAGATAGGTACATTTACAGCCACAGCTAATTTTTAAGGTTCTATTTTTAAGCCTTAGATTTTAGTAAGCTTAATTCAATAGTAAGTAGTTTCTACCTAGATTGCTTAAAAAATTAGCAATAATCACAGTCACCAACGTGGAGGGACCACCAAACACCAGTGTGAGGGCAGCACGGCACCACGGGCACACAGCTCACACCAGTGTGGTGCGCTCAGCACAAGGCTGGGGACAAATACCAGCAGAAGAGAACTGCTGGCACCAGCACCAGGATAAATGATCACTGATCAGTTCCAAAGAGGGGTAACACTTCAGTGTTATGAGTAATTTTTAAATTACACTGCCATATCTAATGATGGTTCTAACAATCTTTTTTCATGAGTAAGAGAAGGTAGAATTTGAGAGGTCAGTCTTAAAAGTACACCTCACCACCCAAAATGTCAGGAAACAGCATGGGGGGGCTTTTCTGTTTTTCTTTTCTCCCCCCCCTTCCCCCCCCTTTTTTTTTTCCTCTGTAGCACAGTGAAAGGCCTGCAGGGCTTTACACAAGAAGAATATTTTACCCTATGACCTAAACAATCTGGCCAACAGTCAGGAATATGTTATTCTAATTGCCACTAAAGTTAATGTTGTTAATGACTCTTGGTTTTTCTATATAAGCCAGCTTATGCTCTAGAAAGTTACTATTTCACGGGAGACATAGCAAGAACTGGGAGTGTTCCTGCCTGACCTGGTGGTCCAAGGAATGTGGCAAACTTGGCAAAGCTGAAAAAGTGAATTCCCAAAGGCGCACTTTGAAAGTTGCAGTCAGTAGAAATGCCTTCTGAGCTGTGTTCAAAACAGCTCTGTTACAGGAACAACGCACTCCTACAGCCAAATATTTGAAAACAGATTACATGTACCATGTTCAGCTCAGGCTTTGCTGAAGTCAAGAGCAGATTTCCCGTGCTTCAGTCAGCCTGGGACAGACAGCCCTGCCACCAGGCTGGGACTGTGCTTGGAGCTTAGCGTGGCACAGCCTCAGCCCAGGAGCACAGTGACAGCCCAGCCACGAGAGCCACAGCAAACTGCTTTGGGGACCACGGCTGGTGAGGCTGGGCTGAAAGCAGAGCAAGGTCAGAGCCACACTGGAAAAGGTGCTGATGCCTACCTACAGTTTCCACTGAAACACTTGGAAATGGGTAACATCTTGCAACACATGAGCCAGAAAAACTGAAAAGAAACCAAGCTCAGCTTATTTTTTCATCTGTGGAATCAATTATGGACAGTTTAAATTTTTTTATTTTGTCAACACAGTACAGGGCAGGCAAGCCTTTCTATCTTTGTGCCAGTAAATTTTCTGGGGCTTTCCTTTAATTTTTTTTTTTTAAGCCTGTGGACTTTTTGAAGCTGGGATTTATTTTAAATCTAGGACTGCTCTTAGGAACATGCTGTTTCATGCAGGGTCATGCCTGGCTTTAAAAAGGTTCAATTATGGGACTTCCATGAAGAGTTGCTTCTTTTCAGCAGGCACCTACTGATGCAGTGCTAGGCAGCACTTTCTATCCCAGCAACTTTGCCACATAGAGCTAACGCTGCAAAGCCACGCTCTGCAAAGCACCACATAAACATCTACACACACACGCACACACACACACATGCACTGCCCAGGTCTGGCAGCTGGAAGGCAAAACATAAAATGAAGAGCGGGAAAGAGGCGTCTCTGCACTCCCCACCTTGCTCCAAACAAAAACGAAGGTCTCACAAAGGACTACGGTTATTTCTAGACATTTTCCTGAGATGCAGGACAAGTGATAAAAGTACATGGCACTGAAGAAATAAAAGCTAATTGCTGGACGATGGGTGCTGGCAAACAACTGACACCTCCTGGGGCTTGGCAGAGCCCCGAGGTGCCCACCCAGGGGTGCAGCCTTCCTGCCCCGCGGCCACAGGGCTATCCCAGCAAGACAAAAGGAAAGGAAATGTCATCCATAATTAGGAAGTGAGAACAAAAGAGACAAATGACTTAAAGGAAAAGCCTAATCTAAACGTTCGTTAGTGAATGTTTTGCTCAGTGTCAAATGCCAAATCAGTGTGGGGGAGGTTTCTACTTTTATGTGGTTTGTTACATTTTAGTGTTGTCTTTAGCTCTGTAACATAGAAAAAGAGTCCAACGTTCTCTGTACTTGTGATCAAAGAATGAACAAATGCCAAAAAAGTCACTAGTATTTCAGTAATTAAATCACAAACAAACCTACACTGAAATCTTCATCCTAGGATGAAGTCTTGCCTTTTCTGGTACTCTTCTTTAAACATTTCCATTTTGAACACACATATGCGTGTGTGCTACCTCTCAATGGGCCAGGGCTCTCCTGTGAGCTGTTGTAACCTCTGCAACCATACCCACACAAAGCTGCCAAAAATCTGCTCCAGCCGAGCAAACCAGGTCAGAAAGCATGGATTGCATCCCAGCCCTAGGACCAGGACCAGGTATCAAAGGCAGCTCATTCCACACATCAAATCATCACTATGTGCATCAAAGGCAAGCAGGTTCGGTGCTCTGTCATGCAGTGCAGCATACCACTTTCACATGGTGTCAAACCACATGTGGTAAAGAAAAAAGGTGCCTAGCTGAAAAACAAAGAGCCGGAAAGGAATAATGCGTGGAACACCATGGTATAGTCAGGCAATGGTAAATCACATGGGATGGCTACATGACAGGGCAAGCGAGCAAAGCGCAGGCACACAATCCTGCTGACACTCAGTTGATGTGCAATGCTCCTCTCAGGCTGAAGAGATCCACACATCAGATCTTGCCTTCCCACAACCAGGGGAAAAAAACAATCATAATACCAAAAAAATTATTTGATCCAGCATGTAGTTAATGGTGTTGGCCTCCTAAGACTTACAACTTAATAAAATTGATCTCACTGCAGTACTGTAATGAAGAACAGTAGGATAAGGCTACCCTCGAACCATGAAAATTGCATATTGTTACCTCCTCGTGCCCTCCTAGGGCTGTGGCCGCTGCAGCCTCTGTGAGCTGTCATTTGTCTGGCTCTGACAGCAGCCTCCACCAACAAGCAGCAACGGTGGCTGCAAGAGCTTCTTTTGGAAAGGCAAGGGAAGAGGGAGAGTGTTCAGTGCTGAGTATCATAATAACCCATGGGATAAAGCACAGATTACACCAGTAATACTATTTTGTGTGAAGGGTGTTAACAATAAAATATACAAGTCAGAGACTTTAGGAAGTGCACGTGATAACATTTCACAACAGAGCCTTATTACACTCCACTACATATTAAATCATATTAACTTCTAAGTAAATGGACAGTTCTCAGCATTCTTCAACTTGGCAAAGAAAAACTAATTTAGTAGGGTACAGCACCTTCTTCTATATCTGCTGGTACACATACTCTTAGAGAAAGGGGTTCCAAGCATCCCAGGAATAAGTGATGCCAGCACTGGCCTGCTGCTGGCCCCACACCGCTCACAGAACTGGTGCTGACAGCCCTGCCCATCCCACAGCTGCCTCTCAGCAGCCTCTCTTAGCTTCCTTACATCAATACTTCTCAGGGAAAATGTCCTTCTTCCTTCAGATAGGATGCAATTTGCTCAGATTAGCAGCAGATTAAGAAAACCTCAAGTGTCTACCTGGAGTTTAAAGGCATGGGAAGTGGCAGGAATGTGCAGCAGAGGACTGGCAGCTCATTGCACTTTCCTTTGCTGTAGCAGTCACAGATATCACACACAGAATGGGTAACACATGTAAACCTCTTGCCTTGCAGTGTCTTGCTTCCACCTGAGCCCGTGTACCTCTCCACATAGTTATCTCTGCTGCAGAGATACACCGCATATATATCAGTAGATACGTGTGTATGGTATAATTGCCCTGTGTTGTCCAGTGAAAGCAAGACTCTGCCATATTTCCCTCCATGCAAATCCAACCTTGCTGCTGGGCTGTGTATAGCAACTACAAGAACAATTTTGTACAGCCAGTCGTGGCTCCAGGTTCTCCAGAACAGTGTAACCATGCACATCCAGCATCTAACCTGAAACCCATATTGGCTTTGCTCAGTCAAAGATTCTTACACATCACACTCACATACACAGACTCACCCTACAACTCTGGGTTTCTTGGATCAAGACTTTCACAGTATCCTTTAGTCAGCATACTAGGGAAACCTTTTAATAAATGGTGTTAATTTTTTTATTGATCAAACTGTGAGCCATTTCATTTTCCATTATAGCAGAAATCTCCTATAGGAGCATTCAGATTGAGTTTCTTTATTCTGTCTCTAGAAGCATGTCACTTTTCATTATTGCTTAAAAATTAGAAAGCAGTTTCTCTGTTCTTTATGGCTTTTTTTAAGTTTAGTTACTGAAGGGTTATTAAACTTGGAAAATATACAGACAGGCATAATGTGATGAATAAATTCCTCACTGTCTCTAACCAACTTTAACATTAGCTTTTTTTTATAATTTTTAGCTTTATTTTCACTGAAAGACTGCCTGTAATTATTACTCATGTTCTCCCCAAACACTTATGTTACTAAAGTGTGAAATGTCTTCTAACACAAAGACAGTTCTCTGGGAAGTAATTACGAAAATGCATTCAGGGGCAATAATTTTATATTAACTGTCAGCAGCATACATCTTCTGAAAAGGCACTTGTTATGAAGGAATTATTTGTGTGGATTTGAAGGCACTGAAGGCGAAGGAAAACTGCAGAAACACATTAAACTGAAACTCCAGCTCCCTCATCAAGGGTCAGTTTATGTTTAAATCATTACCTTGAAGGCAACCCCACACCTTCCAAAGAGTCTATTAGAAAGACAATTTCAATTTATGCACAAATTGGACAATTCTCCAGTTTTTGGTGTGGAACAATTTACACCCTCTTTTTAAGGAAATTTCTGAGCAGCTAATCAAAAGAGATATATCTGAAAATTATGGACTTCTATTAACCTTTCACTGATGACACTAAAAATACTCGCTACTGATTTATGGGTAGTAACAAAAATAGTGGCCTCAAAACTGACCAAGCACATTAAAAAGATATCTGTGTCTGTAATGGCTGTAAGAAAAGATTTAATGAGTACTTCACAGTAACTTTTAGCCTCCAGGCCAATCCTTAAGAAGGTGAAATAACTCAGTGAAAAAATTTTAAAAAGTGAAACCCAGCAACAGTGATTAAGCATCACATCATTTTAGAAGTGTTTTTTAAAAAAATCAAATAAGGAAATCATATAAACACCACCAAACAGTAAAATTTCCTCTTAATCGTAGCTGCAGGTAATGTTTCAGCCTTTCTAGTGCTTTTACTAAAATGATTTAGATGTTACTATGCTATGTGACAAATGCACTTACACACCGAAAAGCGGACAAAGAGCTGAGTTATTATTATTTATTTGCATGCAAGCAGCAGTGGGATTGTACTTTATAGTGTTAACAGCACATAGTGTTTATCAGCTCTTCAATGTTTGGCAGCCAGTTTAATGGGATAAATATGGGATGTAAACACTTTTCCGACACAAAAAGCATTGTAAGTGAATTTTAGGGAATGCAACGCAAGGCAGAGAGAAGAGCAGTCCAGAGCTGCCAAAGTGTTTGGTTGGAACAATGCCCGAGTGTGGGACACTGCCCAGCTCCTGACCATGGTCACTCTGGGTGCCCTCCCTGGGCCAGGCACAGACACTGTCCCCCCACAGGGCTGTGAGGAGAGCAGCACCCCCTTTTACACTGGGGCTTCCTCCTTGGAAAGGACAGGCTCAAAACCCTGTAGGTCTGCTCTGTGCATCTCTGTGGCATCCAAATCAGAAAACGTGTTTGCACCCAAACTGCTCCACAGCCATCTGCAGAAGACTCTATCCACTTACTCAAGATGTGTGATTGCCATGCAATAGATTATCTGCCTCTGAAAAAAGATGCTGCTGCCCATTTCCAGATTCCAAAGGTGCATCTGAATGGGAGTAACTGCCACCTTCAGTTCCAATAATGAGGTTCAAATCAAACCAGATCTAAAATCCATCTCAGATGCATGCATTTTAGATATAAAGTTCATTTATATGCACAAAGAAATTAGGATGCAGCAAATATTAACTTCAAAGAGAAGTGCATTTCTTCATAAAAATATGCTTTTTACTCTTTCACATACAACTGCTAAATAATATTAACCATCCTACTCTAATAAATACATGCAACTTTTCAAAAGAAAAATGTCACTTTAACTATTTAGGTATATGAATATTTTAATAACACTCAATTTATTGTTTTCTTAGTTGAAGAAAAGTGTTATGTTTCCAGCAGTTCTATGGAATTCCACTCACAGCTAACACGGGACTTCTTAATCACATTTTAATCCATAGGCATGACAAACCCTTTCCTTTCTTTGAGGAAATGGTGTGAACGATTTTCCTTTTTTTGTTTTTTCTTTTTGTTGCTTTTTGGGTGTTTGGCGCTTTTTACTTCAAGGTAAAGCCAGATATCTGCAAAACTTAAATCTATAGCTCCCTGAACAGACAGAATATTCAGAAGGCTTAATAAAATTCACATGTGGCTTGTTATTGCAGCTGCATATCAAATGCAAAAATAAGGTATTGACAGGTTCTGCTCAAAATAGCAGCTGCTGGAACTCTTTATTAAAATAAACCTGTTGATTTTCAAAGAGAGAAAAATTACAGATGATGTAATTTACCACAAGTAATAAATGCCACGACATATTTTGATGTCCGAAATCCCTTTGCCGTATTTAAAAATGCAGATTCCTTTATTGTTCCTACATAAGGTCCAGGACTTTGAATTGTCCTTTCTGCAGGAAGTTCTGGTCCTGGAGAATTTTTGTCTTCAGTGTACAGCCCTCAGTGTATACACACAGGAGCAAGATGTAAGCACAGCAAGGCCTCCATACAAAATACCCTCTTAGGCCCCTGAATACATTCCCTTTCAAAATGCACTTTTCCTGTGCTTGAAATATGGATTTGTTTAAAAGTTATGCTGAAAAGGAATGCCTTTCACAACACAAACTGGTAGGATCCTGCAGGTAGCATTTACATTCCTCCTTTTGTACCTATAAAAACCCCAGAACATTAGGACTGAGAGTAAGAGAGCCCTCTGCAAACTGTCAGGAACCAAGGGGTAGAATCAATACAGAGGGAAAAAGTGGAACAAAAGTAAAAAATGTATTGGGGTAGGAAGAAAAACACACACAGGCAAATTAGAGAAAGCAATAATTATTTCACTGACCTTCTCATGGGTCTTGGTTTGCTCAGAACCTGCCTGGATCATTTTCCATCGGGAATGACAAATGTGCGGCTGAAGAAGCACAGAAGGGACCCACTTCTGTGATAACTGTGCCTGGAAGTCTTCAAAACTGTGATTAAAGACTTGAGAGGCTTCAGTGGGGCCGGGTTTGTGGAGTTAGCTTCTCGGGTAAAACTGCTTTTATCCAGGGTACAGAGGGTTGAACCTGGACCACAACTTAGCTGTGGGTTTTATGACCTGATCAAATACCCTACATCGACTTTGGAGGAAAAAAAAAAAAACCTCACTGGCTTTCCCTCTACAATTCTGGCTTGCTCTGGAGAAAAAAAGGTGTTTCAAATGCACTTGAGGAAAAAGCCGTGTTTTCCCAAACCCATGCTCAAGTCTCTCTGTGGCCAGCTACTGCTGGCAGAGGCTCACGTTGCTGCTCGAGGAGAGCCTTCCAAGCTGGACACTGCCTGCACAAAGAGCAGAAATTGGGAAAACAGCACCTTTACACTGCTCCAGCTATGGCTGGGAGGGACATCTGTAGGCAGCACAAGTGATTTAGGAGGCTAACACTCACAAGTGACAACAGACTGTAGTAAAACCCCATGAAATTGGAAATTAATGGGAGTTAGGCACCTACATGTCCAAATGGCTTCAAAAGAGCAGGGCTTGCAAGCTTTCAGAAATGTTACCCTCAGGTCTCATTGTGCATCTCTGCACAACCAAGCACCAGGCTGGGCACCGCATCTTGGTGCAGGGGCTCAAACCACTGCAAAAGAATTCAGTTAATGAACGTGAAAAAATGCAACTGTTATAACAAGATTCTCAACCAGAAAAGAGATAAGAAAATCACACTGTGCAGCACAGGAAAGGGTATTTAACAGGTGGCCAAGTTATTAGAGAATCATTGGATTTTGCAGACTCTTCCCTCCTGCATGCCTCTGGCCAGCTCCTGCTGCACAAACACCGAACCTGCCCGGCAGATACACCCAGGAGATCACAAGCCAACAGGGGATGACTCAGGAAGTTTTCTGCCACTTCCTGCTCTTTCTTTCTTTCCTGGTCTTAAAACAAGTGATTTTGGACTGTAGGCTCAGTTAAATTTCAGTTTCTGTTTAAAACAAGCCCACACGCAAAAATTAATGTACCTTGGATTTCCTTTCTAATTTCTTTCCTTAATACCAAACTCTGAAGTCCTACACGTTTCACTTGAGAAAGCCATTAATTCAGTAATTTCACATAATTAAATTGAGCAAAGCAGAGTATTTAAATTGGAGCTAAGTGAAATATACTTCTGTGCAGCTCATGCTGTTAGAATTGTGCTGCATGCTATTCTGCTGCTGCTCATTTATTAATTTAGGATTGGCTGAAACGTGACACTGTGTAATAAGGAATTCACTGGCTTCAACAGTATTAGATATAAAATAAGAAAATTTTTAAAAAATCACAGAGGACAATGAATCAAGCACCAAATGAATAAGTTAATCCCTTTGAATGAGCCCTCAGCAGAGCACTTCTGCACCCAGCTGAAACTGGCACCCAGGTTTGCACTTTTCCTGTGGTAACTAATTTATGGAGAGAGGTTTTCAGCTATTTATCCCTGGAATAAGCAGTGAGCTGAACTAGTCCTCCAGTGTGGTGATCCTTTTAACAAGGATAACACTTTTTTCCCTAATATCTTCCTGCGTTTTTTCTTTTAGCCCTATGTGGTAAAGAAAGTGTGAAAAGACATTTAAAAGACCTAAAGCTAAAATGACTTTAAAGTTGAGTCTCCCTCAGCCCCTCCTCTCCTTCAGCAGGTCCCAAGTGTCAGAGCAGGAGACAGCAGTGTGTACACAGCACCAGGAACTGGCAGAGCCCTTGGATCTACCATGAGAATGATGGATGGCCAAAAAGAATAAAAAGGACAGATAAAACCTGAAGTTCATATTTTTTGCAGGCAAATGAGTAATAAAGGTCAAGAAATTAAAGTGGCAAATAATCTAAATAATGCAAACACTTTAAGTAATTAACAAAGTCTCTCCAGAATATAGTGGTGCTTTTTTTTTTTCCATCAGTGCTTATTGCTTCTCAAATTTCTCGTGAATTACCTTAATTGGGCTCTGCCAGGTATGCTGGAAGTTCCTCCACTTCTTCCTGGCCTCGAAGGACACCTGTGAGAGGGGCAGCTCTGGACTGCTCATGATAACCCTCACCAGATATTGCTCATAATGAGCTGCTCCCACTAATGAAAAAGGTGTGGGGGGGGGGGGGTGGCAGGGGGAGATATTGTTGCTGCTGTAATTAAGCTTGTGAAGAGTTTATTTGGAGAGAAATTAGATTTATTTACATGCTGCTTTGTTGCTGATGAAGCACCAGCTATCTGGGAGAACTTCTAATTAACCCTAATTTAGTTGATGCGCTCTTTAGCAGCCCCATTCCCTGTGTACTTTTCCGAGGTAAAAAGTAGTGACACTAACAAAATTGTCCTCGTTTTAAAAGGCACTTTTTTGGGAGGATCCTAGTCCCAACTTTTTTCCTTACATGATGGAATTTGTGTTTTAGTTGCTGACTGGCAGGAAGATGCACAGTTTACAACTTTATCCTACTCAATGGCATTTGACCCTTCCACTGCTCTTGCAGCCATCAGAGCTCAGAGTCTATTTTTCAGCCTCTTCCTGCATCCTTGGCCAGTTATGCCGTCTGGCCACAGAGTTCATTAACCAGATATGGTTTTAAATTATTTCATTACAGGATCAAGCTAAAAATCACTTAACTCTTAGGATGTCTTTTCTTATTTAATAGCTCACTGATGGCTCTGCTGCTCTTCCAGTGCCTGTGGTGTAGCTGTTTGTTTGCAACCCAGAAAGACATCGAAAATACAACAGGTTTACAACCTCTTTACATTAAAAAAAGACCACTAAAAAGTCACCAGTTTTTAAAAACCATTTTGAAGGAAGAGCAACATCAATTCTTGTTTAATTTCACACACACAACACTATGAACACTGAGCACAGCTTTTAGAAGGGCAAAAAATGAAACGCTATTTAGTTCTGTTATACAGAAGCATCTATGCTTTTTCATCACAACATAAACCCCAAGATTCCAAGATTGCAGAAGTGATATCCCTCATGTCTTCAACACCACAGCTATTTGCACATACAGTATATAAAGACAAAAAATGAAAAAAAAATAGATTTCGCAAACGTAGCGTCTGAAAATTGTTTTACCAATCTGACTACTGCAAACTTGTGCAAGATTTCGGCCTGAAATTCACCTTAATCAGAAAAAGTACATTTTTACTGCACAACCTCTCTTTCATAAGATTATAGACCAAATGCTGCTCTCAGTTATACCTCGTTAGCCCTGTTGATTTTCTTTATGCTTCTTGGACGTTACTGTGGAAATCTGGCAAGAAATGTATTTTGTTTAATATGAACAAGGAAGAGAAGCCAAATGTTTTTTACACAGAACATTTCTCATTCGTTTAGCAGAATAAATGGTCTTCTGGACTTCTGTGCTAATCGCAGAGAGTCTGATATGAACTTCTATGGAGGTTTAAGCCCACGTTTTCTCAGTTTCAATAATGGACACACATTCTGTAGAAAGTAATGACAGCATTACGAATTCACCATTTTTCTGCAAATATTTGATTAAATGAACAGTGCAAAACTGAAATCTTCCCTTTTGTTACTGAAAGAAGAAGGACAGACTGCAGGTATTTTCTTTTAAGATTGTCAAAACTATGTAGAGGACTTCAGAACACTGTCTTATGCACTTTTAAGCAAGCTTCATAATCAGGAAAATACACTGGTTTTTGGTTGCTACAGTTGCATCTCCTTGATGTGTCAGCAGGAATGGCCTGACATAGCCCTTCTTGAGAGATTGCTAACTCAAATCCAAGTTACACATTTCTTTTAACAAAAACCATAAGTGAAATCAAGATGGAACTAATCAGTCTGTCAAAACGATACATTCACACACCACAAAAACATCTTATTTGAATAAGAAAGAAATAGTTCTCTCATTTGCTTTCTGTGAATGGAAACAACCACTATCTCCACTTGTATTTACTCATTTGACAAAATCAGGGCACAGGAATTTAGTGTCATTTAAGTCACCTATAGCCCCTATCCAAGCTAAATAATACCAATAAGCACAAATCTACACCACGCCCAGCACAGGCGGTCCAAGAAGCCTCTCAGGAGAAAACCAGGGAAAACCATCACTCCTCCTCTCAAGGAGAACACAAAAAATTAAAATAAAATATACACAGGTAGAGCAACAAATCTAAATCTCTAACCCTTCTCAGAGGACTTTTTCTACCCCAGCTCACTACGCACACAGAGGGACACGACCAGCAAGCGCCTTCCCACTGTATTTCTCTCAAATTGAAAATTCTCCCTGGCTTTGGTTCAAACAACAGTAAGAACCTTAAAATACATACACACACTACATGGAGATCTCACCATGCCAGTGGTTTTCTTTATCCAAGCAAAAACTTCCAACCAATAGGGAAGAAATTTTCCTACAGGGTCCCTCCATTTTATGCTGGCAAATAACTTGCTGCAGAAATGCTGCAGCTTGCAGCATCAAGGCACTTAGAGGGGAAACTGGGGGATGAAGTGGCATGTGTAATCCCATAATTCTACCACCAGGAAAAAGCTCTATTAAACATCTGAGTTTTCCTTTTGGAGCTTTGATGAGTTTACTAAGAAAATGTAACAGTGGACTCAGAGACTAGAACACTCAAGTTTAAGGAAAAGTGTGTTTTCTTTAGTCATAATGATGCAATAAGATTTCACAGCTCTTAAAAGCACCTTTTGTGTTTGAAACACGTAAGTAACACTTGCATATCAGTTTATTTGTAAAACATAAACTTCCCCTGCTACAGGAGCTCAGAGTGGTGGCTCTCCCCTTTTCCGAAGAGAAATAAGCCTCTACCTAAACATTACACCTACAAATTTCAATCCAGCAACAAAGATGGTGAACTTTCCATATCTAAATGATTACATCACTAAAATATATTGAACAGATTCAAATGCCTCAAAGCTTTCAACAAGACTGGTTATTTTCAGCCAAACTACCAGGCTGATGTTTAAATACCAGCCAGCTGAAGGAGTCCTTGTTTATCAGTCACAAACTACCAACTTATCCTCAAGAAAAGGCCAAGCTAAAGCATGTACCTCTAAATGCACAGTGTTCAGCAGCATTCAGAGTAATGTCATTCTGACTCACATGTTTACATTTTTACTGCTAATTGATTTACCCCTTCTGAAGGAGTTGCCTTGAACAGGAGGCGTCCCTTCTTTCTCCCCTTACCCCCCCTGCTCCAGCTTCATTACAACCCTGAGCTGTTGCCAAAATGAGATATTGCCTCATTTTTGGTACCATGCCCTTGAAGGCATCTTATTAGAAAAGACCATTTCTTAATTAACATTTTTGATCTTTAATCTATTACACATCCCTTTAATCCCACACGGAGGAGCTTTTGGCCCACTTCCGCGGCGTGGCGGTGGGAGGCAACAGACTTGGCAATTTGTGCTGAGGGCTCTCTCCCAGCTGGGCTCCAGCACGGCCGGCTGCAGGGCTGCCTATGCTCTCACTGGTCAGCAGCAGACATTTGCATTTATTATTTTATTGCCTTTTTTTTTTTTTTCAATATAGACTTCAGAGAGCCACCGCTCAGTATTAAAGCCAACAGGCAGAATGGCAAGCTTGCGGATGAGATCAGACTTCAGCAAGTGGCTGTCAAGCTCTTAGAATAACCAGCAAAACTCTTAAGTGGGAGATTTAGTGGATCACCAACATGTGAAGTGTTAAAGAAAAGTACAATGTTAAGTCCCTTACATCATTTTACTTGCAAATAATTACAGCAATTACAATGTGCTAACTGGCAATTAACATTACAGGCTTCACAACTCACCAGAATTTTTTAAAACACGCTGTGGCCCTATGTAAATTGTCTCTTTGGTACTTCTGATTTGGTGGCTGTATGAGCTAATGGCTACACATTAGCTCAGCAGATCTCGGAACAGAATTGCCCACGTGCCAGATAATTTAATTAGAGGCTTGATCTTGTCAGAGCTTTATGCAACACAGACTGTTTCCAAGCAAAGTGTGTGGGTTTTTTCCTTTCTCCTTAGTGTTTTGTGACTGTCTAATAATTTCTGCTAACGAACACCAAAGCCATCCAAGGGAGAAAGGAGGCACGGGTAGTAGCACACACCAACAGGTAGCACTCCAGTCCCAAGTGCAAGGATTTCAAAAATATGTAGAGCAAGACACATTGAGTGCCTCTTCCACACACACCCCAATCTCCTGCCAGGTCTCTGCACACATCTATTAAATCTTCATCACACTGTTACTCAGCCCCAAAGAAGACAAAGGTCACTTGTCTCCAAGTGAGAGCTATAGGGTATCCCAAATCTCATTATAAATGGTCCCATTTAACAGTTTTCTCATTTGAATTTATACACAACAAATACAAGATTATGAGATGAGCTTGGTTTATTTTGACAGTGACATTGTAATTCCTTGTAGTGAGACTGGAAAAAGGCTACTTTAGACACTAAATGACAGAAATGCAAACACATCTTCTATTATGGCCTTAATTTCTGTTTGCTACACATTTTTATACCACAGTAACAATACTTGGACTCTTGGCCCATGATAAGCTAAATAGCTTAAGACAATTTAACCAAAAATACCATAATAAAGGCTACAAAACTTTTCCAAGTCAGGTCAATGTTGAGCAAGACCCACTAGAGGTCCCTTCCAACCCAAATGATTCTAGTTTCCTGTACTGAACAAGCAAAGATTTTTTGGGCAAAGCATCATAAATTTCATGCATTTCTTTAGTGCAGAGTTTCATATCAATGTTCTTACTCGGTGCAGAACGCAAAGCAGTTCATTCCATTTATTTTTCTTCTTTTACAACCTTGTTTATAAAACCCCGTTCTCATGACTGCCACAATTTGTTTTTTTCTTAAGAAGAATGATTACTAGGGATCCACCACTGTGGCATTATATTTTATTGATTTTTCTTGTTTAAGCAACAGGCCAACATAATATATTCTCCTATTCTTGTTCTACATTTATTCAGGCTGGGAGCTTTGAGCTACCAGTTACAACTGCAAAATATAAACCAGTCAAAGGAGAACAAGTTTCTGTGAAAACCAAAGAAATTGTTCACCAGGAGACTTTTGTTCAACTCTCCAGCTGTCTGCTTTCACAAAGGTAAAACCCACTGCAATTGCTTCCTACGGCAGCATGGTTTCAGCTTCCCCACTCCTACCAGCCAGGTTTGGAAAAGCAAAGCCACTGACCTGCAGAAATGACTCAAAGCAGGATGGGCTGGCAAGTGCCCATCAGTCCTGAAGCCAGAGCCCTTTGGGGAAGGTCAACCTGCAGCACTGTGCATGCTGCATAATGCAAAGTAGTTTGATACGTGGCACAAGGAAGACTTCCTACTAGGTTGTGAGGCATAATTAGCATTTGCAAAGGGCTTTGAGATCCTACATAAAAATATTTACTGAAATAAGCTCTAGAAAGCACAGTTTGCGTGACCATTCTGTCTGCTCAAGTCTTCAGATTAGCAAATCCAGAGTGCAGCAGAATTGGATCAATTAGAGATGAGAAGGATTTATCAGGTGATCTTATCCATCCCTCTGCTAATGTACCACCATTCCTACAGTGTATTTTCAAGCACTTTGTCCAATCTAGTTTGTAAATTACCAAAGTAATGGAAGATAATGCCAGGCTATTAGATCCCACTACCTGGAAGTGTTTCCTGATATTCAGCCTAGCATCTCCTTTGCTTTACCTTAGCCCATTACTCCTAGTTGTGCCCCTGAAAGCTATTGTAGACAACAGATATAACTTCAATTCAAAAACACAAAAAATGTTTATCTAATCACAGTCCTTCACTTGGGCAGCAAGGAGAACAAGGTAGCACCACTGAAAGAAACACAGGAAGGGAAGAAGAAGATGGGAGGGTGCTATGCTGTGTCTTCCTCCTCTTCAGCACTCACCCCAGCTCAATGGCAGACCTTTCACCAGAATTTTCATACCTAGGGGAGACCAAGCAAGCCCTGGAGAGCCAGGAAGGGTGCTCCTGATGGTCCACCCATGAAAGTGATTGACTTCCTTCAGTCCATGCTAGGAAATGAAGCAGTGTTACAATCTCCCAGCAGATAACTTGCCAACAGGCACACCTTTAAATAAAAAGCACATTTGTCACAGGGAGAAAAATGCTGGCAAGACAGGGATGACGCCCTGGGGAGGTTGGCCCTTGCCCACCCCAGAACATCAGTATGCACCCATCCATGCTGCTGGCATGTTTGTATCTCTGGCAGGATGCTGCTGCCAGAAGACCCTATGGGAATATCCCCAAATCCACACCAGCACATACACCAAGCTCACAAGACTTCAGATGAGGTTATCCTGATGATCCCAGAGATACTCCTAGATTTGACTGAAACCTTGTTGCCCATTACCAGTCCTGATGCACTGCTGGCATCCTGGTGCACACCAGTCCTTGGGGCTTTGTCCACAAGGCCATGCAGGGGCTGTGACCCTGCAGCCTGCAGAAATCCTCCCTTTTACAGATGTAGCTTGTAGCAATTAGGAGGGCTGGGTTTAGGCACTGCGAAGCTGGGCACCAGTGACATGCTGCAATGCACTACACTTGCTCAGTTTCCTTTAAGCAGACCAGTTTTCCAGTGTACATTGTCTTTAAGAAGCCTGGGAAGGGGTGGTTGATGGGGTAGGGGGAGAACTCGACAGCTCACTTTGAAATGAGCTTTTATTTCCTTGCCTCTTGTACCATGGAAATTAATTCCCCTCCTCTGTGCTATCGCTATAATTTTCCCAATTAACATTTTTAATAGTAAGTATTTTCTAGGAAACGCCGTAATACACAGGTGTGTGCTTCTAATTTAAATACTGACACCCATGCTGTGCTCACATCTGAAGATCGCTCCTTCTTGCCGGAGATTCCCTCCCCAAACAAGAGGGGAACACCTATGGTGCTGCTCCACCGGAGAGCCTCGGCAGCGTGGCGGGGCTGCCGTTTCCATGGCATGTGCATGTGGAATGGGAAAAATCCCATTTTTATTCTTCTCCTTTCCCTGAAGGTGCCACAGCTGCGGGATGGCACCTGGACTTTAGGGACCCCTGGAACCTCCCTGTCACTCCAGCCAGCAGCTTCCCCCCACCTCCCAGGAGCCCAGGAGTGCTGGGAGCAGAGGCTTGCTCGCAGGAAGCCCTCGTGCCTGCAAACACAGAGTTGTGCCTGACTCCTGCAAACAGGAATCTGCAAGGGTTTATAATTACTTGTATTGTTTCTTTTTGTATTATCCAGCTACAAAAGTCTTACAAAAGTGTCTAGGATGTTCATCCACCACATTATCTGAGTAGCAGGTACTTTCTATCTCTTTGTCTTCCATTTGATAAAACACTATCAAAAGTACTTTTTTTAAACATATACATAAATACATATAAATTAGTATTTATCTGTAAAATATTAATGTTAAAAACTAAATTTTATAATTAGGAAAGGAGAATTATTTTTATTTTATCTTCTAAAAGGACACATTACAATGTGACCCCGTAAAAACCCACACATTACCAAGGAAAATAAAATTTCAGCTTATAAAAAGTGGGGAATGCAGTAACCCGAGCTGCAAACATTCCAAGCTTTATTTCTTGTTTGCATTTTTTTGGGTTCTGGATGCTTCCAGAGCAGATGTTTAAAATTTTGAGAACCTCAGACTATACTGACTGGGCTGCATCCCACAGGTCAATGCAGGGACAAGAATGCCATTTTTAAAACCAACACAAGAAAGCCACCCAGCTGAGATCTCCCAGTATACTGAAAAAATGTTCTGCTAAAAAGTTATCACAGTCTCTTAGGTTCTTTGCTAAATTCTAATATTTATTTATTTATTTGGAAATCCTTACCCAGTGTAATCAGAATCTTTTCATACTGATTTACTAATGAAATAAGCTTCTAAAAGATGTCTGAGCTTGTGAAGGCACTCAGGACAGGTAATTTCAGAGTACTTGCAAAATAACAGGTTTCTAATGCCCTCTGAATTGACCTTTCCAGTGCTCTGCATCAGAGATCCCAGAATTTCATGTTGTGTATTTCAGCATTCTGCATTACGAAGTTCAATGAGACAAAATCCAATACATGTAGGAATAGAGAAAAGGAGTTTGGTGTCTGTGGAGTCTCCCTCACCTGAACTCCCCGAATGCTCCTGGCACAGCCCATGCTGCACAGGCCCCAGGAAGGGACAGCTCAGGGTACAGGGACACCACAAGGGATGGGGACCCTGTGAGGATGCTGATCTTAGTCTTGGGCACCAGGCTGGGGATCATGCAAGCCCAGGGTGCTGGAGGAAAGCTGAGGGGACAAGCAGCTGTGTAGCCAAAACAGGCCTCCTCAAGGGGAAAGGTGAGGCAGAACACATTTGCTGTTACTTATCACAATAAACAGAAAATGGGAAAAAGTTAAGGCAAGAATACTTGTGGCAGCAAGTCTCTGTTTGCTTCATGAGATCCCAGCTTTCCCAAGAAGCCAAAATTAAACCCAACTCTACAGAACAGAGGAGAACAGAAACCCTCAACACTGCAAGCAGACAATGCAGCACCAGGATCAGAAGACTGAAAGAAGAGGAGAACAGAGGGAACAGCCAGGAGGGAACAGGCAACGCGAGCCCCGAGCAGCAGAGACAGCATTAAAACACCCCAGCATGGGCTCTGGTAGCCCTGCGGAAAAAATAAGTTTCCAAATTGTGTCAAGATGTTGCTCCTCTAGAGATACCAAGTGAAAATTTTGATTTACATAGCTGGGAGATGCCATGCAAAGCATAAGAGAGAGGAAAACGAGTGACCACAGGGTGGTTTTCCTTTATTTTGTGGTTCATTTCTGAAAAGCTGCTGCTTCCCTTTTTCTTTCCCCTGAAAGGAGGGAAACTTTAAAAGAAATTGCAGAAGGCAATTAAAAATCTAAAGTAGTGTACTGCATAAAAAAAGCATGGGGGAGAAATCTTAACAGAAAAACATCAAATATCTATGTCCTAAAATGTTGTGTTTTGTTTTTTTCGCCATGCTGTGCTGTGTTAACATGTCCCTCACACGTGTGCCCAGCTGCTGCTGTGAGCTCGGTGGCAGGGACAGGAAATTTGGAGCTAATGGGGAAAGCGGGGAATACCAACCTGTAATTTATTTTTATGATTTCTGGAATGTTATAATTGAATTACACTAATGTTATGTGCTAATGGATGGCTGGGCACTGAGAGGCCTTTCCTGTTGCAAACACTGCAAAGAACCCCCACGCTTTGCAAACACTTGTGCACAGAGACAGACCCAGTGCCATTTGTCCCCAGCACTGAGGCCATGGTCCACAGTTCCCTGTTTCCAAAACTCTTTCTTGATCAGTACTGTGACACATAGCTGCAGAGAAAAACAAGATACCTTCAGCTACCTCAAAAGCAGACACAAAAAAATTAGGCTTTTAGGTCTGCAGGCTCCTGAGGAGAAGACAGAATCTGCTCTGTTTGCCCCAGACAATTCAGCCAAGAATCCCTGGGGCCTCACAGTCAGGCTAATGAGAAACTCCCCAGCAACTCCCATATAAAATGCTTTCATAGGTCTTTAAAATGCCTTAAATTCTCTATATATTTAGTAAGACTTTTTACTTCTTTAAAATGTCCCTTGTTGCTCCTCAAGATAATACCCTTGTGATGTATTGCAACAGAAATGCAGCATTGTCTGACCGGACCTTTGTTTTGCAAGTACTGAATCTTATTTTTGTCTTATTTTGTCACAGCAGCCAGAACCCCTTTTGCAGAGCAGAGGAGGGCACTTGCCTGGTCCCCAGCAGCCCTGCCCAGTCCACCCCCAGTGACACTTTTGGAGTAGGACAGAGAGGCTGCAAGGGCTGCACGTGCTGTTAAGGGGGGGAAGCAGGGGGAAGAAGTACTCAGCTACACTGTTCCTCTGAAACAGAAAACATCTCTGCCTCTTAGGCAGCAAAACACACCTGACCAGCTATTTAACAACAAACTAAGTCCTTGGATTAAGAGAGGAAAGGAAAAGCTTTTTTTACTTTTTTTTACATTAAGGAAAAGATGTTTACAAAACCTGAAGAGGAAGGAAATTTGCTATATGCCCATTGTTAAACAGAACTGGTGGACCCTCAGATTATTCAGGCTGGTGCAAGGGCAGCCTCTGCCTCTTCTATGTTTTTTTGATTCTCGAAGTTATTATGTACAGCCTTTAAGTTGTTGTTATTAACAAAAAATAAATTAAACTATTTCTAGCTGTATTAAATTCCTCAGTGCAGCTACTCCACGGGTTGGATTCTTGCAAATCATTTTGCCTTTGCAGGTTTTACCAGGAACAAGCAGTTATGCCAGAGCAGACGGCAACTTGTGCACACACTCTGCCAGAGGAAAAAGGATGATCCTGTACCAAGCTATCACCAAACAGACCCAGCTGAGCACAAGATTTCTGCTGCCATGGTGTTCACAGCCAAATTTCCATGGGCTGCACTAAGCAGCTCCCCTGAGCAGCCCCTTCTTGCCCAGTGCCATGGTCTGATTAGGGAAGCAGAGGCTGTGCACCCTCAGTACATGGCAGGAGCAGAGAAGCCCCCCAGGAGACACTAAGCTTGGAGCCCCATGTTTGGCACACCAAGGACAGATGGCCATCAGAGTCACCTGGACAAGACCCATGACTGCAGACTCAACTCATGCTCACTAAAAAAATTTCCAGAATAGCTTCTACTGGTTAGATGAACAAATAAAATATAGCAGCAAAAGCTCCCTTTTTCCCCACAGATGCACCTATATAATTATTTAGCTAGTAGAAAAATGTAGTTATATATTTTTAAAAAGCTTAAAGTTTACATTTTACCTGTAACAGTTCTTGCTGTTCCTAAATACCACCCAACCCTGGGACCACAACTCCTCCAGCCCACAGCAGCTGTGCAGAGTGCCAACAGAATTTTTCAGAAGTCATTTTGTATCTGTTTGCACACACAGAGAGATGTACAAACATATACAGGAGAAGCAGGGAGAGAAATATGTTAATTTGAAACATCTGGCAAATGTTTCAGAGTTAACAAGTCCCAGGTTTGGCCTTTGGGGTTTTTTCTTCCTTTTGGGGGAGTCAAGGAAGGGGAGGCAATTTCGTCATTTTGGGCCAGGGAAGGAAGGGGCATGAAACAAGAAATTGAAGCGTGTTTTTTCACCCTTTATTGAACTTCAACATCACACTACTGGAGCTAATGCAAACAGGAAGATCATAAAAGAACATAATGAAAGTCTCGCACACTGGGACTGAGGGACTGGTTTCAGTTACTGAATATAGCTGTGGAGCCACACCACACAAGAGCCAGTGACTCCATGCTGCCACACCACCACAAACTTGGGCTTTTCAAGCTTTTTCTGTGTAGCTCTTCAATCATATTCCAGCCTGCAACTTGTGTCCCATGTACCACATCCTGTCTTGATAGGATACAGTATTACATCTTTATACACATACAGGATTGACTTCTGTAGCTACTAAATGTATTGAGAAGAAAATCCCCCAATTAACACACATTTTCTTTAAGCTGCCATAAATCATGCATACAATAGATTTTCTCCCACATCTCATCTTGAATGAGCTATAATTGTGGGAGTAAATGAAGAAAAATGGAGACTCAACTAATTTGGTAAAAGCCTTTCACAGTCTGTCGTTTCCTTAAGACAGTCACCAACACCAACCCCAAATCAACTCTGCTGTGCACAGAATTTTTTTTTTTTGTCATTGTTTTGAACCATAGCCTATTTTGAATTTAATGCACTTCAAGACTTGTGATAGATAACACCGGTAACTCCACTCCAGTGCTGTTTGAGATGAAGGTCAAGCAAGAGAGCTGGCGAGCGCTCTTTTCATGCACCGTTAGCTCCAGGCACAAAGGGGCCTTCGACATCACAGCTGGGGGTTTGCAGCAGCAGCAGCAGCAGCAATATTTGCTATCAAAGACTAGTAAGAACACAAACCCCTCCAAACAGCCAGAGTGCCCAGAGAAGATGCACCCAGTGCATCTGAGAGCGCGGCGGGTACAAAGTGAAAGGCCACGAAGTGCCACGCAAAGGCAGTTTGTGCCTTCAGCACCAGACAGATGCTCACTTCAGTAGGAAAGTGTCTCCTGGGAGCCAGGCTCCCCATGACTCCTACAAAACCCATCTAACCAGGAATGCAACACCATTGTTGGTTTTCATATTACTGCTCAATTTCTGAGCTGCTTTCATGTCACGAGTGAGCTTTTAAGAGAATACCATTGCACAGTGTGGAGAGAGCACAGAAATAGACTTACTGGCTTCAAAATCAAAAATATTCTGAGCATCTCATAAATGTTAAAAACAGATAGCAAAATACCTTTACATGGGGCACAGTGACTGAGATGTGCATAGTTACTTTAAACACAAACTAATCTGGCATTTACCCTCATGCTTGTGTTATCAATACATATTACACAGACAAACTTGATTTATCCTGTTCAGTTTCTTGAGCCTCTTTTTATTCAAATTATTGACCTAACACGGATGAACAAGCCTCAGACACATGTTTATTACTGTCAAGCAGACCAAAAGCTCGTTCAAATTTTAAATCTCTCTACCATGGCAATGTACCACTTTTATTCTCCAGCTCTGACAGTACTTTCCAATTTCCTCTGAGAGGAGAAATACACACATTCCAGTTGAGACCAAGGCTTAAAATTCCTATTAAAGCAGCTTTTATGTAATTAGATTGGAATGAATGTGTAACAGTGCCTATTGCAGAAAACTTCAAAGTGGTTATACTGGAGAAATCACAACCCGTTTCAGTGTGCCCACAAGAAGAAAGAATGGCTCTCTGGAGGATAAGAGTATATTAGTCTCTGTGTGTAATAGATTTTATTGACCATATGGAACTGATATAAAAATTGTGTTGCAGTGGGTAGTCTTGGATTTGATACAGGAATGTGACATACAAAATACAGTTCCTGTAAAAAGCCTGGCAGCTTTCTGGCAGTTTTTGCAATGAGAAGAACCTAAAATATTTACCTGATGGAGTCACTGACGAGTCCCAGGTCAAAGCAAAATCTGAAGATTCACCCTCTTCAACTGAAAAAGAACAAAAATAAGTTGTGATTTCTAAAACAAACCAACTGGAAAGCAAAGTCATCAGAAAACTAGGTCCACTATGACATTAAGTATTAAAACAGAGTTCTCCACTGCTGAGAAAGAACTTACTGCTTTCTATAAAATAATTCATAAGGTGGAAATTTAGTAAAGAGATTTTTCCTACTTTTTAACCTAAATATGGCATTTGTGTTTGCCGTTTCTTCCTGAACAACGAACAGTAAGTTCATGTGAAATTTTATATATGTTTAAACACCACTACCTGGTAAGTATTCATATTTGAAATTTTGTACATTCACAACTTGCATGTGCATAGTTGCCATTGTAAATACAGAAGTGGTTTTTTAAATGGATATTTCAACAGATCATAGTAAAGAACTGTCCTGTGAAGGAAAAATTGCCTGACTTATGTCATCCTAACATACTAACATATCAGCCATGTTCAGAACCCAGTGATATCTTCAGGGCTTTTACAGAATTAAAAAATACTATTTTGATGTGTAGCCACATTCTATGATATGGCAGTCACAAATAACTGCTTTTAAGGTTTGTTGTTGTTGTGAAAGCTGTCAAAACCAGGTGCTCAGCACTTGCAAGTGATGAAGCTAAAACCTTCTGCCTGTTAGGAGTTATAAAAATGCCACTTGATTCTTACATTCTTAAAAATATCTAAGAGAACAGCCAACAACAAACCGGGTGAAGAAGTGCCTGATCCTGCTGTTACTGAAATCAGTGCTGGTTATCCTAATGTCAGACTGGGCATTTGAAAGCAGTAACTGCAGAAATGCTTCTTTTGAATTACAAAAGTTTATCATCATCACCTGCCCACTCTGTCATCCTGACACCAAACAAATTTAAATTACAAGTCTTTATTTTCTGATTAATATTGTTTACTCCATGCACTGAACAGTCTCTCACCCTTTCATGTACATTATGGTGGATTCAAATGCACACTCTATAGAACTCTGCAACTGGAATCCAAACCATATTGCAAAGCCACAAGCACAACCCATGTTGACCAGCCCTAAATGCTCAGGCCAACCTGCCTCAGTGAATAGTTACACTGACATTTGCATCACAAGAGTCTTGATTTTATGCTTTCCTCACATTTTCCCCCTCAATCCAGAGTAGAATTCTGGCATCAAGTTGATGTTAGTAGTTACATCACGTGGCATTAGGAACAGAGAATATAATTTACATAGGCAGTGCCCTGACAAATATAATTTTATGTTCAAACCATAAACAAATGTGTGCTCCACAGAAGGGCACCACTCTGTTTTTTCCTAAATCTGTGTGTTTGCTAACGGAGGAGCAGGAAATTCAGCCATTTCTATGGAGAAATCATACTTGAGACTTGCTTATACTTTTTTCAGAGTCTATGTTAGCATAAAGGCCATGTCACATAATATTAAATTCCAGAATGACAGAGGAAAAACAAGAGGCAAAGCTAGAAGCTTATTGAAGCCATTATTGGTCCTATTCCCTAATGGTAGCAGAGCCAGCTTGGCTGGCACGTGCTCCCTCCTGAGGGCTCACCTACCATTTTGTGCTCTGTAAGCCACCATCTTGTTCCCATTTTGACCCATCTCATAATAGAAAAACTCTGGACGCAGTTTTCCGAAATACCATTTCAGTCTTACACAAATGCATGTCTCATTTTAACATCAAAATCTATATACACCTGGGAGGGTTTTTGCTCCAAAGCTAAATAAGCCAAGTTGGAAATTCATGTAGCTTACTCAAAACAGACAAGGGGAATGTTTTAATTTTATTTTATCCTTGACTGCTTTTTGGCTGTTTTGCTTGGAGAGGTTTTTTTACATTACTATTTTACGCTGAGGGTTTTTTTATTTCTTTACATTTTGTCTTGGAAAGAGAGATTAAAAAAAACCAGTCTGCTAAAAATACATAAAAGAGATAAATTTGGTCCTAGTCAAGGAATAGTATATGGATCTGCACTGGTAACTGACAATTTTAGCAGCACACTGACTTTCATGTTGGTTAAATACCAAAGACTGCTCCAGTCCTTGAGCTGCTCTAGGGCAGCTGGCTCCAGCACGTAACAAAACCACAGTTTTTGGAATCCCTTAAATGAGGGCAAAGGTTTGAATCAGCCTCTGTTGGCATTAATTTGCTTTGCTCCCTAATGACTGAAAAGGGGACAGAGAACATACACGTGGAGGCAACGGCACTGAAATCCACTTTATATTATTGCAGTTCCGGGTTCTCCCTGTCTATCTGCACAGACCCACCACAGAGCGGACAGTGCTGCACATCCACAGACAGAGGCCAGTGGGATGGAGCCTCCTGAGCTCAGACACAGACTCATTGCCGTGCAGCTGCTGCTCACAACACTACCACCACCTTCCCCTTTGCTTTTCCACTTTAACTCTTTTAAGCAAACATCATCTTTCAGAGGCTAAACCATAAGAAAAAGTAACAGCCAAGTGTATTCCAAGAGGAATTGCAGTATCAACTGATTCGAGCACTTGATCCTCACCTGCCCATCCATCCATCCATCCATCCATCCATCCATCCATCCATCCATCCATCTATCCATCCACCCAGCTAGACAGTGGGCAGAGAGAAACAAGGAGCAAAAACAGCCACAACCAGAAAAGAAAGACCAAAAGACTGGGTCTATACACCCATTAAGATGCCCCAAAGGTTTGAGGGAAAATGGTGTCTGTGAAGCTGAAGCAAAAAATAGGTGATCAGGCTTTGTCACAGACAGCAAGTGTAATTGTAGGGAGACACTAAATTCCATGTGCTTCTGCTCCCTCTCCATAATGGGCATAAAACCAAGAGCTGAGAGGTTCCTCTGTGTCTGCCTAATCTTCTGCATATAAATGGTTATTAAAGGAGCCAGCATTTGAAGTGGTGTCACTGCTGGCTTTTCCTCAACCTCGGCAGTGAGCAGAAGCCATGGAAGTCAGAAGGAAATATTATGTTTTCTTCCTCCTAAAGTTAACTTCAACAGCCAAGCATTTGCAGCTGAAATTTGCTCTCAGTTGCACATGTCTGTTGCTGGAGTCATAGGGAAACAGGAGGAAGCTTCCCAGGCTGGTTGGAGATATGGGGACATGATGCTGTGCAAGAGGGCAGAGGGGTCCCACAGACCCTGTCTGGGGACAGGCCCCTTAGGGACTGCATTAGGACTTGGCCAGCCCTCCCTGGCAGGGCAGAGTGGACCCAGAACAGATTTGGCCTCTATGGCTGTGAAAGGATTTCCCTATCTCACTACTGAGAACGAAGTCAAAAACACCCTTAGTCCATAATACTAGCCAGAGAATTACTCACTTAAACTGAATTTTCAGTTTCTTAATATTTTTGTCATCATTCCTTGAAACCTAGGTTGGCTCAGGTGACCATGCTAATCAACATTCACTGTGTGTATGCTCTTACTTAACTTGTGGTAATGGGTAAAACAAAGCCAGGGAAAAGGTACAAAGCATTGAACACAATCACTCTCAAAATACACTGCACAGTAAGAATAAATCCCATTTCATTAGCAGGGAAATATATTTTCTGAGACACACTAGACATACTCATAACTACCAAAGTCAAGGACCAGACACTTCCATCTGTGCTAGTTAATCACTGTGAGTCTGTGGACCCAAGTCCACAAGGCTGATGTTCAGCACGGGCAGGAGCCACCCACGTGCCTAAAACACTCTGCAACTCAGGAAAACCACAGGAAACAGCAGCACCATTCAAGACTGAGAACCTTGACTTTCCAAAGCAAATAGAGGTCTTGTATCAATTCTAACTACTTTTTGAGAATCCTGGTGACGAGATGGTAAAGGCTCAGAATTTCCTGAAATTCTGGAGGCATTTCATACCAGGCATTGAAAATGAAGACACACAAAATCACTGATGATAAGCTGTGGGCAGAGTGTTCACATATGCAACTTCACATGTTTTTTTGCTGGATTAGATTCTTCCCATTTTCCTTCACAAACTCAGCCTGTTTTCTGCCCAATTTACATAGTGTGCCTGCATATTGAGCCATGGTTGGAACAGAGAAGTTGCTACGCAAGTACACTCTTACTCTATCTGCTCTTTCCATCCGAATGATCAGCTTAAAATGTTTTGGAAAAGCGTATTTTTACTTCTTCAGTAATACAGAGACAATACAGCAAGAGGACAAAAGTTTGGTCCCACTCAGCTCCATGTGTCTGTGCCACAACACTCAAGCTGCAACACACTGACCGACAGAGAAGGTACACGACTCTTCATTCCAAAATCGCTATGTAGTTTATTAAAAAAAATGGGCAAGAAAAAGTTTCAAACTCCAGTGCTACACCTTCATATCAACGCTCCCAGCATTCTATTTCTTTTTTTAAAGAATTAACTTCTTTTTTCTTCTCTTTCATAGATGATCCCTGATATTTGCCAGCACACAGAGATAAACTACTGCAAATAAAAAGAGACTTTTATAGCTGCATCCTTCAGAGTGATGATCATGACATAGTTACGGGAAACTCACCAAAGTGTGTGCCTGCTACATCTGTGTCTTTGCTGAAACCTAGGGGCATCTGTGAGACTGACACCCTTCAGGAAAGCTGGGTTTGACTTGAAAATAGCCTTGGTCTTGCAGCGTAGAAATTCTTATTGTTAGTCAGCTCGAAAGATGGTTAAGTTTGTGGACTGCCCACCTGAGGCCTGGCACAGGGAGGTCATTTCTGGCATTGGAAGGACACATCTGCCTCCCCTCCCTGTTCTGCCCCACCACAGGAGGACTCCCTGCTGTCATGCCTGGAGAACACCTCTGTTCTGCTCCAGTGACTGTGGGCCCCAAATGCAAGAGCCAGAACAAGCACACAGCTGACACAGGGAAGAACTGTGGGCAATGGCAACATCACAATACAGCACTCCTGCACATGCCAAATATTTGCATTTTGCCCGCTCATCTCAGATGTTCTCCAAGGATACTTATTTAATTGCTAGGTCACGAGTGCTGCAGGCTCAAAGATTTCAGTTCTTTGTGCTCAGAGAAACTTCTGAAAGGATTCAGCATCCATTCCCCTAAGAGTGAGAACATCTATTTATGGGGCTACCATTACCTGAACTCCATTCACAGTCACAGTGCTTATTTAACACTTTATCACTCCCAGGAAAGAAGTTAACCTTATCAAAGTAAGATGCTTCTGCACCAAATGTTGATTTCTAGATGCAATCAAGCTTTACAAGTGAGCAACAGCCCTTCAGTAATTCAGATGGCACGTGTATGCTCCCTTATCCTATTGCACAGGCTTCAAGGACCACAAGGACCAGTTTAACACTTCCATAATATAAAAACACCATAGTCTGCTAACTAAAACGTCAGGAACTGTGAGAATGTGAGGAACTACTGAGAAATCTCATGGCTTAGAAGCACATCCCACAGCAGACAGGGGGGATTTTCCTGAATCAGGGCTGTTATCAAGCATTCAGGATCAGGGTCACTCCCTCACCTGCCAGCAACCTTAAAAAACACCAGGCACAAAATACCTTGAATGCACAAAATGCTGGTGCCACTTTTTAGTTTGGAGGATTTTGTTAGATTTTGTTGGTGACGGAACTCTGAGATAAACCCAGGGAAATCTCACCGATGCCTGTGTATTAGCTATAATGTACATGTCAAGACTCACAGCCTTCCCTCTAGAGAAATACTCCAGCACCAAGCCGCATTGTAAGCCAGTCACACATTAATCACATCTTTTCCTGCCCTAGCTATCGGTACTTGCACACAGGAGCTCCATGATCTTCCCTAATCTGCAGGCTCCTTTGCCACTTTCAGACACACAACTCTGTGCTGTCCTACCCGGCCTTTGCTCCATCCCTCCCATCATCTGCAATTACATGCTCCCAAATCAGCACAGGACACAGAATAGCCCCATCCAACCACCATTCATGTGCCACGACTCATCCCACAGCACTGGCGGTCTGGGATTTGATACAGTGCTCTTAATCCTGAAAAATGCAGAGCAGCTTCCATTTCCACAAAGTCAGAGGGAGCTAAGGATGCTCAAAACTTTGTGGATCGGGGAAAGCAGTCACTTTCCAGCTGCTTGGCATGGCAGGAGCACAAAGGGTGTTAAATAACCTTTACACTTTAAATAGCCTGGTATTTTCCGTGTGCATCTAGAGCACATCCTTTGGAGAGGTGCAGACAGGCTCATGCCTCAAACTGAAAGAGGAGGAGAACACCTCTGCTCCAGGGACCCTGCTGCCCAGAGAGGATCAGCCCCGGGAACTGCCACCACAACGAGCAGTGGTAAAGGCTTGGAAATGGCTACTGTGAGCAGCAGCCAGCCAACCCCTCCTGTCAGATCACCTCCCAGTTTGCGGTAAGCCTTTCCCGCTCTCCTCCTCAGTTGTTCCCTGATAAGATTCTCCATCATATCGCTGCAAAACACAAAAATCTGCAGCAGGAGAGAAGCAGCAGCATGAGAAGCAGCTCCATTTGTTATTAAATGCAGCGGCGCTGCGGCAGAGCTGCAGCCGCTGCCCGGGAGCGCTGCAGGGCGCAGAGCCGGCCCCGAGCCAGGCATCGCCTCCTCCAGAAGCCAGGCTGCCCCTCTTTGTCAGCAGCTGGGGCTTTCTCCCGCCACTGTGCACAGAGAAACCTTCACATTCAGCAGGAAAATAGGAAGTTTTGAGGGGCTTTGCCAGCCAGCTGAGAATAGATGCCCGACGCATTTACAGTACCTTGCAGCTAGAAAGGAAAGGGAAATCCCTCTGGTGCCTTCGTACCAACATCCAGGGGAGCAAGATGGTACCTGGCAGAAGCTGCTGGGTGTGCTTTATACCAGCCACTTGAGCCAATTTACTCCCCTTGGAAAACCAATTTCACCAGAGAATTCCTCTCAGGTCTCCCCATGTTTACAGGGCATTTTGCTTGTTTGTGTGATCATTTCCATCCAGCTTTAGTAACACTTGGCCCTGGTGGTTGGTGGGAAGGAGCACTGAGGCACCAGGGCATCCCCAGAGGCAGTGGTGTATTCCTTGCCCATGCTCTAACCCTAGGATCCCCCCTGGGAACCGTGCACAGTCCTCAGCACAATCGCTCGCAGCTCCAGAGCCACCTCCCTGTTCTCTCCCGAGTGAGCAGCTGATCCAGCCATTGGTGGCCCTTGGCCAGCAAGGGCTTTTTGCACCTTAAATAGGACCGTTATGTATTAGTCCTTTCATGAGCCAGCAGGCCAGGGAATAAGACAAGGGGGTTTACTGACATGGCTTATTTAGCTAGTTCAGAGCCTAAATTTGCACAAGTTCTCTAGCTGCTTTTCTCCAAAGTCAGTAATAGGGCTTGGCAGAGACTGTGGGTTTTGCTGGCAAAGTCAGCCTTTTTGTGTGAAGGAGGGAGGAGTGGGGAAACCCAGACTGCTGTGCTCACTAGGTCAAGGAAAAAAAAAAAAGAAAGAAAGAAAAAAAAAAAAGGAAAAAGGATGAGACAAATGGGACAGAATTACAAAGGGATACTGAAAAAAAGATCGTTAGGAACTGAAAAAGATGTGAAGGTGATTAAGGAGAACAAGACAAACAACAAAATAAGGTAGCACTAGCAGGTTTATGCAAAGGAGATCTAATTATGGGTGGCTAAATCCTCCAGGACATTAATATTCCATCGTAATGTGTCTAGTTTCCTCCTTTCCAGACATGGCAGGGAGGAAATGAGAATCACTTAGATACACTGTTTAATGAGCAAATGATGGACGATCACCAAATACAGCCTGCCTGATAAGTATCCATTAGCTTAAACTCGCACAGTAAATCTGTGTGCAGCTAACAGGCCTGCCTCTTCCAACGCTACAGCAAAACTTAATGGAACTGCAGCCACAGAAAGGGAGCCTTGTAAATAAAAACCTCATCTCCGTAAGACGAGAAAGACTGTAGGACATACATAATGGCTAATCACAGCCCTTCCCACAGACTGCACACCTGACTCACAAGCCAGGGTGTATTTATTCCCAGTGCTCATATTTAGTTTTTGTGTTTCTAATTCACATACTTCACTGGAGACAGATATTTCCCATCCAAATCTATTATGTAAATAAATACGAGGGTTAGGTGTAATAAAATGCAGTCAATGTTTCAGGTTGCCGTCAAGATCAACATCTCATACATTGAATACATTAAGGTTGTAGTTCTTAAAACTGGGCCTGCAGACACCCCATGGTACATTGGGGATCAATACCCTCACTGATGGTTCTTATAGCTTGTCATCAAATGTTAAGCCCCAAAGGCCAGGGTGGATTTTTTTTTCCTTTTAATTGCAATACATGGTATTTAATCTGTGAAATGTTCCAGAATTTAGAGGTTTCTTCTGCTTTTTCTGCCTGGAGTTTACCTGGCCATGAGACTGGTGGAGTGCACCCCACCCAGCTCAAACAATCCACCCTGCTGATGGCACATTCCTGCCTGGCACATAGCTCCCACTGACATCCTGCACCCCTAGACCCATCATCTGCTATGAGCTCCACTGGAAATGGATGGGAGCACCCAGAGTCCCTGTCCTCCCCTGGCCCAGTTGGGCTGAGCCCCAGCCCACACCACACACAGGCAGGGGGCACAGAGCAGAGGTGGTGAGGGACAGGGGACAGCAAGCACTGGCTGCCTGTGGGCACCCTCCTCTCGGCATTGTTATATGCATTTCTAAGGCAACTGTCACCATAGTGTCTGCACCTTCTTTCAAAAATAGATCTACTATGAGTAAGCATGCACTTTAAAGCTCAAGCGAAACGAAACAGGTGAATCCAGCATTCTCCACATTGCTCATAAAATCACAGATTTTACTTCAGCAACTGATGGTTTAAATATTCTTGCTCCCTTTGTAATGCAACTGGATGACAGAAACATGTACATGTTGAAACTCTACCAAACTGAGGCAAGGAAAGCAGAGAAAGGGAAGATTAAGACCTCTACAATTCATGGCCAGGACTTCAAATCCATGAATCGAATTTGCAAGTTGTGAAGTGATCCTTTTATCACTCTGAAATGCCAAAAGCAGGCTGAGCTTACCCAAGGACAAGATGATGGTGATGATGCAAGTAACAGACTAGAGGTGGGTCAGCAAGTGCAATGACCAAGGTGCTACTCAAATAATTGCAATATCTCACACCTTTCTCCAGTCTTCGGGTTTAGAAGTTGTACTGTGTAGGCTCCGCTACTCCCTATGCACTTCTGAGCACAGATACCGAGTGAAGATACACAAAACTCAGGTACCACCCAAAACAATGTTTGCAAACACTGGGGCTGCGTGTTGGAAGACAGCAGACCCAAGACTTGCAGCTGGCAGAGACAAGGTGCACATGGCAGAGTTCAGCTGGAGGGATGGTACAGGCCAAAGGGATGCCAGAAAGGCCTCGACTGTTTCCTGAACATAACAAAAGCACTGCCATGAAATGAAGTTCCAAAACCAAGTCAAAGCACCATGAAATTCAAATACTGGGCTTTGCACAGAGAATGCAGGGTCTCACCAAGTCAGATTTATTGCAAACTTTGCTTCTCTGGGGAAGAAAAAAGAAAAGAAAAAAAAAAAGCAGGGGAAAGACAAGGAAGAGCACGATTTTTACATTAGGGCTATAAAGTTTCTCTATAAGCAGGACACCTAATAAATTTACATGTGCTGGCCCTGTATTCAGACACCTAAAGAGAATGCTGAAACATTAACACCTAACACAGGCTAGTGACACAAAGAAAGGGGAATGTTCTGAAAATAATCTATGTATATGGAAACAGGAACCAAACCAGGGAGCAATGGAAGTAGATAACTAGGATCTGCAGATGAGCAGTGGGGCCATAACTCCTTACACGACCTCTTGCTCTGGTCAAGCACACAGAGATTTAGGTACAAACTGCAGGCTGCTCCCCATTGCTGCTAATGGGGATCACCCTTGTGCATTCTGCTTAGTCAAATCCATCCAACCATGTGCAGTTCTGTAATAAAAAACACAAAATCAACACTGTCCCACCTGCTGTGGTCAGGCCAACATCCCTCCAGATCCTCCTGCCATGGACAACAAGTAACCTTTCCCTTCCCTTTGGCAAGGGGCTGATGTCAACTCTCCAGCTCATCTCATCACCACCATAAATCTAGTTCTACTTCACAGCTATTTTTCCACTACTGATTTCATCCAGACCCAATAGAAGCCGATGCAGCGTCTCCCATTTCACAGGATCTGAGAGGTTCCAGATGACAGGGAGCCCCAATTTCCAGACTTAGGTTTGAGGTAGAGAGTTAAATACCGATGAAAAATTCACACTTGCAAATATGATAAAAAGAACAGAAAATTACTTAAACAGCAAGCAACTACCTTAAGGGACACTGATGAAATGGTAAAGCACGCAACCAACTCCAGTCTTACACAAGTTTTAGTCTCTTAATTCATAATTCTTCAAAGCAGGTTTTACTACATTATGCCTAAAGCCCTCATCCCAGCTGCAGCGAGCTCCAGCAGGAGCAGAGCTGCTGCACCAAACACTTTGTTTAGCATCACACTCCCCTCCACAAATACCCCATTCAGCACCCAGGACTATTAATCACAGCTGAAAAGAAGTCTTTGACCAGATTTCCACACCTCAGCCCAAAAAAATACACCAATTTTTACTGCAAATCCTTCAAACTTGGAAGTTGTTCCACTGGTGAACTATGTTTGCAGCGTAGGTAGCACAGAAAAAGGAAAAGAGAGGAGGCTTTTCCTGACCAGCCATTTTAATTAGAGCTACAAGGGCTTGAAAAAACCCGTGTGATGAGTGAAGTTATTTCCCCCTTTTACCCTCCTCAGAAAGGGTAAGTTTGGAAATGCTGAGCACAGCAGGCTGCCAGTGCTCCCGCTCTGCTGCTGTCCTAGGCCCTCAGAGGGGTTCAGGCCTTGGCCATCCCAGCTCCAGCTTTCCTGAGCGTTGGTAGGAGTTGGTTTCTCCAGCAATCTCTCACTGTGGCTCTTTTGTGTATGCGAGTGTGTGTGTGTGTGTGTGTGTGTGGTGTGTGTGTGTGTGTGTGTGTGTGTGTGCTGTGTGTGTGGCAATACTCCCCAGGCTCGCTCATTTTAATGCTGCTTTCTCCCCAGATGAAAATATACATATTCTTATTAAGAAAAAAAAATGTGCAAAGTATAAATTTGCATCTATGATCATTTCGGGTTCATAAATTGTGTTTTAATAATAAAACAATAAATTCTTCTGTACTGCCTCTTAAACACTGACAGTAAAGTCTCTCTTATTTGTACGTGAGCTTAAATGTTTTGATGAAGGAACACACAAATGGTATAAAATGTAAAGTGAAATATAGATAAAAGGATAAATAAAAGCAGGAGTAAAGCTAATACATGGAGAATCCTGCCTCCTCCTTTTGATTCACGTGAGTGGATGCCCCACACTTTTCTACTGCAGAATTTTATTACGCAGGTTGAGGGGAATTCTCCAGCTGAGATTCTTCTACTAGAAAGACAGGCTTTGTTGGCCATATTAAGGTGATAGAAATTACAATGAGGGAGAGAAAGTTGTATGTATCACATATAGCCCTTTGTAGCACCAAATTTAATTTGCAGAAAAACCAACACAACCACCATAAAGTGGAAACTAATATTTTTTATAACCCCTTAACAACCTTAGTGCTAACATACCATAAAGAAATTTCAACATCTTGTTATATGTATAGTTTATTTTAAACAACACTGAAAGGAGAACACAGTTCTTATTGAAAATTGGCACACACACAAAGAAAGGGGAAAAGCTGGCTTTTAAAACTTTATCCCAAAGCATACTTTTTCTTTCTATTCCTATTAAACGTACAACCCTTCCACTGAAATGAAACATAGAGTTTCCAAATATTTTATAATTCTGAATGGATTTCCCTAGTGTAACAGTAATAATATTTTTACAGTTAAAAGATCCACTGATTTAATAAGTGTGATTTGTGTATTTAGAAAATTCATTAGAGCAGACATTCCCCAACATTTTTAGATTTATTTATTTATTTAGCCTAATTTGGGTACACTACTTCAAAAGAACGCTTAGAGCTTCCCAGTTCCTTAGTCACTCACTAATAACATCTAATAATTAATAAAGACATGTAAATTCTTAACTCCCAGAACTATTCCAAACTTACTATCTGTACGCTTCATGTCATGTCTCACTTATAGATATCTGCATTACTTTGTTTCATAAAATGCTGAAGGGACACGTACTTATCTTGCTCTCCACCAAGACTGAATATTCAGGCACGATGCAACCAAAGCAAAACTAAACCCAAGCCTGAGCAAACCTCTCCTCCAGGAGCCCACAGAGTTTTCCAGCCAGCCATGGAGGGGTTTAGCTGCTTTCACTGCATGGTCATGTCCTTTCTGCAAATGTCCCCTGTGTCAATGCACGTTTGCTCGTGTCCACATGCTTGTGCCAAGGCCACCATGCAGAAATGCAAGGCAGGTGTCAGGTGAGTACTTTGGAGTAGTCTCACCAGTACTAATTTTTACAATATTGGGGGAGCCAGGAGGGAATGAACCAGCGAAATGTGCAAATGTGACATGAAAAGGAAAGGCCTATTTTAAGAGTAAATGCAATGCTTGGGACAGTGATTCCCAATGCATCTGCAGAAAAAAAGGGCACAAGCGAACACCTCATCGCCCTAAGGCCACCAGCCCTTTCAGCCTCTACATCCAGAGCTGCTAAAATCCCTCTCCCACAGGCAGAGATCATGAGGAATAACATTAACTCAAAACATCTTTTCTTGGAGGCAAACAGTATTATTGTGTCTGCTCCTCTACTACAAGTGTTCCTGTCAGGGCTTTGTGTTCTGCAACATTTCCTTGTCATATTCATTTGCTTGTTTTGATTTCTGGTCCTCTGTCCCGAGGAAGACTGCCAAAACCCTAAGTCCTGTCTCCTACAAGTGCTGCTAAGCCTCAGAAACAGGGTGTGGGGATTTCCACATATGGCTCAACCCCGTATGTTGATAGAAGTTTACTTAAGAAATACAACTTACATAAAGTTTTGTACTTAAATTTCAGTAGACTAAATGAATGGGGCTTGAAAGAAGAATGAAAATACTCCTACTTCCCTAAATAAAAGCCAAACTGAGACAGAAAAAAAAAAAAACCAGCACAAAACCACCTACCTTTTTAAACAAAAATACTTCCTTTCAACTTAAGTGGTATGTAAAAGGCTGAGATAATTAATTTACAGTCAAGACAAACAGGGCTACTTGGCTGAACTAATGGGTTTTTTCCCAAGCAAGATTCATCCACAGCCAAAGGGTCCATGAAGCAGAGTTCCTCTAAAACTTTTTATGACAGCTGAATGTATTTCCTACCTGCACTCCTGTTTTTCCCTGTTAATGAGATTTTTCTGGGTTTTTTTTTTATTTCCTGGTAAAATCTTGCAGAAGTTGTATGGTAAATGAAAGCTGTGTTTGTGTTTGGCCCATGCTTACTCATGTTTCATGGTGCAGTCCTGCTTTGGCCATGCCTGCATCCGTACAGAAACCACTTTGAGCCAGTCTGACAAATGAGCAGAGAGGGATCGACCACCGGCATCCCTCCTGCGCGAGTTACGGACACAGCGTGTGCTGGGAAACCATCCCTTCGGATTAGTGCTGACTGGCTTCAGGGATGGGCTCTTAGGGTGAGCGCCACTCAAGTGCATATAAACCTTTCTATTGATCAGAAAGCCAACCCTGTAATCGATAAAGGCGCAGACGTCCTTTCTCCTCCATCGTGCAAGCAATCTGTCTAAAAATGTGAACTCATTCTCTTTTGTTAAGGCAAGGTTTTGTGATTGTCTAGGAAGCAACAGACAAAAAGTTTCTTCTAAATGATTGCAATAGTCATTGCAGTCCTGTTACACTCAGGGAGGTCTGATCATGCCCCTGACCTGCAGCTCTTCCCATGCCAGTCCTTTGGCATCAGCCCCACTGCCCATGCCAGAGGCTGCCTCGTGCACTGGTTAGTGCTGGTGCCGTGTTGGTGAGCTCTTTGCCACAGCTTAACTCACTGCACTGCCTCTGGGCAGCCCTGAGCACACCTCAGCCTGCATCTCCCTGCAGACTACTAGAACCATCTCCTGGATTCAAGTTCAGGGGGATGGAGTGTATTCTTCCACATCTTTTCAGATAAACTAGGAACATTTTACTTCAAGTATGAGCAACATTTTGCTTGCACACTTCTCACTTCAGCAGACAGCCTGGCACCAAGGTGGCCATGTTGGTTTAGTAGAGTGCTCAGAGCAATAGCATACTCTCCATGCCTGCTCACCAGCATCTCCAACATATAAAAGACTAAAAAGCTTGAGGTATTTAACATTATACAGCATCTTAAGTCCTACTTAAAAGTCAGGGTTAACATCCTCCACACTTGAACTGGGAACAAGACAGATTAATACCTGCATCACTGTTGTGCTGTCATCAAAGCACCAGCCAACAGGTTAGGGATCAGTGAAAACCCCCAAACTTCTGGCAGCCAGGGCTGTTTGCAAAACCAAAATGAGAGAGCTTTTAATAACTCAAAAATACAGCATGATGGTTTGGAACAGCAGCTTTTCATTTCAGCAAGTTTATATTACAGTATATGTCTCCTTGAGCTAAGAGATCGTTTGTTTAAATTACTTGATTATACGTAATGATCCTTCTCTTATAAAACAAGATTCAACATTGCCACTGGGGGAGAGGGCGGAAACAGCACAGAAATTTAACAAGAAAGAAAAAATACCATACAACTCTAGCTGTAATAAAACATTAGGAGAATTTTTACTTGACTGTTGAAAAAAAGTAAAGCTAGAAACATGTTTTACCCCAGCTATTAACACTAAGTCTTCATTCACAGACTATAATGTACAGCTTTGATCAAGCTATAGGATCCACATGCTCACAAAATATTTAACATTAAATACAGAGCATGGAATTAGTATCCAACAATTTATGCCATTGCCTCCTGCCACTCTATGTTTTTCTAAACCTTGGAGTCCGATTCACATATGTAAGTCAGACTATTTTATTTTTAACCTAATAGGGATTGGAAATAATTTATTTCAAATGCCAGAAAGCATACGGTTTCACAAAAGTCTTTTGCACTTTTATGGACTGAAATGAGAACAAAAATTCAAATTTAATAAAATCTGAGAGCTGGAAAAGTAAAATCATTTACCAGTGAGTTGAAAAGCAGCTTACACATATATTACAAACATTTTCTGAAAACATCCCACTGGGCAGACAGGAAAAATAAGAGCTTACCTATCTGCCTAATTTTTATTCTGCAACTTTTAAGATGAAAAGGATGGATCTTGTCTCTCTACACTTAATTGAGCTTAACTGAGGGAAGAAAAGATGGACCTGCTCCCAAATGAGATGAGACTGATAGAAAGTGATGTGTTTATCCTGTTGAAATAATTTATCAGTCTGGATCCTCCCACTGCTTCCCAGAAGCAGTTCCTTGTTGCCCACCCTCATTAGGCCAATTTCAGCTTCTCCTAAGCACTTGTGAGGAGGAAGAGGAGGTACATCTCTGGCAGGGGTGGTGCTGCCCTCCTGCTTGCAGTCTCTGGGGCAGAGGCTGTCACCACTGCAGGTGCCACCACCCTGCAGGACACCGTTACCTGGGGACACTCAGCAGGAGCATGTCCTGCCCAGGGATCCCAGTGAGAGGGGACAGCAGAAAACATAATGCTGAGAGTTACTTAGTCTAACATAAGATTAATTTCTAAAGAAAATAAATAAATCAATAAAGCCCCAATACCATACAATAATCTCTCCATTATTCATGTTTTATCATGAGCTTAATCCTGAAGGCCTTCTGTTTCTGGAGGCACAGATAGTTCTGAATAAAAATTATTTCTCATTTAATTAAATCTAACATTTGCATATTGGACAAGAGCAGGAAACACTGGCTATAAATGCACTTTTTGACCACCCAGCCTCACTTCTCCACAGCACAATGGCTGCTCTATGAGGAGGGAGAACCACAAGTGAGAACAACTGTACTTTTGGAGAGAGCTCTTGGTGATCTACATTTAAACGCACAAATCCGAGGAGAAAAATATTCTACATAGCATCCCTTCCTCTACCCACCCCCATGGGACATTATCACTCCTGGGCAACACTCACAGCCTTTGTCTGTGTGTCCAGCATGAGGTGAGAAAAGGACAGATGTTCAAGAGCCACAGTGAATACGCCAGCATGGAAGGGTGGACCATTATTAGATGTCAAAGCTTTCACCAATAATTTTCACCATATCTTAAGAAAACATCTAAGTCTATCCCAAATATGGATATTTCTTGTGCTAACCACCCAGAGTAGTATTTTTCTACCATGTATCAGCTCAGTGGTGTCTCCAACCAGGCATCTGGTAACATGATGTAGTTGTTTGGGGTTTGGTTAAGGAGATATCACAGATTCACAGCATAAATATATCAAGGTGTTTATGTATTTTTGTACACATATCTGCAACCTCTTTCTTTTTTTTTTTTTTTTTTTTCCTAGCAAGAGCATCTGATTTGGTGATCTATTTAGAACTTTCTATTTAGCAATCAGGTTTTACACTGTCAACAGATACTTTTCAAAACTTAAAAGTCATTTCCTGGCTACAGTTGGCTTTTCCGGTAAGATGCTTTATAGATAAACAGTTGGTCCTGCCCAGCAGAAATTGGAAATGGACAAAGGGTCATTTTCATTCTGATTTACAGCTGGGATTGCAAGGCAGGACAGTCACCTGGGGCAGATGAATTTTCTTACAATACCCTGCTTCGACAACTGAAGGCTTCAAAACCAGAAATATCGTCCTTCAAGAGTTGCAATAGTGTTTCAAGTGGTTCCCCACCCTATCATTGCTAAACATTTACACTTTCAACTTAATAGACAAGAAGGAATAAATAATAAATAAAAGAGTACCAAAGTACTCAAACAAACAGCCATGTTTGTAACCTTACAGAAATCCCCTGTCACTGCCCAGCGGGTAGCCCGTGCTGTGCTGAATCCCAGCTGCTGGAAGAAGAGGAGCAGCCGTACGACCTTGCCTGCATGGGCAGGGGTGCCAGGGGACAGCCATCACCATCCTCCCTTCTCCACATCCTCAGCATCCACCAGACCTACCCGTGCCTGTACCCCCAGCTAATGGACAGCACTGTTTATTGTAGGCTAACACACACACTCATCCACATCTGTATCAACATGAGCAGCATCTTCCTCTTCCCTTTTAATGCACTGTTTATCTTAATAAAAAAACGTTATTTGGTGTATTTCTAAGAGATTGATTTGTGTTCTCCAGGTGTTTTAAGCTATGTAGCAGTTTAATATCAAATATAAAACAGAAAAATTAACTATACTGCCAACTTTCTGGTAGCATTGCAAGTATATACTTTAACAGATATACCCAAGTTGAAAAGCTGACAAATTAACTAAGGAGAGGAGTCAGCATATCTATCTTCATTAAGTTTGACTTCAAATACTAAAGATGGGAGTAAATCACCCCCTGATGGCATAGGCAGAGCCAAATTAATTTTAGCTGTTGCCTCTCTTTCCACAGGCAGGGCTCACTCAGAGATGTTGAGGCCACTCGTAGGTGTGTGGTCACACAGAAGTGTCACAGCCAAAGCCAGCACAGTGGGCTCCAGCAGCACTGAGCACAACTAAGGGGTAAAATACATCAATAGTGAAGCATACTTGCTTTCATATCAAAACCTGCTAGGTCAGCATTTTTTGGATCGACACCTTTGGTTTCATGTGCTTATTTGTGTTAGGGAAATAATCCCAAGGTCTGCTGTGCTTTACACCCAGAAGCGACGTGGGAGCAGTGCAGGCTGAAAGCCTCTCTCTGGCTCTGGGGGTACAAGGAGGGCACGTTTGGTAGGTTGCAGAGCATTTTGCCAAGACACCAAAACTCCCATTTGTTCCCTCTCTGTCATTTGGCCACTCACACCACGTAAGAATGAGCAAACAAGAGTGCTGGGCAGATTTTGTCCCTGTGGTGTAAAACGCTAGAAGGCACCACGTGCCACCAGCGCCCACCTGGCCAGCCACCCTGCCAGCCCCACCGCCCTTGCAGGCAGGCAGGGAACCAAGTTGTTGACTTTCTACCCTCCTGGCCACTTTGGAAATCAGCAGTCCCATCTCCCCAAGCCAAGGAAGCTGGGCACAGCAGATGGCTGCCAAAAAAACCAAAAAAAAATGAAGAGAAGGAAAAGAAACGAAAGAAAAACAATCACCCAGCTCCTGGGTGGCACAGGCAGGAAGTTTGCTGCCATCCCCTAGAAGATGCTCTGATCTCCTGCTGTGGCTCCGTGTTGAGCTCCCTGCCACTGCTCAGGCAGGAACAGAGCTGCCCAGAGCAGATATTTGCCCAAACCCTCCAGGAACAACAACAAGCCAAAAAATTTAAATCAAAAGTAGCCGCTCTCAAAGCTACCTGGTGGGACTGGACAGCCTGAGCACTGCAGCTCTCTGCGAGTGGGGGGCACTCGATGGCAGAGAGCACATCAGCACTCGGGCAGCGCTGGATACCAAATTAGCAGTCTTGAACAAAATACCATTTGAGAAATAATTAACTGCACTGTGAAACACTGTGATAATTTCAAGTATTAGAAATGTAATCTCACATATTAAAATGAATTTACTAAAATCAAATCAATAACTCAGTGTCCTCTGAATTTCCTCCAGTCAGCTAATTTAATTAATCTTTTTGTTCACTTGGATATAGATTTTAGATTTGCATTCTGCCATCAGAAAATACCTCATGCAATAGTACAAGATCTCCACAAAGAAAATGAATTTTTACATGGATTGGATTTCATTCCCTTGGCTGAAATTCTGATCACTGAGCAGCAAGAACACTGCTGTAGCACACAGGATATTGCTCAGGATATGACAGTTTCCTCTTGTTTTAAGCTACTTTAAAAAAAAATCCTCTCAAATTAGCAACAGAGTATTGCTTTTGATTAGCAGCAGAGGGACTGTGAGCACACTGGGCCCAATCCAGTTACTTACAAGTTTCGCTTTTAACTTTGTTGGAAATTAAACGGGAATTTAATTCCGTGAAGCAGAATCAGTTCCTTGAAATGCAGTTACAGTGTTAAGCCCGTGAGTGCATCAGTGCTTTTCCTCTCTGAACCCCTCTGTGCTTTCACAGCCCCCGGTGCTGGCACTGTCCCTTGTCCCCTGTCCCCAGGCCGGATGCTGCTCCTCACCGTGCCCAGGAACAAGGTCACAGCCCTGCAAGGCACAGGGCTGGGCAGAGCCTGATTCCTCCCCAGAGCTCAACACATGCGGCCAAAGGAGAAAACACCCTGCCCTGTGCCCTCTGCAGGGTACAACACCACATCCTCCCCCTTGTAGAGCTGTACCAGCTTCATTGGTACTGACTTCTTTGGCACTACTCAAGTAAATTGTGTAAATAAAAGGATGCAGTGGTGCAGGGGTTCAGACCCCAAAGTGAATTCTGGGGGCAGTACTTGAAAAATTCAGCTCAAAGTGCTTTTATCAGGGTCCTTCCAATGCCGTTTTCAAAAGGACCTTAAAATCAGGCCCATCTTCTCAACCTGTGCAATCCTGATAACTGAACTTGAGAGGGTCACATCCTGTATTGCTCCAAAACTTGCTTAGCCTTGACTCTCCTATGTTTGTCTTGGTAGGACTTTGCTTAAATAACCCATTTGTTGGGCTAACACAACATTTTGCTTGGCTTGCAAGCCCCATCTGGATAAATGCACATTTCCCTCGTTTTATTTTTTGGTAATTTTCTTCTGTATTCATTTAATTGAACTTACAAAGATGCTTGCAGAAGTTTAAATGAGGCATAGTTAGAGCTTTCACAAATACATATAATTATGCACACCTACAGACTCTAAGGAAAAAATAAGGAACAAGAACTGATCCTGAAGAGCCCAACAGGAGATTTGCAAAGTTTTGGTTTAACACCAGCAGCTGTATATTTGGAGTTCATGGCAGATAAAGGACTTTCACAGAATTGAGCAACGTGGTGTTTTTATACTGGTACCACCCCATTGCTAACTGAACCCACACAGTGCTGCAGCAGCTGAAGCTGCGTAGTTTGGCCAGACCCTCTCCATTTGTAAAGATGGACTTTACAAAAAGTGCTTTAGGAACCCTTAGTGCATCCATGTGTCCCATTCCTCTCTGTAACATTGATGGGAAGCTCAGCACTAGCAGTGCTGCACAGCAGCTAGTTGGACTCAGGAAGTTTCACACATTTAATGGAAAAGTTTGACAGATGGGTACAAACCAAAGTCCTAAAATTACCCCCACAGAAATCAGTCATGCACCCACAAAGTGAAGTGAGAGATCTTGTCTGCTTAATGAGAGCAAGGGGGCCAGAAACAGGCTCAGAGCAACAAAAATCAATCTCTTACACAAAAAAGGACAAAGGGGCAGGTAGGACAGCACAGAGGGGAGGACCAGGTTGACAAGCTTCTCCCAAAAGAAGGGCAAATCTTTCCTGGGAGTTGGAGTAGCCAGGCAAAGGTCAATGAAGGAGGCAGAATGTATGTCAGCTGGGGCATAAAGTATTGCAAAAGTAAAAAAAAAAAAAAAAAAAAAAAAAAGGAAAAAAGGATTTGGCTGGACAAAAATCTAATCCTACTATATTAGGGATTACAGGACCTCTGGGTCAGCAGCAACTTGAGATCAACACTACTGCAACTACCTGTGCCGTGCTGAGAGCTAAAACCAGAGCAAACAGCAGGAGCCACTTCATCGTTCCTGGCCCCTACCCCACCGAACCCAGAGCAAGATGCACAGAAGCACCGAGACACTTGGGAACCCAACAGAGGGACATCAGCCTTCCCCAGGGGCTCTTTGCCTACCCTCCACAAATATTTCGCGTCTTAGAAAGTCAGCAGAGCTCACACCTGTCAGCAGTCCCTGTTAACAGAAGAGACCCCGATTAGAAGAGGCAGATCTTTTGTCTGTGAAGCAAGAGCCCAAAAGGAGGAGCGAGGGTGGCAGGAGAGCGAGCAGGGCTGCAGAGCCACTCCAGCAGCGCCAGAGGACAGCTCGGCAGCCCTCCTGCCGCAGCAGCGCCGAGGTGCCGACCAGGGAGGGGGAGGCAGCGAGACGGGACCCGAGGGGCTTTGCTGCAGTATTCAGACCTCGGGCTGGCGTGCTCCAGGGAGCGGCAGCTCGGGTATGTGGACCAATTTAGGTGGAGGCTGGCAGGCGTGTTGCACACGGACTGAGACTGCAGTGCACCAAGGCTGGAAAGGGTCGTGCCGGTCCAGCTCTTCCCTTTGCAGCCTCATTCGAGCCCCGAGCGACACGCGGTGCAGGAGCGGGAGGCCGCGGCAGTGCCCCCTGTCCGGTGAGGTGCCTGCCTGTGCACGGCTGCGGGAGGGACCGCACCACCGCCACCTCCGGCAGATGGCCGCCCCCCGGCCTCAGCCCATCCCTCACAAAAATTACATCAATTTAAACAAGGCAGGGAAGGGCGCAAAAAAGAAGGAAAACAAATCAGGATCATTTCAGAGCGGTACAAATAGGAGGCTCCGCTGGCTGCAGGAGTAACCAGCTGATGCAATTATCCTGGCGGCCGGCAGTAGACCATCTGCCCGGCTCCCGGGTTGCTGTTGTTGCAGTCTCAGCGGGGCTCGCTCCCAGAAGAGCGGGGCCCCGCGGCCGGGAGGGAGCCATCTGCCCGGCCCCGGGCTGTTCGTGCCGTGCTCCGCGGGGGACGGCCCGGGAGCCAGCCCGCTGCCCAGCGCGGACACGTGGGGCCGGGCCTGGCCGGGGCTCGCTGGCCGGAATGGGCAGCTGCGCTGCATTTTCTGCAGGGCATTTGCTCGCTCTCCCATGCCACCACACAAACCGGTTGTGTTTCTGGAGCATCTTTGTGCCTGCTTGTGTTTAGCATTTATGCAGTGTGATGGGGGAGACTGGGACATCCCCTGTCCTTCAGGGAGCTGCGGGGACACTGAGGAACCAGTGACAGCCACCCCATCCCACAGAGCTGCTCCAGGGCTGAGCCCCAACCCTGTACCCTATTACTTATGCCACAGTGAGGGTGATGACTGCCACCTTCATTTCTGTTTTGTCATTTCTACATTTGTCAATAAAAGACAAGCAGAAAATGACACCCAGAGGGGAAGGGATGAGCTCTGTCAAGGAAACTTGATGAGAATGCCATTCTGAGGACTTCCATCGCAGAGTTTCTGGAGTTCCCAGTTACACCGTTCCTGCTCCGGGGGTATGGGAAGTGCCCTCCATCACCCAGGGATTCTGCTGGGCATCGCCTGGAGCCAGGTTTCAGTAACAAGTTTGTTCCCACTGACAAGGTTTCTACAAACTTGTCAGGGTCAGATGGAAAGAGGCAAGAAAAATTGTGGACATTTTTTGTCCTTCTTAACCATATCAAGTCCATACACCTACTGCTGCCCCGGGCTCAGTCTCTGAGCATTCATCTGCAATCAATTAAACAAACAATCCAGTGTCCAAGTGGGTTTCATTCTGAATTTAAGCTTTCAGTTTATAAAAATTTATACTTTTCCACTCCCAAATTAATTGCTATTCAGAAAGAAATGAAGTAGGGAGGGATGCAAGGCTGTGCCAATCCATCTCACCACTTCCCCAACACTGACAAGTCCCTGGGCACTGAGCACAGCTAAACTTGCCCATGGCCAATTTTCTGGGCCATTATTTCAGGGCTGGCACCTTCAGGAGGGATGCAAACTAAGGGACAAAGTGCTTCTCCCACCTCTTGCTCCCCCCAGCCACTGCAGCCCCATCCCATCCCTGCGGCCTAGTGCTTTTCTCTCTGAAGCTGAAACGTGAGACCTGCAGTGACAAGGCTGATGAACCCATTAAAAAGTACTAACACAATGTGTGGGTGTAAGTTATCAGACTCCACTTACACTTCAGCTTTAATTTAGACAACGCCTGGAACTGTTGTCAGCCACAGCTGAACTGTTTATCTGTTGAAGTGAATAAAGGAAAGGGAGCTCTGAACATGACCAGGACGGGCCCAACCTGTCACCACATCCCCAGTCCCATGTGCTGCAGCCTCTCCCGCAATGCATTTGCCTGTATGAGCTGTTCACCATTTGATGAAGCTCTCTCAGCAGATTTGGGGGGCTTCCCTCCTTCCTTCACCCTGCTGTTTGTAGAGTTTTGGGACCGCAGCTACCATTGCCCAGCATCCCCTACCATTGCCTGGGGACACCGGCTCAGACTGGACCACCAGTGAAGAGTGCATAAAACCTCATTTCTGGTGGAAACCAGGCTGAAATGCTGCCTCATTATTTAGTGGCCGTGTGTGTGACATAACCGAGGGCCAAATTCAGTGACAAACTTAAGTCAGGTTATGTTGTTTAATAATATCCTCAGACTCTCCCCCCCTGCCCATTTTCAAGGGCTCCTTCCCTTTCTCCTGTACCTTTTCCCAAAATGGAGCTGACTGTAAAGATGGGCTGGGAATGCTGGAAGCAGAGCTGCTGCACTGCAGGGAGCCCTACATGAGGCCAGGCAGGGGTCAGAGCACCCAACAACAATGGAACAAAGATAAAAGTAGGAGTGGAGTGGAGAGCTCCACACTGTACTTAAAGGAGGCTTATGCTTACTGCTTCTCCACCTTATGACAATGCCAGCCTAGGGGTACCTGGGCAAAAATAACTCCAAATTTCATCTGCCACATTTACAGCCTCCACCATGGGATGGCACAGTATATATAACACAGAGGCAAAGAGAATTGCTCTCAAGTTTCAGGGTGCAAATAGTTAATGTTGCCCACTAAAAGCCATTCTCATTATAATGAGTCAGGGAATAAAGGGGATTAAAGTAACTTAAACTGAAATCTTGTTTTCCTGTAGTGATACAGGTTAGGAGGAAAAACAGTAGTTCTGATACTGCAGAAAAACTTGTAGTGCTTCTTCTCTATGGGAAGGAAATTCTTCTCAGATGTTGCTGGCACTGTTCCTCCACTCCCCTCACTCAGGAGTTTTGCCCTTGGGCCCACAGTGGAAGAGAGAACAACAAGAGGATCCCAGCAAAGGGCATCATCACCTGCTCCTGCTTATCCCTTAGTGCCCAGGCTGGGCAAGGAGCCCCAGCACCCACAAACCACAGGGGCCAGTGCCAGGGTGGTGATTCACTTTGTTGCACAGAGTGTAATAAAAAGCTATTTTAAGATTTTTATATGCCTTCGAATAATGTTCTCATTGCTGTAGCTACCCAGCATAAACTAAATAAAAGCTCTAATCTCTAAAACACAGTACTTTTTTTCCAAAAGCATGGCAATGGGGAGGGAAGAATGTACAAACCAAAACAAGTGGGTATACTTCTTGTGGGATCTGCACTACAGAAGAAATGCAGAGCAAGTCTCCCTCTCCCTAGAGGGTCTTTTTTCAAGAGGGAGAATAATAATAATGTAGTAATAATAAGCACTTATATGGAGCTTTACATTTTCAAAGCGCTGTGTAAACATCAACTAATGGGACACAGTAGAATAAGTAGTGTCTAAAATGAGTTTATGTACTGCATTATATTTTTCTACAAAGTGGCTGGGGCTGGTTTTAAAATTAAATTCCCCCACATATTGATACTAGTGCAAATGAATCTTCTTTAAAGAAGTGTAACAAAAACATTTTTTTTCATTAGTTACACTCCACAACCTTTATATTTCCAAATTTTGGCTCAAAGCAAATTGTTTAGACAGTTTCATAGGTACAAAATGCATTTTGTTTCATAAGAAGAATAGGTGTGCTGGCTAACTGCTTAGGGTGATATATCAGTACACTTGTAGGCACATGCCAGTGTTTTCCAGGAGAAAGTCACGCAGAAGATATGAAATATTTCATAAAAGGAAGTTTTTAAGAGAGAAACTGAGAAATACAGAGAGCTGGTACTATTGCTACCTTGTGGACAGAAGAGCAAGACAAGCAGCACCTTCTCAGTAAGAGACTGCACAGCAAAGAAAGAAGAACTAGAAATCAAGCATCACTTTCAGTTTTATACAACAGAGTTAACAGGAAAAACATCTTCTATAATAGGGAAAATGAAACAACCACAAAGCAAATCCAAATATTATGACCTGAACTACAATATTGGTGTTACATTTCACTTTCACCTATCCAGCATCTCAGTGTTTAATAAATTCACTCTACTCTCCAAGGCACAAATGTTATATCCTCTTTGCATACAAGTGAGATAGAAAACACAGAGAGAGAGGGAAAAAAAAAAAAAATTGACACATGCTCATTCTTCCAGGAGCCATGGCAAAGGCAGAAGAGAAGGCAGGAGGGGAGAAATCTGACTCCAAGTCTCTTCTAGTAGCCTGGAATATCTTACTATTTTGCAAACTTTTCTTTCTTTATTATCAATAATTTGCTTTATAGGTGCTTCTGTCATGAACCAGAGCCCAGCATGCTACAGCACATAAGCACAGAATAAAAAGACTGCACAGGACTGAAGCAACTGAGGAATAGTTTGGTTTTTTTTCTCATATTCTCAAGCTAGGAATCAAATGCCAGTCAAAAATGGCATGCTGAATATATCTACCTTTAGGCATGCGCTTAACTGTAAGTATATGAGTAATCCCAACGGTTTCAGTTTTGGGGATTTTAATAGTTGTATGGTTTTCATAACTACAGGAAAAACCCTTTCCAACAAACTGCCAGTGTGACTCCCTGTTGTACTACACCACAATTACTGGAACATATTTGGTATTTCTCAAGAGGTTCAGATAATGAAGAATCCTCCAAATTTTCTATTAGCCCAAACTTAGGAATTCTGCATCAGGGAGTTAACAGCAGAACAGACAGTGTACGTTAGGTATTGCAAAAGATAGAGAAAGAGAGGCAGAAATGTTTATAAAATTTAAACCTTTTTTTAAAAGTAAGGTTGTTTGAGAGCTCAGATTGCAGCCCAACCAATGCTATTGCACAAGCATGCTCAGTTAAAGATCTTACTCTCCTGTATTCCTTTATAAGAGACAACATTTCTTCCTATATTCACATCACAAAGTTTTTCCAAATCTGAACAAGATTAATAATAAATAGGAAAACACACAAGAAACCAGTCTATTTTATTCTTTGATGTGCTATTGGTTTAACACTGAATCACAGGCTTCTACTAAAAACCCACATCATTAGTTACACTTACAAGGAAATGTTTTTTAAAAGCAAGGAAAGGTACAATGTTGTGGTTGTTTTGGGGTTTTTGTTTGTTGGTTTTCCTTCTTGGCAAACATCCAATTCTTTTACTTCATGTGACTAAAAATAAGCAAATGGGGGGAAGGGGGGAGGAAGGCAGGGGGAGGGGGACCCTACCTAACAGGGAAAGTCACCAAAATTTGCTGCATCAGAAATTATCCCAGTAAGAACACAAACAAGCACAAGGCACTGCTGCAACTCTAAGGCCAGGCTGGCCACCAGCTCCGTGGGCCCAAGGACACCAGGTGCTCTGGGCAGCAGAGGCTTTGTCCTCCACAAAGCCACTGTGACTTTACAAGCCCAGGAACGTCAGCCAGCCCAGGCAGTCCAGGGGCATGGTGCTATTTCAGTCAACCATATTCGAAATTTGCCCCTAAGAAAACAGACTATAAGGTAGCCAAAAAGGCTGGAATTTACCACCATATCTCCTGTCACCCAAGCACAGGAGACAGATCAGCCTCTGACAAAGAGCTGTCTGGCATTTAAGTGCCAGGATTAGCACAAGCACCCACTTGGTGAGACGGGCCCCATGGTGACACAGTCTATGGTGCAAGCTAAAAGCAGAATAACAAATCTCCCTTTCCCTTGAGATACATAACCTAATTTCTTAGTGGCATTATTTCTACTATGTTAGAATAGAGAGGAAAATTCTTCTCCAGCAATGCTGCCTCATGCAAGGCTGCTGCCAGCAACTTCCCCCAGCACAGGAGCAGTGAAAGGGGCTGGCCAAACTCCGATCTGGGTGCCTTCGCCCTCCCTGGCAGCAAGAGCTCTGTCCCTCTCTGCTTTGCATTCCTTTCAAAGCACGGCTGCTTGCTTGGCTGGGAGCCCCCACCCAGAGAGGGGTGAGGAGCAGCATCCAGTGGCACAGTACAGAGCACTCCACAGCTCACACTTCTGCTTGGACCTGTGATTGTCCCAGGAACGGCAGGGAGCACCAAGCACTTGTACAACTTGAGTCTATTCTTCATAACTTTCAGTGAACTCCTTCAGGCTGTACTCATGTGGCTTTGCACCCTGTGCTTCACTGCAGATTTGAGCTCTTGCTTCAACAGCCATCATTTCTTGGACACATTTTCAGGGGGCTCACAACCTGCCTATCAGCCCACTGCAGATACACGTCCCATGCAAGGGGCCACAGCCCAGCCTCCCCAGCTGAGGATCTTTCCACAAAGGTTTGACCCAAAGCAATGGAACTCGGACACTGATAAGAAGGCTCGCCCTGCCCTGCACCAACACACCCCAGACCTGTGCGTGGCCAGCAGAGAGCTACAGGGTTACTTTTCTGGTTGGTTGGTAGGTAACATCAGCTCTAAGGAAGCTAGGAAGGCAGCAGGACAAGGATCCAGAAACAGAAGGAGAACTGACCCCATCAGATCAAACATCACCTGGAGCACCAATGGGCACAGCCATGGGACTGGGCCAGGCAGCCAAGAGGCAAAAGCAGTTCTACAGGCTGAGTGTAAGGTAATGGCAGCCTTAAACCAACTAGGATTCATCTCCATGCTCCCTTCCAGAGCAGTGTGTTTAACACGTGCCAGTTTGCAGACTGTTTTTAATCCAGGGGCTGGTGCGTGTTTTTCCAACATGGCAAGATCAAATTAAGAAAATCTTCAGAAGAAAACAAACTTGTTGGGATGTGCCAGTAAAAGAAAATCAAGTCAAGCCAGCAGTAGACAGTAAGAAGGACAGAAAAGCAGATAAATTCCCTCTAATAAAGGGGCCAACAGCCTTCAGCTTCCCAAAACAGCAGGATGATTACCATACCCCCTCCCTGCCAGTGCCTCAGCAGCTCCCACCACGGGCTGAGCAGTGGCTGAGGCTGGACTCTGGGCTCACTACCCAGCAGGCAGGCCTGTCCTGCCCCATCCTCCCCTGAAGGCACCTCCAGGGTTGTGGTCATGTTCTCCCTAACTGCAAGGGGCAAAACCAGCAGATTCAAAGGAGGAAAAACAAGTAAAGAGGCTTCAATCTGGGGAGGAAATCCTACCTCTAAGTATTCCCTGAAAGCAAAACACACTCAAACTTCCCCAGTTCCACAGTGGGAGAGATGCTATGGGAAGAGGAACAAAGCTGCTAGAGGGACTCCACTGACATTTTCTTAGGCTACAGCTATGTAGGAATCATCATGGCAATTTCCCTGCCCTTCCCACAGTTGGGCTATTTTTCCTTGAAACCATCATCCTCTGTGCATAAATTAAATATCAAGTTCTTGGTGGCTACCTCAAGAAATGTTTTTATTAGGTGGTTTGAGGTTTGCTAGGAAACAAGAATTTACAGCTGGCACAGCTCCCCCAGTGCTTGGACAAACAGGCAGGGTGGAAGAGACCACGTGCAGCCAGATAAGACACTATTCTCCCAAACAAAACCTGCAGAAACAATATTACATTTTTCTAAGGTTCATTTAAAGGGAGTTTTCCAACGAGGGACAGCATAAAGAAACAAATTTGCTTCCTTTTACCTTAACACTGTGGGACAGAAAGGTTTCAGCAGCCCCTGCTCTGGAGGCAGCCAGGACCTCCAAAGCCACTGAAGACAACAGTTTCTCTACCTGCCTTTTTGTTTGCTCAAGTTTTGCACCGCATTGGCTTTGCTCACGCCAATCAGACAGCAGCAGGTTTTAAGCCACTCGTCTGATGTCTTCAGCTGTGCCACTGACTGCTACGACAGACAGAACATTTCTTGGATGGCCGTGTGTGGGGATACAAAAACCTCATTTACAACTTGGCATCTCAAGAAGGACAGGGTGGTACAGCAGCAGGTGACAAATTAAAAGCTCATTTTTCTATGCACTTTCTTTGGAGCCACATTTTGAATACAGACCCACTGGCAAGGAGGAAAATCATAGCTCAGATACCTCTTTATGAAAATATGCATTTTGTCTCTGGGAGAATTCCTGGTGCATGTCAGGGCAGCCAGCAAACCCCATTTGTGAGTGATCTGCCTGCATAACACCAACAGCCCCACCACCAAAGCAGCATCTTCCTGCCAATTGCAGGGGGTTTGTCCCTCCAGGCCCCTGAGCAGCAGCTCCTGCTGCAGCCAGGGACACCCAGCTGTGCAGCCCGGCAGCTCTGCAGGCAGGGCCGGCAGCTCCACAGCACCCTCGGGGCACTGCAAACCAGGCACACCACGCCTCTGCCAAGCATCTCTCGGGGGTGGGTTTTTTCAGACCCTCACCTTTAAGTTCAGGCTTATTACGGAATTTACTTATATTGAGAAGAATGAAAACAGAAGATCTCTGTTAAGCTCTTATTTGATACCAAAAATAGTAAACAAAATAAATCAAATGGGAGTTCTAAAACAAATCTCACTTATCTGTTATCAAGTAGGAAAGAAAACACTCTTGAAATTATAGGAATCAGGTCAGTGGACTCATATACAAACATTGGGCAAGACTCATATACAAGGTCCAAAGACAACCACTCAGTTCCGTTTTAAAATGGCTCAAAATGCATTGTACCATACTCTTCAAGTATGCTCAGAATCAGACCAAAGTACTTCTTTATCTTTAAAGAAAAGAAAAAAAATCTTTGAGGCAACAACTTTGGCACCCAGAGCTGCCTATGACATTCCCCACAAACTATCCCTGCCAGAAACACACCATCTTTTTCTATATAAGTCTAGAATAAACATAAATAAGGTGTAAGTCACACACAGCCCTCCTTCTCTACCTCCCCATCCCAGTATTTTCAATACTCTGCCACATCCCACATGCCCTCTGGGGGAACAGTCTGGTCAGTAAAAGCAAAGAAATTATGAAGGGCAAGGCATGCCATTTTCCTAGAAATAAAGGAGGCTGTGAGCAAATTACCCGACTGAAATGCATCCACAGAATTCAGCAATAAATAATACACAAGCTTGGCATTACTGTGTAATCCAGTATCTCTTTACTCTTGTGAGTAATCTAATGAAGCAACAGAAATCTGAGTAATAGCTTGAATAAGTAAATTAAAACAAAGCTACATTTACCTATCAAGCAAAATAGCCAAAATGCTGTTGCTGTTTTCAGTACAGCAGTCAGGTTTGTATATCAGAAAAATTTCCTTGCACTTTGCAGCCATGTCAGATGGCCCAACAGAAGATATTACCTATTTCTCTAAGCTTTCTCTTTCATTTACACGATCACACATCATACACTATATATATTTGTGTATATTCACATAGTAAGTGTTGAAAGCCTACTTTTGACAGTTACCATCCTGATCTCCCCTTGCCTCTAAAACCCTGAACAATTGTGAGTCCTCACAGGCCAAGCTCAGATAGTCCCATGATCCTAAAATAGTTGAAACTCCAAGAACTGATGACTGCAATCACACTTGTCCTCAAATGTCTTTATATTAAACAGAAAACAACTATACACCACAACAAATGCACTCCTCCAGGCAGGAAAGCACTGTCACTGTCTAGTAAGAGCAGAAAAGCTATTTTGTTTATGCCATTTGCATGTCTAGTGTTTTTTTTCTGCTTATGTATAATCACACTCTTTTCCATGGAGCTGAAGTCACTTTTCAGATCTGTTCTTTCTCTCAGTCTTTAGATTAAACTTAAAAATAATATAGATACAGCTCCAGGTAAGTCAACCTCTGTGACAAATCTTTACACCCAATCATCAGGCACCCTCCATACTCAAATGGCAAGAGACTTCCAACTTTCTCTGTTTTATTTCTCTCTCTGTTTAGTATTTCCACTTCCCAAAGTATGAAGTTCGGCCTTCTACCATGTTTTTTCTCCACCTCCTTTTAGTTTTCTGTTTTTTTCAGACAGGAAATTGAAAGAATGCAGAATCACAGTCACTTTCTCTCATGTAAATCTGTACCTGCTTACAGTGACAGATGTTAAACACAACCCAGGTCTCTTGGGTTTCCCAGTGCCATCTAGGAGCTCCCACAGCCCTGCTGCATCTTCTGCACCTTGAACCTTCCCAGTGGTCCCCTAGAAATCCTCCCAGCAGCAATCTCAGTGTCAGCAGATGGAGCAGGAGACACTCTCGCCAGCGTTAGATACTAAATGGCTATTCCCACCAAATCTCTTTGCTACTCCTGCTCTTTCAATTGCAGTGCAAGGAATGAGACTAACATCCAATCCCCACCAAGGCCACTAAGAAATATTACCACAAAAACAAGGCAGAGTCTTCACCCTACAGCTGATAGAAGCCTACTCACAGTCTTCCAACATGAACAGAACCCTCAATGAAAAGAACTATTCAGAAAGCTTAGACTTATCTCTAAACATACTACCCAGCTCCAATTAGTGTCAAGGGAAAAAAATTGTACTTATACTAAAGAAAGCACAAAAAAAAAAAAAAAAAAAACCAATCACCCAGATGCATACCCAGCAAAGATTGCCATTTCTATGTTACACCACTCCTTTTTTAAAAAGGCATGGCATGTCTGCCTTTATTAACATTACCCTCATTACCACTCAGCTGCCCACCATATTCCAAGCAAGTTCCAGCAATCAGCAGGTGGATATTTGGCTAACCTGCCTCAGTAGTAACCCAGAAAAACCTCATCTCAGCCAGGTAGGGATCATCAAGAAATGAACAGAACTGCAAATTTAAGTACCAGTCCTGGCAGAGGGTGCCTGGACCCTCACCCCAATCTTTAAATTACCTGCAGGCAAATACTAGGTAAACCCAGTAAGAGCTTTTGTGAGTCCAATCGATTGAGTGGTTAAACTTGTACAGTCAGCCAGCAACCAAGGGAGGCATATATTTTAATGGTAGATGTGGAAACAAAGGAATTTTGATTAGCCTTGGGACTGGAGGGGGTAAAAATACTGGTTTAGGATTTTCCCAGGATATGCATATTAAGAACTTGTCTTTTTGCCCTCTGTGTAATTTTTTTTAATATTTGGAAAGCAGAATTAGGCCACATTTGACCAAACCTCCAGAGCCTAGCAGGAGCCAACAGAGACCGGAGTACAGCGACTTGTTAATTCTTGTACTTTTACTCATAACAGGATTCCACTAGTGAGCCACACATTTTCTGCAGTGCTATCCGAGGCTTGAACAAACTGTTTCTCTACAAGCAGGGATCTTTCCCTCTGCTTCACTTTAAAACCTGAATGCATTGTTTACGTTCTCTAATATGAACTAGAAATAACTTCTGTGTAAAGAAACTCCAACTGTTACACTTCTGAAGCAGCCTTCGTTATCAGTGCCAGACTCAAGGAGAACATGACTGCGGGTGATGCTACAAAGAGAGACGAGATCAACCCTACTAGAAATTGCCCAGGAGAACATGCAGGTAGGGTGGGTTTAAATGAGATCACGACTGAGATTATTTCACCTCCAGCATACCCAAGTGAGCCCTTCAGGTCTCCTGAGTGGCCTCTATCCAGCAAAGGAAACACTTCCCTGCCACAAAGGCTGCCTTACATTTGTACTTGCCACGCGGCTGCAGTAGCAGTAAGTCCTTTACTGTTTGTTCAGCTCTTGAAAGTCCTGTAAAGCATTCACCATTCACCTGTCACACTGCACAAACTGAGCCCTTTGAAATGAAAATCTAAAAGTAAATGTGTTAGTGAACGGCTGCTGCTGCAACAAGAAGCGAGCCCGACACCAGTGCGAGCCTTCAGGCAGGTAATTCACTTCAACACGAGACCAGCGAACAACAGTATGTTTTATTTAATTAGGATGAACAGAAGAGATAAACCTCACAGCAGGGCAGGTAATGACAACATTTCAAAAATAATTCATGCCCAGGTAACAAAAGGGCAAATTTCAATTACATAAAAAAGCTAAAAAGTTGACTTAATACATCCAAGAGGGAAGAGGAGAAAAAATTAATAATTGTACTGCATATGATTAACAAGTGGCATTTACAAGCTCTACAAATTGGTCTTTCTGTTGCCTAATCTGTGTCTAGAAAGAAAAAGGTTTTCTTTCTAAGCAAATGCAAACAATGAAGGTACTTATCACTAGATTCAGATGGGTATTGCAGTACTATCCAAAGTAAGTCGTTCTGTGGAAAGCTAATGCCATACACCAACCCACGGTACCACAAGGAGATCTGTGAGCCCGCTCCAAATGGCAGCACCCAGTTTCCAACCCCATCGGGTCCCTTTGTTTACATTTTTGAAAACAAGCCATTGCAAGAGGTCGGAGCCTGAGCCTTCTGTAGCTGGAAATGTCACAAGAGACCATTTAGTCCCTGCACATCCTTCTACTCCCCAGAATAATGTGACTCCAATAAGCCACCATAATTCACTGCTGCACATATACACACATCTAGGTGTTGTCAAGAAGATGTAGTGCTTAAAACTCGAATCAACTTATTTGTCTAAGAGAAAAAGGAACTAGCTTCTCTCCATTTACTAATGGACATCAGGAAAGAAAATGCACGAGAATCTACTTCTAGCTCTAAAAGGATGTTGAATAAATGCACACAGAGCTCAGAGCTGGTCCTCACTCGGCTCCAGCTCCCGCCCGCACTCTCCGAGTCTGTGTCCACCAACGCACACACCAAAACCAGGCCCTCCCCTCCACCACCATTTGTCAGTCAAGATTTAGCAGGAGTCTCTAATAGGTTTTATATTAGTGGTATTTCATTTCTCCAGCACATTTACTAGGATACAAGGGAATATAATAGCCACGCTTTTTCAGAGGCATTTACGGAGAACATTGATGGAGTGATGAGGACCTGATATAGGCATTTTATAAGACAGTTCAATTATTGTGGGTAATTAATAATCTTTTGTGTAAGAGAATATTATAATACATATGACGCATGAGACCAGATAATTTCTTTTTCCAAAAAAAAATATGGTTTGCGTTTTTCAAATGTTGTAATCATCTAAAACTGATTTCACAAATTGGAAATGGAAGGCAAGATAAAAATTAACCAATTCAAATAAAATAGCCAAGTAAACAATTACAAGTGCACTTATCAAAACAGAAGTAAATATTAATTCTACAGTATGAGAAAGTCTCATCATTCACAAAGCCAGCAGGTGAGGTAGGGTTTTTAAAATGTTTACTATAGTAATTGATCACTGGGTACCACCTCAAGCGTTCAATTTAGTTAATTTAACCAAGCTGAAACCACTTACCCACGTTTAACCTAAAAGTTAATTTGGCACCAAACAACAGACAAAACCAAGCCAAAGCCGCATCTACGATAAGACAATCTGTATTTACACAAGCTTAACGCATCTACAAAACATCATTTTTATATCCAATTCAGAGGATGGCATGAACATCTGCTTTCACTTCAAGACATTAATTTTCAATTATTGAAGAAAAACAAAATAAATCCTGACAAATTACTGGTAACTGTAGAATCTTTTGTTACTCTATTAGTTTATAATAGTAATTTAGAAATCCTACAATTAACATCCTACAAGAGGTCTCCGATTATTTTTTTTGCATGTGTCATCTGAAGCAATTCAGCAGTGAATGATGTTCTTTAACTTGCACAGATTGTACACAAATATTTCTGAAGAAAAACATAGGAAGAATTCTCCAAGAGCTGTACAATGGTAGTTGTTCTTCTTTGATGGCTTTAGACATAGCATCACTAAAAATATGAGATTTCTGTTTTCTTCCCATTTATATTTAAACCTTTTGTGTTATCTTTCCCACTCTTTTCAATTTTTGGCCACGTTTATTCGTTATATTCACTGAGACCAATGGGAGCAGGCTGCAATTAAAAGGTGTTTGCACACAGGCAGGAGTTTCAATCAGTAAAACCAGTTAAATACCACCCAGATCCCGTCCAGGAGAGCGTACCAGAGGGAGAGAAAGGCAGGAAAATGGGACTTGTGGAGTTCAAGGGAGAACACTGCTAGGCTTGTAGCAAAATACACAGGCAAAAATTAAAAACTGCAGGCTAATCCCTGAAGGCAGTGCTCAGAATACTGCATGGATTCAAACACTCTCAGGGCACCAGCCCCACAATGAAACACCAGCATCTCCAATTATTCCTAATCCCCCAAAAGCTACACTTGATAAAGAACAATCAAGAGCGTAATCTTATTTGATATGAGTTTTATCAATTTTAGCTGCTGCTTTCACTGTATCAATAAAATTCCACCGAAACTTGAATGAACTGTAAAATTAAAGGATAATCGCACAAGTCTCTTGTATTTGGCAATTATGATTATACTTGTCAAAATTTAATTTGTAGAATGTACTGTTTCAGTACCTTCAGGTTCTTCTCTATCAACTGGGAAAAAAAGGAAAATTATATCTTTAAGACAAGTATGAAAGACATTGTTACTTCCACAGTCAACTCTGTAACTGAGCTCCGACATTGTATAATTGACTTTGCAAGCAGAACAACAGCAATATAACAAAGAAAATGTCAGTGTTTTCACAGCGCTAATCTATAGCACTAGGAGGGCCTCCTGCTGTCAGCCAGAGCTGACAATACAATAGCTTTCAAAGGGATATTACCATCATGCTTTTATTCTTGACATCAATCAAGACAAAGAGAATCCTTTTCACAAGACATTCAAAATCAAACCTTTGTATGAGCAGATAGGTAAAACAGCATTCCTTTAAAGAAGATCATTCATAGCAATCAACTAATTGGAACTCAGCAAATGGTTGAAGTATTTTTATTTACTTTGCAGATAACGAAGTAATGAGCAACCCCCCTTTTCTCTTCTTGACTGACACAAATGAGGCAGGTAGGGTGTGAATCAAAAGTTTCTATCAGCATTTTTTGCCAACAGAAAGCAAAAAAATATGACAGCAATTCTGCAACTTCAAGTAGGATAACAAATCTAGAGTTAATTAGTGCATTCTTTTGCAAAACAGTTTGATTACCAACTAGCACGTTTATTCACAAAATACCCCTGCAAGCTGACAGCAATTTGCAGAACTGTCAAATTCAGCAGCCAAAGTGCATCTGATGCTTAAAACCTTGTGCCAAAGCGAGCCCAGTCCCCATGAATGGCAGTCCAGTAATGCCCCAATTACCATTCCATGGGACTGGAAACCCACGGGTTGCTGTTACCCTCATCTCAGCACTGTGCCTTCCAGAACCGCCCCCAAGCATGAGAAGCTGCAGTTTAACCAAGGGGAAGGAGGAATACCTGCCCTCCCCAGCCCCCCGAGTAGACTGGGTGCCCCCCACTCCCCGCAGCAGCCAGCACCAAACTTTTAAGGACACCGGTGTTAATATCAGTCCCCAGCAGCTGTAATGGGGGACAAGACAGAGGGCTTTGACATTGACAGCTGTGTTATGTTCTGGGGTTCAGGTCCACGTGGTTTTGACAACACTGAGTAAGGTATAACTCTTCCTTACAGAGAACTGAAAAAGCTCTCAGCAGCTGAGGTTACTGGCAACAGGGTAAGAGTCTGTGCTGAGGAAAATTACTTTCATGGGCTTCATCTGTGATGTGAAGTAAAGCTTCAGGAAGCATTTTACTCCATCACTGCTACTACCACACTATCCCCTAAGTGTTTATTTTGTAAACCAGTAAAGACTCAATACTCACACTTTTATTCCATTCTCATTGATCTGAAACCACCTTCCTTTAAGCCAAGTAGAACATTGTCCCCAAACACCAGCTATAAGCTTAGTATCTTCAAGTTTGCACAAACTAATGGTCAAAATAAATCAGTGAATTGTATTACAAATCATAAATCCCATGTCGGGGGAAGCCCAGGGCTACTGCTGGAGTTACAGGTGCAGGAATTACTACAAGTTTCTGCCAGGCTGAACCTGAGACCTGATAATACAGCAGAGGGGCCACCTGACCTGCAGCTGTGCTGGCATCCACTTAGGGTTTGCTATCACTTCATTTTCAATAACGCTCATCTAAGACTTGTCAACATTCAATGCTTCCGTCAAAGTCAATCACTTCTTTAAAGTCAGCATTGCTCCCACCTAAAGTGCAGGCAACTTGCTTTTTGCATGCAGAATAATCCCTTTCATCACAGGCACAGACTGATCCTATTTTAGTGCATAATCTTTCTGAATGAAAAAGGATACACAAATCTTGCTAGTGGTTAATAAATAGCCAAGCTGCTATACAAAGTGAAATAAAAGATGGAAAAGAGAAAAATGTTAAATTATTTTAAGTCCTAAATGCCACACATATATCCACGTAATTTATGCTTGTTTTCTTCTCAGCTGAATTGGGAAACCTATGACCTCAGAGTGCCTTTATTTATTACATCTCAATTATTTCCATGGAAACGTGTACTGTGGCAATCTACTGGGTTGCCAGCTCCCTAGACCACAAAATGTATACAACGGACTTTTTAAAAGCAGAAGATATGGGTGAATAGAAAGAAAGAAAGAATTTCTTTATCCTACATGCACATATGAGCTGCCTCCTATTATCCAGAATTTCACCCAGATTCAGCTCATTCTTAGACTCCCCGTTAGGCAGCTCAAGCTAAGACCTGTAATTTACATCCAGTTTATGCTGAAGCTGGAAACAATTTTTGTGCCTACAGACCTCAGAAATATTTAGAATCTTTAAAAACTGAGCTTCACCCAGCTCGCTGTTGCAAAGACCTTCTAGATATTTCTGCATTACAGGGATAATGTTTCTCAGCTATGACTTGCCAGTAAGCTACCTGCTTCAATTCATAGAAGTGCTCTTGTAAATAGTGATCAGTTCTATATCAGAATTAGAGTCAAAATTTCATTATAAAGTATCAACCACTTGCAAAAGATATTGCTGCCTAAACGAAATGAGGAAGAAAACAAAAGAGTAATAAATGGTAAATATCTAACATTGTATGTCACAAGATGCCAAGGTTTACTAACTGAGCTTCTAGAGCAAACACTGTTTGCACTGGCATTGAACTATTTCCTGAATGTTAAATGTGACACTTCAGTACAGGAAAATATTTTTAACTCCAGAGGCCTGGTCACTAAATGTGATCCCCTCATCTGAGAGAAGTCGTGACCCAAGGCCTGCTCCACTGTTCTCAAACTGCAAATCTTTTCGTTTCAAACAATGTATTTCAGAGCATCCCCTAGAAATAGCTCTAACTCTGCCCTTTCTTCTGCCCAGAGACTGTACCACTCATCTGCCAATTACTGAAGTAGCTCCTTTAGCAGATTGTCCGGGACTGCGGAGGGCCACAATGCCACGCTGCAAACCTGCCCCACAGCACAATGCTAAAAGCTGCTCTTAGTTTGGGGAAAAATGATTAAGGGGTTTGCACAAAGATGAAGCACCGACTTTACAAAGACTTGATAAACATTAGAAGCACATACAACTTACATTGCAATCATCTGTTAAAGAATGGATATTTCACAAATAATATAAAATGGCCCTGGATGGGATTTCAATTTGTTCTTTAGCTGGTCAATTAACTGCATGCTGATTTTGTCCACTCACAAGTTATTTAATTACAAAAGCTTTGGACTTTTTGTTTCATCTTCTGGGCATCCAAAGTTCTGATCCTTTTGTGCTTCTACAACAAAGCCTCCGGTCCACTGAGTTTGCGACTTCTGCTTTGTGCAGAGGACAATAAAACCTTCCCCAACATCAGCTAAGCTCCTCGTGGCTGGGAGCGAAAGGCTTCGGGAATCACGCCTTCTCTCTCGTACCCATTCACTTAATAGTCAAAAAGCTGGCAAGGCGTGCAGTACGGCGCGGGGCTGGTCCCGGCCCTCCCTTTACGTTTCTCCAGCAGCTGTTTTGTTACGGAGGTAAACAGGATATTTTAAACACCGCTTCGCTGGGCACGGAGAATACGCGTAGTTTGATGTCTAACCTTTATTCATAAAGCCGTTACTAAATCTGGCCATTGTTTCTTCAAGTCCAAGCAAATTCTCAATCCCTATCTATCAAACCGGGTTTAATTCTCCCCTTCTTTCACCACCCTTACGCGCATTGGACAGCAGGAGCAAACAGACGGCGCTACTATTCCCAATCATAAAGGAACATTAATTTCGGGCTAACGGGCTAAAACACAAGTGAGCTCATTCCTCCCTTCCCCGGCCCGCTGATGCGCCACTGCACCCGAGCATCACCGCGAAACTTTCCTCCCTCCCCGCCTCAACGCTGCCACCGGCTTCTTTCATCAATTATCGCGACACGTGTCGCCGGCGAGTCTCGGCCGGCACCGCGGTACCCACACAGCCCCAGAACGGACGGCGGCCAGGCGGATGCCCCGCGTGGGGAGACGCCGTCGGTTCCGGGGGGGGTCTCCGCCACTACCGGCCCGTACCGGGGGGGGATTCGCAATCCCCGCCAAGCCGGGCCCCGGCCCTGATTGGCCGCGTCGCGGCGGCGGAGGCGGCGGCGGCTGCCCGGGGCCGGGCGGCGGCGGCGGGGGCCGGCGGAGGATGCCTTACCTTTCACCGAGCGGGGCTTGGCTTGCTTCCTCCTGGACATGTCCGGGCGCCGTGACTCGTCCTCCTCTTCCTCGTCTTCCTCCCGTCCCTTCCTTCTCTTCCTCTCCCTGCCTTCTCTCTCGCCCCCCCGCCCCCCGCACCTCCAAACTTTGCGAGGCGAAGCGGCAGCAGCGGGATCGATTATTTGATTTTCTCACTTCTTTCGCCTGTTGCAATGCGGCAAGTTCAACTCCTCTTTCCACCCCCTCGGGCACCTTCCCCGGGGAAAAAAAAAATTAAAAAAAAAATTTAAAAAAAAAAAGAAAAATCGCAGGCGCAACAGTTGCAATATTTTTTTCCTTCTTGGTTTTTTTTGTTGTTGTTGGTTTTTTTTTGGGGGGGTTTTGGTTGTTTTTTTTGTTCCTTCCTTCCCTCCCCCCCTTTGGATGTGCAAATTCTACCGACGCAAAGCGAGCCCGGCCCGCGCCCCCACCCGCCTTTTTGTTCTCTTTAAAGTTTGCAGGCGCCCTGCGGCTCAGTCCGGCTCGCACTTTCGGAATAATAAATTTTTTTTTAAAAGAGAGGAAAAAAAAAAAAAAAAGAAGCAGCAGAGCCCTGTGCGGGATCCCTGGCTGTGGGGTGGGGGAGGGCGCGCGGCGAGAACTCAGTGTCTAAACCCACGAGGAGCTCCGGCCCCGGCAATCCGGGGCGCTCCGGGGGTGCGACCTTGTTGCGATTTTCCTAAATCCTCCCTCGGCCGCGCTCGGCCCCCTCCCTCCCTCTCTGCCCGCTGGCCCCCGGCTGCCTCTCCCTTCCTCGCCCCCGCCGCTGGCCGGGGAGGGCGACGAGTCCTTTTTTATGCTGGTGGCGGGGGCCGAGGGGCGGCCGCCCCGTGTCCCCGGCGCGGCGCGGCCGGCCGTGCGCGGCGCGGAGCTGGAGCTGGGCGGGCGGGCGGGTGGGCTCCCCGCGGCCGGCCGCGCTCGCCGCCGCCTTCCCCTGCACGCACGCACTTCGCGGAACAAGGTAAGTGCTTCTTTGCATCGATGCCGGGGCCGCTAGCTGCCTCCATGGGTTATTCGCTGGAAGGTGGCACCGCTCCTGCCTTCATTGCTGCCGCTGCTGCCGCTGCTGCCCTGGGTTTTTATTTTCTTTAGCTCTCGCCAGCCTCCCTCTCTTTTCTTTGTCCTGGCTCCTTTTCCTCCTCCTGATCTTGCTGCTGGGGCTGCAGTGCAGACACACATAATAAAGCCAGGCTTGGCTGGAAATGTAGCTGAGTCCCAGCAGGAGGATGTGAGGAGTGGAGTCCCGGCGGGGGAGCGCTCTGATCCCGTAGGGAGCCCCGCGCAGCCTGCGCCGATCAGACGGAGAGAGAGCCAACAGCACCGAGCCATGGACGGCCCGGGAAATACAGCGGCCGCCCGCAAAACGCGGACCGCCGCCGCGGACCGGACTCGCGGCCGCGCGGAGCCGCCGCCCGCCCCCCCCCCCCTCGCCCCGTCGGGTCCGGCCCGGCCCGGCCCGGCTGGAGCTGAGCCCGCGGCCGGGCCCGCTGAGCGCAGCCCCCGCGCACACCGGCCGGGCCGGGCCGGGCCGGGCCGCCCTTCATCTGCACCGGGGCGGGAGCACTGAAATCCCCCCCGAGCACGAAGGGCTCAGCGGCCGCGGGAAAAGTCGCGGGCGGTTTTTAACGCGCGCACACACACATACACACACACCCCTCCGCTGGCTGTTTGTGCAGAGCTGGGAGGGAGAGTTACTTTACTCTGCCTCTCGCAAGGTGTTAAATTTAGCAGGACCTGAAGTCGCCCGCGCCTCTCCACTGGGAAGGCAGCTTCTAGAAAAATCTGAACTTGTCATCCCACAGAGCACTTGGTGCCAAGTTATGAATGAAATTACTCAAGATAAACACTCCGTCAGGTTCCTCTCCCGTTTCGACATGGTTTGTTCGTTTCACGGAACCTTTACTGCTGTGTAAGAACAAGCTGCATCCAGCACTTCATTCACTGTGCTCCAAGCAGCGAGTGAGGAATTGTGTCTCCAAGCATCCTGACCCCGGCACCTGATGGGCCATCACGGGAGCTCAGACAATTGTACATCTGGACATCAAAAGAGGAGGTGTCCTGAATGACAGGAATGGGTTTTGCTAAGATCCTGTGAAAACAGCCCTGGCAGAGGAAGGTGATGAAGTCAGGCCCCGGGGCAGTGGGGAAGCATTGCCCAGCCTGCAGGCTCTCATCGAACAGGGGTGCAGGGAGCTGGCTATAGGCACTGCTTTCTTGCTGGTGATCTCCATCTGGAAAACATCTTCCTTTTTTCTTTTTTCCCCCACACCAAAAGAAACCCAAGCAACTCAGGAATGAGTCTGTCATTTAATCAGGTGAGTTCAGTATAGAACTGTAAAATTTTTTCTTAGTGCAGCATCACATTTGAATAGATAGTTAGTGGTGATTTTGTTTTCTTAAGGTTTGACAGAAACTATTGGATTTATTAATGTTGTATTAAAAGTTTACAGTTTCTTCCTACTGTATGATTCCAGATTACCACCACAGACTGGACATACAATAAAAAATGTTTCCTGTAACACCACTATAATCAAGGTATACTTCCTCCACCCTACTGCACTGAGTAGCAAATTGGGGGTTCAGAAAGGCAGCCTGAAACAAGGATGGATTGCTAAAGGGCCCATGGCCCCAATTCTGATTCCAATAAAAATGAGGATAACTCTAGTTGACACAGATTCACCACTATAAAAACCAATGTGGTAGCAGTTTCTGTAAAGAAATAAAGAAGGTTGACAAGGAGAAAAAAATGTTGTTACACAGATATACTGAAAAGCACAGGATCATGGTAAATTTGGTCAGCATGACCCTAAATTCATATCCATTCAGCATCTGAGTTGGATCAGGAACTGAATTACTTCTGTATCCTTGTCTTATTGGAGAGGCTTAATCCCCAGGCTATCAACTTGTTTCTGTTCTCTCACTGGCCCAATGAATATTTAATTATTCTTACAAAGCAGAACAGCTTCAGCAGGACAGATTCTCATCCCAGAATGTGCTAGCGGTTGGGCACTCTCAGAGGAGTTCAGAGACCCAAATTCAAATCCCCATGCAATCAGGCAAAGAGGGGATTTCAATCTTAGTTTTACACATTCCACTTGGCAAGTAATTCCCAAGCCCCATTGCCACCCCAAGCCTCTTTGCCATCCAGCCCTCTGTTCCCACATTTTCTATATTTTTAAAAAATAATTTAAAATCACACAGTTAAAATGAACCAATTTTCCCCATTTCTTGAATTCATTATAAAATCTACTAATTTTCATTTTCTTTTTTTCCCTTTTCTGTTACCAGAGGGCCAGAGAAGGTTTATTAGCAAGGCCCTACCTGGTTCAGAGCAAGGTGAGGAGCCTTGGTCTGAGCATCCCCAGCCCCTTCCATGCAGGTAGTTCAAGTTCATTCTCACAGCTGTTGCCAAAGCAGGAACACCCTTGAAACCACTGCCTTCCATGGTGGCATCTGTTGAGAAATACCCAGTTTATAGCTAGAGATAAAGAAAGCGGGAAGGTAGGTTTGACAGAAGAAAATGTATCACATACATAAATCTGTCTTTAAATGTAGCACACACATATATAATTATTAATTCATCCCTCTCTATTATCTTGAAACCCAGCAATACACAGATTTCCTCCAGGCCCTGCTCTGTAAGTACATCTCTGCTCCACAGAGTTTTCCAACATGTGCCTAAATGCTTTGCTGCTCCATTGTCACAACACATCATTTGTGCATCTCCTGCAGATATATGTACACGGAGTTTATGTGGTCCCACAGCCACTCTTGAGCAAAGAAAGCCCCATAACCCTGCTGGGCCCCCCACAGAAATGCAGAGTTCACCCATCCAGGCTCTCTTCCCAACGCCAGCACTTAAACTCATATTGTCATTAAAATAGATACATTCCAAGAGCGCTAATAACAAGGCAAGACTTCACAGGCTTTATTAAAATATTTAAGGCAAGTGACACCAGCCTGTGTGCTAATTTAATAAAAATACATTTAATAATTTAATTTAATTATGGTAATTTAAGAACGCAATAAAAATATATTTTGAATCTCTTATCAATCTTGCTCCCTCACAGATTCCTTTTCTTTTTATTCTGGGGATTTTTAATAAAAGCACAAAGCCAAGACTGCCAGAGTGCAGAGCTGTTCTCTCCGGGAGAGAACCAAGAGCCCTCCTGCAGCTCCGAATGACGTCCATGTCTCATCAGGTCGCTGGGACAATTTGGATGCCGGATTCTCTGCTTGTAACCCCTTTTGGGAATGTCATTGTTCTATATTATGCATGACACAGATCCTATACTATACACAACGCAGCTGCTGGTGAGAGGGAACCAGTCCTGAGATGCAGAGGAGCCCCCCAAGCTCAGCATGGCTTGTCTGAAAACAGGATTTGCTGGTGGAGGCATCCGCCACCTCCTCCATCAGATTCACCATCCAAGCCCCATGGGGCTGACACGAGGCATTGAGCCCTGATCTGTGGGGACGGGGTGGTCCCTGCCCCTCCACCCACTGCCCTGCTTCTCCTCAAACACACCAATGCTGGTATCAACGTGCTCCTTTTCTAGGGGAAACTGAAACGCTTGCTTTCCATGCCAGCTAACTCAAGATACTGATTTCATCTTGCTCTGCTCTCTTCTGCCACGTGCATGCATAGTGTACATCATTTTTAAAGTCTGATGACTTTCAGGGAGATGCTATCCATAACAATAGTGACATCTGAGATAGTCCCACCCTGGCAGCATTATGGGAAACTGATTGGCCTTTCTCTGGAAAATGCAGGCAGAACTACCAGCCTCCCTATAGTTAGATATTTATTTGCATTCAATACTTAGAGCAAAACCATATACATTTCTAAATACAGACAATTATTTTGAAAGTGTTTCAGAATCAGTTTGCAATTACAAGTTACATTAAAATGGCACGGTTGCGTAAAGGCAAAAATACAAACTTCATAAAAGGGATGTTAAAGTAGGACTGTGGGAGTTAGGCACCCTGTGAATCAGGCCTGCTTTGAGAAAGCCAGCCTCAGTAAGGACTTAAACTTTCTAAAATCAAAAGGAGGAGTATCTTCAACACAAAAAGACTGAGACGGTGATCACCCATTACCAGGCAGCAGAGGGAAGATCACTATAATTGTAGAGCCGCCAGTAAGAGTCAACCTTAAATTAAAGAGTATATCATATGTATAGAACTAATTAGGAGATGCCACACAATATCTAAGAAATGTGGCTAAACAATCATGCCCCAGGAAAAGCCACACTGCACAATCTGATCAGAGGATGCAGCTAAAAAAGACCATGCAAAATGGGAACTGAGCAGTGCCAAGACCTGGTGTCCAAGGCACCTCTACCCTCACTAGCCCTCAGCACAGCAGGAGCTGCTCTGGCTGAGGTTTGACAGAGGTGGGCAAACACCTGAGCTCTCTGGATGTGCAAAGGAATACAGGCACATGCAGGAAACTATTAAAGGACTAGATTATTTCTTAAAGGAGATAATCTTTTCAAAGCACACAGCACAATGCAATAATTCAGCAGAGAGTCAAATGTCACAGTGGATACAGCTGCAAGACAGTGTCTCTCTTTATTTACAGTAAAATATGTCAAATAGGGAACACAAAGGCAGTGTCGGGATAAACATGGGACTGGAGCACACAAAGGCAGGCGGCATCCGCAGCGCATCAGACAACCTGAATAAAAGCCCCGACTACAATACCAGACCAGTTTCTATGGTGCTCTTAGTTAAAGCCTCCAAACACTTTACATAAATAAATAACTGGCATCCCCCGTTTTAGTCATAAGTGAGGTCTGACATAGCCTAAAATTTGGGCTACAGAACAGCAGAAAGTAAAGGTGCTCCAGAGGGAGGATGTGCACAGAAAGGAAAGGCTTCACCTGAAGAATCAGTGGTGTGTCTGCAGGCAGCATCCAGCCAGAGTGCCTGAGTTTACTCTTTGGGAAGTTACAGTGAAAAGGGATTGAGATGTTATCCAAGGGCATTGAAAAACAAAGGGGAAGTTTTACTGTGAAACACATTTTAGTACTCACAGGATTAGGAGCCTGTTTCATGTACACATGCCATGTGCACCAATATTAGTATTCATACATCTCTAATAAGCACAGTCATTTTAAATTCTTTTCCATTTGTGTATGGCTTTTACTTCTATCAATCATTTTTTTTAGTTAAAGAAGATAAAATAGGCTGAAATCAAGATAGAGTAAGCGGTGCAGTTAGTGACATTTTTTGAAAAATACTATCATACACTGGAGATGAATTTAGCTCAAATATCACAAAATACTCATCTGTAGATGAATCATATACACATCCCCCTCTACAGTTACAGTAAAAGTCATTACTGACAATAGTGCTAAAGACACAGATCATGCAGTGCCCTACAAATATAAGCAGGTATTCCATAGCTGACCAAGCCAAGTATTCATTTTGGACTCTGTTCCAATTAGGTGTGGGAGTCAGGCAGAGGATCTGCACTTCGTGACAAAACCACCTTTAGCACAAAGAATTTTCCAGGATCTGCATCTGCCTTTTGAATATTCCTGTAATGATAACTTAGAGCATAATAATGTTACTTAAGAACTTACAATGTTTAGTACAAGAAAGTATCATGTTTCCATATTTTTATCACAACTCAGAGAAAATCTCTCTCTGTGATCCACATATTCTGTGTTCTTTTCAGTCCCGTTAGTCGTGGATCTGTACTGCTGCTCAAAGGACATAAAGAATTAAAAATACATTATTTATTGGAAATAGTTAAAAGTGGGTGAAGCCCTGGTGTAGGAAGGTGCTCGGTGGCTCTGGGGTGAGCTGGCCAGTGGAGGTATGTTACAGGCTCTCCAGCTGCTGGCTCCAGCACGGCCCCTCCGATAAGGCATTTCTGCAATGAGGATGGGTCACTGCATCTCTTTCCCCACGAGAGTAGTTCACTGTGCCCACTGAGACCCTTTCTTACCAGGGTTGCGATCAAAGAGCTCATTCACTTTACCGGGCTTTGTTACTCGGATGGAAGCTCCGCTTGTACTCAACAGGCATCTTCACTGCTCTCTGGCCAGCAGCGGTGGCAAAAACCACCATATGGGATCTATAATTTTATTCACATCTTTGCCAGTATTGCTCACTAGGATAATGTTGAGATATGGAAAACGAAAGTCAGTTGGAATGACAAGTGAAAAAGCCGGAGGAGAGAGAGGCACAGCAAGGGCAGCACCAGGAGCTCAGCAACGGGCTCCAGGAGCTTCAGGGCAAAGCACGGCTGCAGCCTTCAAAGCTGTTCCTTCTCCACGTACAAAGACATTTAAGTACACTCTTTAAGTTGAATGCTGTGTACTTTTACATAACGGAAGGAGAACAAATACCCCATTAGCACATAATTAGCACTTGGACTCTGAGTACTTATTTAAGGTATTATGGATCGACCTCCAGCATTGGGAGTGATTCATGTCCCCCATATATATTCAGGCATCCTTGCTTTTTTTTTTTTTTATGATTATAAATTTCTGTGCCATGTATCTATGTAATGTTTATGAGATGTTCAGAACTACACTCCAGAGACAGAAGATTTCTCTATCTGGAGAAAAGGTTTAGCAGTGTTAATAACTAATAGTGGGCACATCACTTTTCCTTCCACCTTGCAGTCAAAAAGTCCCATTCACACTAGCCCGGGATCATCTCTCGAGGTGAATGGTGGATTTTCTCAGCCATTAAGCCCGGTCCCAGCAGGGGTTAGGAAGTGCTGTGAGGCCTCGGGGCAAACTCACCCCGGGAACTGGTACCCACACCATGGAAACTCTCAAAATGTGGTATCAAAGACTGCCAAACACAACCAGGCAGCCTGGGCTGGACCGGCTGTTATCAGGTGTCACAGAGCAACCTGTCGCCAGAGTCTGGACTCTTAAAAGCATTTTACATAGGCAGGCACAGCTTGTCTAAAAATTGCTACATTTCCAAAGCCTTCCACTCCAATGGTGTTTTCCCAATAAAATAACAGGGAGAAGCGATCTCTCCCCACCTCTGTTTCCTCATAAACCAAACAAAAATAATAGTCCTTGAGCACATTTCCAATCCCAACCATCTGCTACTGCTGCTGTGTCTTAAAAAAGTGTGTACTGAGCAAAGATGCTGACCCTTTGCACCAAAACCTTCTCACCTTCGAGATTGTCTGGATCATGAAAACCATCACTGGCCGCTTTGGCAAGTAGTGGCATGAAACCAGTGCTCACAACTGCTGTACAATGTGTCCCAGCTCAGCCTGTCTCTGCCTGGCATCCCTGTCCCAGGGGATGCCACCTCTCTACCCTCAGAGCTGTTCACAGGTCCAGGAAAGCAAAATCCAAACAGTGGCTTCACATTAAACCAAGCAGTTGAGGACAGGCAGCCAAACTACTGCTGTCGCCTCCTCTTCCAGCTCCTTCCCACTGAACCGAAGAAAAGAAAACTGAAACACAAATCAAGTCCCATTCTACAAAATTAATAGTTTCCACTTGCTTCTTTTTTGTGTCTGCTTTCATTCCGTAATTACGCAAAAAGACACAACGTACTGCATGGTGCTATTGATTAGCAAACCCCACAGCTGCACAGGCAGACCCGCAGGCAGTTTTGAAAAAGGCATTTTAAAGAAAGTTTGTTCTTTAATACCGAGATATTTATGGCCCTTCTTCTGATTTGGTGTGATAACATGGATGAGCTTGTGGTGGGGAGCAGGTGGCAGTGTGAGAACATGCAGCTTTTATTCTTGAAAAAAACTTCACAAGAAAGTTATCTCTTTGCTATTGAATAAAAAATTATTGGATAGAAAATTATCTCGTTGCTATTGAATTATGATGCCAAAAAGCCAGGGAAAAGATCTCATTCTCTATTACATTCAGTAATATTTGTCAAGTAGTTTCTATAGCATCTGCATAGGTTTCTTCAGATCTCTCTCAGTTTCATCTCTCCAGAGGGTTTTGGAAGGGTCACAGAATATTTCCCTGTTATCAGCCAAACTGATGTTCTGTTTAAATCCTATGATTGGCAGTGTTTATTTTTCTCTTATTAGGATTCCTTTTGTAGACAGAAAGGAATAAGTCTTATCAGAAATAAGGCTTATAGTCAGCTGGGCAAAATAGGAGAGGCCATAGAGTTTAAAGAGAGCTGGATTTGTTTACATTTATTTTTAGGGTCTTATTTTTAAATCCTGAAGCACGTTTTTAAATGCATCAGTGCAAATTCTTTAAATACATATAACAATACCAACTTCAAAAAATGCCCTGCTGTTTACTTGGTTATCTTGCTACGTTGCTCACTATTATTGTTGTATCCTCCAGTCGGGCACCGAATGCCCAGGATCCCGGTGCCTGGAATTTCCCAAGTGCGGGCACAAACATCCACGATGGCTGCAGATGAAAAACTCCTGCTCCTGAAGCTTGCACACTTATGCGGGCAAACACCACTGCTGTCTGGGCGACCAGACTCCCGGGGACTGCCAGGGGATTTCCTACGTGGGCGCTGCCATGGGGGGTGCAGCTGGAAGGGCACGGCACGGCACGGCACAGCGCAAGGGAGCACCGTGGCGGTCCGAACATCGCTGCGAGGCCGCCTTTGGCCGGCCACAGTGCGGCTGCAGGGCAGTGCAGGGAGTGCTCGTGCCCGCAGATCCCGGGGGAATGTGATCCCAAAGTGATGGCCATCCTCGGCAGCCATCGCCACTCGGGGAACAACATAAATGTCCTGGCATGTCTTCTCGAGATAAAAAACACCCCTCCGTGTAGCCCAGCCGTGGGAAAGGAGCCCGGTGCGCCATTTGGGAGCCCGCAGCTCTGGTGCCGTGCCCAGCCTCGGGCGAGCAGCTCGGAGGGGCTCACGGCGGCACAGCCGGGGCGCGGGGCCACGCTGCGAGCAGCTGGACAGGCCACGAATTCCTGCCGGCGGCCGGCCCGGCGGGGCATAGCAACGGGAGCCGGGGGAGGAACGGGAAGCAGCGGGAGCTGTGAGAAAGCGAGCAGCGCCGCGGGGCGAGGCGGGGGCCGGAGCGGGGGCGAGGAGGAGGACGAGGAGGCGGCAGGGGCGGCTCGGGCCCTTCCGCCGGACACGGCTCCTCTCCGGGGCAGCCGGACGCCACCCAAAGCCGCCGGTTTGCGGCCGCTCAGGTTGCTGCCAGCCTGCCCCGGGCTCGGCCCCCAGAGGCCGCCCCGACTCGCACGGCGCTGCCCCAGCCTCCCCCAGCCGGGGCACACACCGAGCGCCCCCTCCCTCCAGCGCTGCCTGCCCGCCCCTCACAGCGCCGCTGGCTCGGCCGAGGCGTGTGCGGTGCCGTGGCCCCGCGGTGGCTCCGCCGCTCGTGGCTGCCTCGCACAGGGTCCAGCTCCCGAGGGGAACCGGCCTCGCCGGGGGGCAGGCATTGCGCAGCCACTGGATTTCATGTCAGAAAGGATGTTTTACTGCACGAGTTTGTTCTTCTGCATGAAGAAAATGTTAATCAAAACGCAGAGGAGACACAATAGCTGTACAGATACATTAAATATCTAGTTACTATGCATAAATAATTAATAAAGTTAATCTATTTCACCATACTCTGGTCAAGTAATACCCTTACAATCAATCAATAGCAATCAGACATAACATTTGTATGAGCCTTCTCTTTGCTGTGTGATCATTAATAACCACCAGCTGATCACTCCCGGTACCACAGGCCAGCAAGAACTTCAGGAAGTTTCAATTACATCAAGAATTCTGCTTTTAGTTTGTGAGATGCTCCTGAAGCGTCTGGCATAGCGAATAGGCATGTAGGCTGAGGTTTCCCAGTGAATTTAAGGAAGCTAAATGCCAAGCTCCTCTTCACCTTCAGTGAAAACAAATTCCCAGCAAGTTCAGGCCTTTTCAAAACCTTAGCCTTCATATTTTGAAAGTTACACATAGATGGTGCCAGGTTTTTACCACTTTCCTAAGTTTATCCAGGAACAGGGTCCTCTCCTATATAAGAAAGGGGAAGAAAATACAACCTGCAGAAGACTGTCTGTTCATACAAAGTTTGCAAAAGTTTATATAAAAAGTTTACAAACCATTACAATTTCTCTTCTGGCATTTGCAGACATCTGCACCTGGCAGAGCTCTCAGCTGGAGGCTACTGCAGGGCTGAGTCATTTCAGAAGGTAGCAACAACTGTCCTGATTTCCTCAGGAGTTAAAATAGTTCCCAACACACAGCAGTTTGTTTCTTGTCCAGCAATTTGGAGAGGGAGATTTGTCCCCCACAGAATGAGACAGGGTGTGGGGGTCTGGTGCTCCTCCCAGGCCACTTGCCTCACTGCCCTGGGTGGCCAAACACAGGTGGGGGCTGGAGCCAGTCCCTTGGAGGAGGCAATGCCGGCTGCTGTCTCAGGCACTGCCATGGCAGGAGGAAAAAGACAGCTTGTACCTCCCAGGGTCAGTGGCACCAGCCCTGGGATGGCTCCTGCCTGTAGGTCCTCATCCCCCTGCTCTGCCCTGGGAGTTCTGTATGTCCAGGTCCACCCTGTCCAGCACCACCTGTCATGGCTCCTGTCATGGTGAGGGTGCTGTTGGGACAGGGGTTGTTCCCAGGCAGTCTCTGCAGCTCCTTCAGTTCCTGGCAGCTACTAAAATCAGTATGAATAAGGAAGTTTGCCTTTTCAGGGTATTTTTAGTAGTCTCCTGCCCAATGACCACAGCATAAAGGCAGCCTAGCTGGATGAGGACAGGTTACTGAGACACAGTGACACTTGGTAACAAACCACGGCTTGCCAAGCATCAGAACTAGCCATGGCCTTGACCACTTCTAAACCCCAGGCCATTGCCCTGCTTCCAACCCACCCTTCCCCACTGCAGTGAGCTCCAGCAGTGTGTGTGAGGCCTCCAGTGCAGCCGTACTCAAATCAGCCCATCCCGGCTGCAGTGTTGAGCTTGCAGAATGCAGATGACCACCCCAGCACTGAGCGCTGGGGCCAGGCTGGGGTGGCCAAACTAAAGAGCCACAGGAGGAAGAACAGAAGAGCTTTGTAGAAATATGTATTTTTACATCAGAGTCCTTTGTATATACAAAAAAACCCACTCTGCTGTGCTAGGAGAAAAAAAGTCCTGTGGGCATTTCAGACCAAACTATTTTATTAATGCAAACTGCCAGATTCAACATGCAAGCCAGCCTAAAAAACAAGAGGCTGAGAACGAGGAATATATCCATGGTAAACACTCGGTAGGCCCGTCAGTCACATCTCTCCTAGCTGGGAATCAGAAATAGAGGCGGGCAACTGATAGTGATGCAAAACAAAGATGTCTGTAATGTGGAGTGGGTTTTGCCAACTCTGCCTGGGGCTGCACTATACCTGCCTTTTCTTTACTGTCAAATGACCTGAGCATTCGTGGACAAAACAGTAACAGCAATCATGTTTTGGATATGGAAAATAACTGTGCCAACTGCTGCCTCCATTTGCATACCTGAGTGTGCAGGCTCAGAACACAGCTGCATGAGGCAATGGATGGGGCTGGCTGGACCTGTCTGTAACACTGTGAGCTTTACATAGCCAGTTGTTAACTGCCCTGTGCAGCATGGTGTGAAATATTCATTTAGGAGCTCAGTGTGCAATTTCAGGAGATTTCAAATGATTTAAGAATAACTGCATATCAGAAAATGTCTATAAAATGAACTCTCAAGAAAAGACGTGAAAAATTTAAACCCCAAGTCATTAAATATTCACGGTGATGTATTTGCTCAGCTCTAATCAGTGTCTGAAGAAGGCTGGTAAATGCTGCTTACGAGCAGTTCAAATAGCAGGATGGGTTAAAATAAAAAAGAAAGTTAAATCCCAGGATATCATCAGTCAGTAGAGGGAATTACTTATCCAACAACAGGATAAAGAAAAGGTTAGGATAAAAGACTTTCCCAGATAAATACAATGGGCTCATTCCAATAACCATCTCTGGAGATGCAGACACCAATCTCCCAGGAAGAGCCAGAACTCCAGGTGCTCTCTTCAGGGACACACAGCAAGGAGATCGCATCTGCCCTCACAGGGTGTTCTCTTCCATCACCCACCTGAAGAAACTGGGTGCCTCTGATTTCACTGCCTCTCTAATGCTGTCACAAGTTGGTACAGATACGCACACACAAAAGAAGGCTGCAGAGTCCTGTTTCGCTATGAAACTACACCTCAAATGCCTTTCACTGTTTTTGTTAGCAGAAAATATGTCCGTGAAGGCAGGGCACAGAGGACCAGAGCAATACTGGCAGAGACAGGAGCTGGAGCAGAGACAGAAGTTAGGCTCTGGAGTCAACAGAAGTGTGGCTGGGTTTTTGGTGGGTATGGCCTTGGGGCAGTGCCTGTCTGGCTCTGTGTCCACGAGAAGTGAGAAGTGCAGTTACCTCTGAGAACTGTGCATTTGAGCATATGCCATGAGGAAAACAATGCTTCTGAATCACTCTGCCTCAGTTTCACCAGGAGCAAACCAAGCCAATAACTGCTATGTCTCTCTGGGGAACGCTCCGTGATTTAGGCTGTATTTGGGTCATAAGAGACTTCAAAGGTCCTTTGAGCAAAAGCATTAAAGTGCTGCAAAATATGACAGGCACTGGTAGACAGCGGCCTGGCAGTAAGGCATGCCTGAGCTACAAAATTCTAATCTTTCCTCCCCAGATGATTCTGTCAGCCATGCAATCACGTTTGCAGCTCTTCCTTGGACTCTCCCTTGCTCTTAATGCTTTTTTGTACAAAATGGGATGCCCACACCCACCCTTGCTTTGACCTTGATGAGACCCTGGAACACCTGGGTGGTCTCAGAGGGGTGCGATGCCCAGCCCCAGTGGCACCCCCTTCTCCCAGTGCCTGTGACCTGTGTATCCCTCAGAAGCCCAAGACTTCACATGAGAAAGAGAAAAATCTAAAAATTATGGAAGAGGCTTAGACACTGTCAGAAAACAAGCCATGGAAAGAGCTGGCAGAGTGTTACTAAATATTTTAAGATCAAATAAACCTGACGTTTTAGAGGGCTCTGGTCCATTATTTTTGTTCAAATTATATGCGCATCTTCTAATAAATACCTCTGCAATCATAAACACAAAACATGAGAGGGACAGAGAAAGAAAAATCTTGCTGAACAAGGGAGTTACATACTGTAGGAATGCAGGAGTCTGTGATCTGCGTTATTTCTTTGCTTAAGGCCACCTAGCAACAGCACATAGGTTAATCCTCCACAGACTGAACAGACAGTGTCAGCCAACAGGAAAACAAAACATCCCAGCTAGAAAAAAATTGAGAACAAGGATTACCCATTTGCAAGAGGGTTGTAGGAACAGAGAGCAACAAATAAGAAAAAGGTATACATGATGCTCCTGCAAAAGGAAGATTTCCCTGTAAATGGAGTTATTGTCCACCTTGTTATTAAAAACACAAAAAGAGCTTTACAACATTTACAGAAAACCTCCGTGAGAGCTGCGGGAGCCCTGCTCCACAGGGAGCTGGGAAGATGAGCTCTGGTCAAGGCTGGTGCCATCTTAGAGAGCACTTTTAAATGATAAATAGAGTGTCCTCTAAAACAAAAAATAAACCTCTGGAGCCATAACCCTTCTGCCAGGGGTTAGCAGCTCCTTCAAGGGCAGGTTCAGATCTCTACAAGCATTTCTTGGATATTAAGACATACCATCACTTTCTTAAAGCCATTGTTTGCAGTGACTCAGCCCACTCTCTTTGCAGCTCTGCCAGGCTCCCCCACACCAGGACATTCTGCTAAAGGGGCCTGGGAATCCAGAATTAACTCACCAGGAGATTCCCACCGTGCCAGGGCTGCTCCACACAGCTGCTGTGCCCTGGAGAAGACACCCTGCAGGGCTTGCTGGCCCCAACACCCGCTGAGCCTGCAGAGCCTGTGCTTTGCAGCACACAGGGTGGCCTTGGCAAAGCTGCAGCCCAGGAGCTGTGCTGTCCCCCTGACATTGACCCTGCCTTTGCCATCCCTGCCACTCCCCCGAAGGATAGCCACCAGGGATGGGATTTTGGAGAAAAACAAGGTGGGAGGCCACTGCTGCTTGCCAGCCTGCTGCAGTGCTCTGCCTGCATTCCTGCTGCCCACCTTCCTCTCCTCCCCAAGCTGAGTGTCACCTGCTGCTCACCAGTGCCAGCACAACCAGCTCTGTCCCCAAGGCAGCTTCTGTCCCAACTTTTCCAAGTACATCTTCCTGTGCTCGCTGAGGGATGGCAGCCAACGTGGTGCCACGCATACCTGCACAGCTGGGATGTGATTTATTGAGGGTTTATTGTTGCTCCTTTTCTGCTGTTCACCAACAGATGGTAGCAGCACCGCTGCTGTCATGCCAGGCCTGAAGCTGCTCGCAGCAGGCAATGACTTCTGCTCTGAAACTTTTCCTACTTGATGAAACGTCATGCTTGCCCATCTCCTTGCACCTCACTAGCTGCATCTCTAGTGCAAGTTCGGGGAACAAATTATCTCCCAGCGCATCATATTCTCAATTCAAAGCTCTAGGGAGGGACATGGGCAGTTGTTGGAGTTGAATCTCTGTTCACCGAGGCTGGTGAATCAAAACATGCTCGAGTGCACCAGCAGTGCCTGGGCTGAATGCCTCAAACCTCCTTTTCTGCGTGGGGCTGCAGCAGTGCATCCTACCTGGCTCTGCCCACGACAAGTGGTTCCCAAATCATGACCAACATCAGCTCAAAGATGGGCATCTGCAAGACCCAAATTAATTAATTTACGTATTATTTACAAATTTAATTCTTAGGCAAAGTCCAAGCATTTTGTGCCAGTGGTTGCACTGGCCACTTGCACCCGGGTCTGAATCACTCACTGCCTTTGCTGGATGAGCACCAAAGCCAGCGGAAGTTTTGGCTAAGCAAGGTCTTTTTAAGATGGAGCTAAGCACAGATCTCAGGATTTGGTCTGCAGCGAAACTGCTCTGCAGAAGAAAAACAAACTAACAAACAACAACTCTGCTCCAGAGGCTTCCCCTAATTCTGTAAAGTGCTTTGAGGCTTGTGAGCAGCTCCGAATAATCAATAATACCATTAACAAAAAGGTGGCCAAATGGCAGCTACCTCTGATTAAAATAGAGCCCTCGGTGTATTGCAGCAAACAGCCATGTAGCCATTTCTCTGATCAGGAGCAGGCCTTTCCTAGTGTCATATAATTCATGTTAAAATCGCAGCAATAAGGCAGACTGCCTTGCAGCTGTTCACAAGTCTTTGGAGGCTGCCATTATACTTCACCTTTTTAATGCTTTATGTATTACAGTTTTATTTTCACCTAAGGCTGTGATCCTAAGCTTCCTCACAGCCTTATCTACAACTCATATTTCAAAGCCTAATTTTCCTGCCCCCAAACGTAGAATAAAATAGCTTGCAAAAAGGGCTGCAAGGAAGCTGCAAGTTCTGTGGTTTTACAGCCCTTCTCCATCAGATCTGTATAGGTACTATTCCTCATGGAGCCAAAAACTTCCCAGAGAAGTACTGTAGCTAGAAGATATTTCTTGACCTGGCATACACTCTGTCCACCCCAGCTGGTGGAGAGATTATGAAATTTTAATTGGACTGAGAGCAAGATATCACTATAATTGGAGCCCAAGTGCCTGCATGAGCCTGAGAGCTAAGAGTTGCTGGAAATCCTCGACAGTCGCCTGCAGCCTCAGTGGCTGAACATGCCTGTGTCCCTGCATGGAGGCGATACCCATCCTTTTCTCTACTCAGGCTGCAACCACCGATTCCCTTCCAGAAATAAAAGCTTTTGCAAAGGAAGAATGCCCAAGCCCTCCAGGTTTCTACCTCCTCTGTGGTGACATTCGCAGCAGACAAGAAACCACAAGAATATCCCAGCTCATCCTATCACAATCTTTTGGGAACATAGGTTCCTTGTCACAGAAATGTCTCTCTGCTGCTGTGCTGGCAGTGGACTCTCACTCCAGTGAGCTGTGATCCCCTTCTTCAGTGCCTGGTTGGCTGGACAAGCCTTCTGTGACTGTATGAGCACAGTTGTCCCAAGGCAGGCACAGCTCACCCTGCAGCACGACAGCTCAGGTCAATGCACTCACTGGTTTTGTACCACCATCTGATGAGACAAACCAAGCATTGACTCCCACCACCTCCAAAATGTAGACAGGGACATTGGTTGGAAAAGCAGGCATGCTGGAGGAATGCAAATGGTGGGATTATTTATTGTTCACATGGGTGCTCAGCCCTTAGCATGTTGCCTGGCTCCATGTAATCATAAAAATCACTCAGCTGTGTCAGTCATCTAACTGTAGGCCCTCAGCCCAGGGACTCAAATGATCCCAGAAGGTCTGTGTTCAAACATTCGTGCCCAGATGACACTTGCTCCCACATATACTTTTTAAATCTTTTGCCAGACATGATGAGAGATCATCCTGCATATGTCACATTTAAATAAGATCTCAGTTTTCCTAGGAAGCCCACATTGAAGAAAACAAGGTGCTGCTACAAAATAACTGTCTGAACACCTAGCAGAGATTGTCTCTAAAGGTCAACACAAACACCCCTTGCATAACACACTCTTTTGCCTAGGGACGTACAAATCCAAGCTTTGAGGCAGCCAAGTATTCCCCCTTCCAAACAGGTATCTGCTCATAGAGCAGCTTGCCATGCTCCCTTCTCTGGCCATCCCCACTGCTCCCCACTCTGGCCATCCCCACTGCTCCCCACTCCGGCCATCCCCACTGCTCCCCACTCCGGCCATCCCCACTGCTCCCCGCTCTGGCCATTCCTGCTGTGAGGGGCTTATCCCATTACTGCTGCTCTGGGAATCTCGGCTCCTGACACAGCACTAAGGAGGTGGCTTTTGCTGAAGCACCATCACTTTACAGCGCACTTTACAGCTTTGGCTCCTTTTCTACCTGTGTTGCCATAAAACCTCAGTGGACAAACGGCCCCATGTGAGGGCAAGGAACCGGCTTTGCCAAGTGATTTGGTTGGCAATGGCCTTTGTTTCTGCCAGTGTGAGAGACAGGAGACCAGAAACACCTTGTGTGCCTGTGGCTGCTGTACCGAGGCCCTGCTGCACATGGCTGGCTGCTCTGTGCTCTTTGAGGGACAGGCACTGCCACGGGAAGGCTCGGGCATTACTGATGGGCTGTGAGGGTCATTCATTGTCCTAAGAAAAGGAGTATTCCTGAAAATACAACAGTGACCTGAAGAAGCAGAAGGACAATTGAAAGCATTTGTGTTGTGCAGAGGTGTCCTAGGGGACACCTGAGCACACTTTCCTGTTTTGAAACCACTGGACAAGTTCCTGGCCCCAGCTAAAGGAAATGGCAGAAGTGGGGCTGGCTTCAGTCAGGTCTCCAGCACCAGCAACAGAGTGTGCTTGGGGACTAAGGATGACATTTAGTTTGGCTTAGGTGTCTGATCTCCTTTAGCATCAGGATTGCTAAACAGAAAAAAAAATAATTAAAAAAAGGAAAAGGGACTTGAAGAATGGACTGTTTGCGTCATATACAGCATTCATTGAAGCACAGCTGGGAACAGCATGCCTGACCCCAAGGGATGACCCATCCTATTTAGTGTTGGCTTCCTCCTCACACTCTCTCACCTCTCCGTGGTCCACATCTCCCGTTACGTCCCAGCAGAGCTGCAAACCTGCACCCCAGCACCAGGCACAACTAGGCCATGCTCTGCCTGCTGCCCTCCAGCCCACCTGTGTGGGAACCACAAAGGGAAAGCAAACAAAATAACCATAGAAAATTACTTTGCATTTTAGTTGCAGTTTTCCTCTGAACAAAGCATTTTACAAGCCATGGTGAATTCAATTAACAAGGCCTTAATTTCTTAATTCATTAAAAAACAGAGTCTGCTTTATGATCTCATAATTGAAATCAAATTGTAAGACACTGACTAAATTCAATTTTTTCTCATTTTGTAAGAAAAATAATAAAAAAGAGTATTAAAATCCTGAGTCTGTTTTGAGTGGGAAGGGAAGGAAATCCACTTCTTTGTTATAATGAGCTATCTGTATTTCTGCTGAAACATTCTGCAGCCATGCCATCCAGCAGGCACACTCTGTGAATCTGGAGGCAGAATGAGGTCCCTGCCCTGGGAGCACAGTAGCTCATTTGGGAAGAAAGCGGCCTGGAAGCTCTGATCTGCAGCCAGCGCTCATCCCGCAGTGTCGGGGTGGCCCCGGAACAGGCCTGCCCAAGCAACCAGGGACCAAAGGCAAACAGTACCAAGCCCCCAGTTAGCATAAATAATTGGCTTTTCAACATGAAGGCCCCCACAGTGACTTTCCCATCGAGGAACTATGTGCTACTAAGAGAATTAAAGGTTGAAGGTTCATTACTGGGACAAGTAGAGCACGAACTTTTGCAAAATGCCTCATCGATTAGCGTCATCTCTTGACCTAAAAGTGAAATTCTAAAGAGAGCTGATAGGAAGTTGATTCCAGCTGGGATTTATTGCTATTAACTAATATTGTTATTATTACTATTACTATTATTATTATTACTGATTTTTGTTCATTATTTTCCTTTATTATAGGAAGAAAAAAGACCAAAACAAAACAAAAGACGAGGAAAGAGAAAGAAGTTCAATGGGCTTTTCATCAATCTGGCTCCAGGAAAGGCTACTCATATTGAAAGGTAAAATAGAGTTGCACATACAGATGCTATTAATACTTCCTTTCTAATTAAATTCCACAAGAAATTGTGCAGGATATTTCTGTCCCCATACTCATTCTAGTCCCATCATCTTTTGATTAACTATCCTCATGCACTAGGAATTAAGGTGTGACCTCTAACTTTTTTTGAGAGAGATGTGCTGTTTTTAATATTAACAGCTCCATCTTTTCATTGTTCCTTGAGTAGGGTTGGGAGGAGAAATATAATTACACACAATGGGGGTATAATTCATACATTAAAAGTGACATTAAAATGATAGGTAGCAAAATATAACAATGTAACAGCTTGTCTGTCACTCTTATGGATTGCTGGCACCCTCCAACCCCATTACAAACACATCCCTGGAGGAAGCGTAGCAGGAAGACGAGAGTGAGATTAACACCGGCGGAGACCTCACGGTGCCCGGTGCCGCGGGGCTCTTGTCAGGGATATCCAATTTAAACTCTGCCAGGTCTCTGCTTCCTGCAGGTGCCACATCCTCGAGCTGCCTGCTGCCACTGCCTGCACCACCAGCACCCATGGGTCCTGCTCGCCCAGCGAGAAATGGCCCCAACACTGCAAACTCCTGAAGCGGAATCCCAGCGCTTTCATGAGGAGATAACGTTATACACTTTGATGTATCTGGGGCATGGGAGGTCCTCCTAAGTAGCACACAGGAGAGCAGCTCTGCTGTCTGCAGCATTGCCTCCTTCCCAGAAAAATGAGCTGGCCCTGGCAGCGCGGAAGCCAAGCACCCATCAGTGGGAGCACATCACAAAGACTGTTAGCATGGAGCCAGGCTGTGGGCACCAGCTGCCCACGAGGCAGGGGATGCTTGGGTTCAGCCATGGCTCTGCCACAGTGACACGTCTGGCCTGGCAAATCATTTGAGCTTTGCCTGCCTGCACAACCTGCGGCCCAGTTTCACTTGCGCTGCTTATACATGGCTGAACAGAATCTGGTGCAAACCCCCAAGCATGCAAATCTGGGGATTTTTTTTCCTGCTTAGCTGCAGGGTACTCCCTGTCAGCATAACCTAAATGCAAAACGCTGTTTGGAAACTGAATTAGGGCATCATCTGCTGAACACACCGATGTCCAGCGTCCTCCCTCTCCACATGGCTGCCAGGCACCCTTCTGGGGTTCCTGCACCAGCTCGCAGGCAGATGGGTTCATGCTGATCTGCCCTAATGTGACCCATTTGGGCTGAAGAGAATTAGAAAACAATCTCGTGGGTGGATCCAATCTGCCGGGGAAGGGAGGCACAGTCTTCCCAAAAGCCCAGCTGGCTCCAGAGGAGGATGCTGTCCACTGACAGGGGAAGCTAAAGCTTAAATGGTCTCAGGGTATGCCTTCCTCATGCTGCAAAGAGCTTTCTTCTGAGCTCAAGTGCTTTGGTTAATGATCACCATGCTTTATCTAGTATGAAAATCAAATTAACTTAAGCATATGCTCATATTTAAGTGTAACTGACTCCTTGGTTTACCCCCACAAAGAGAAATCTGCAATTACTCCTCTCTTGATAACCTTCCTGCAACACCGAGGCCAGACTGCCTCTCCTGTTTGAGCTTCACAGACTCCCAGTCTTCATGTTCCTCAAACACAAATAGTAGATATTGCTTCTGACAGCAATTAGCTAACCTTCAATTAAAATTTTTTTCAGGTCCAGTTTTGAGACCTGAAGGTCCCGATGAATTAAATACAAGTGTAAAAACATCAGTGCTGTTACTGGGGGATTCTGTAAAGGTGCAGCTCCATGTGGAGAGGAATGTGAAAAACCAGAAATATTCAGCCTGAAACCTTATACCAGCAGCCAGCAAAAGTCTAGCAGCAGGAGCTGCACTGTACTCACAATATTCTAGGTAAAATATGCAAATTGTTCACTTTGGTCTGGATAGTGAAATGTGCATTTTAAGACTGGCCTGTTTTGAAGAGCACCAGCCCTTCCTGCTCCCTGCTTTTTATACCCACAGGTCTCATTTAGACACCAGTTAACTAACTGGGAGGTGGGACTGTTGGGGGTCCTGCTGCAGCAAGCAGTTTCCTTGCCCTTCATCACCCTGCAAATGTAACTGCAGGATTTTTGCCATGGTCGTATTTGTTTAGAGGAAAATGGATGATGGGAGGTCTCCACAGCCAGAGTGCACACCTTGCTGTCTCCAAGCCCTTCCCAGCCACTGCCCCACACCTCGAATATTTGAATATTTTAGTTCCATTCTTCACCGTACAAACATAAGGAATTAACTGGCACCAGAAGCAAGGTTTTGCTACGTTAATTACAGCAGCCCCAGTTCTTTTGGAGCAGTGTGGAGCAGCACATCACGGCAGCCCCAGCGGAAAACAGATCACCGACACGGTGCTGCGCTTTCTCAGGCTGTGGCACCGGGAGCAACCCCAAGGAATTGGGTTTTCTTGATGTCTAAAATTAACTGGAGAAAATAGTACTTGCCATAGTGGCTACCCCAAATAAAACAGCGTTGCTTCCTGTGGCAGAAATTTAAACAGGTGTGATCTGTAATTTTTGCATCAATCAAACCTGGTGTCTCTGAGGCACAACAGCCTGCCCAAAGAGTAGGACAAGGGTGACTGCTTCAGCATCCATCCCTCCTTTTGGAGCCCTGTCCCACATGAGGCCCTGCTTCATTCTTGGCTTGTCCTCCCCAAAACAGGGAGCCAGTCTCAGTCCTCAGGTACACTCAGTATTAAATAAAATTGCTTTCCATGTCACCATAACTTTCATGTCAGCTGGTAAATTGTGGTTATAGAGGTTAGAGCAATCACTGATGTGCTGTTTCAGGAAGCACACACATAGAAATTAAAATGACCACGGTGGGACAAATGATCTTCATGTTAATTTCTGGTAATCTTCTGAATGGTAAATGTAAGACTGAAAAATAATGCATTCCTGGAAAATGCAGGTTAAATTTTGTGATTTATAGCCAGCTGTAGTTTTATGCAGTCTTTGAATTAGATTCTATTTTCCATGGACTGCTGGTTTCTGCGGCCTGCATCCTTGTTGGCCAAAAGGTAAAAGGATGGTGGCTTTCATCTTGAACATTTCTGGGCATAAGCTGGTTTTTAAACAACAAAAAATTGCATATGAATTTATTCCACAGCATTAGTTCTTCTTTTTCCCCTTACGGTTATACCCACAATTCTCTACCATTTCACACTCCTGAATCCTACAAAGCCTGAGGAAAGGTAGGACTGTTTAATGGTATCCACACCATGGATAGACCTCCAAAGTGCCATACTAGCATCTGATCCCAGTGCCCCAAGAATCCCTACATTATGGGCAGCCCAGTATGATTGCACAGCATGGGAAGTAACAAACTACATCCAGCTTTAAAAAGCTTTGTTACAGTAAAGGCTAAATGTGTCTGTCTGTCTGTCTACCTAGTAATTATTCCAAGATATTACCATGACGCTCAGGAAGACAAGGAGCTAGAAATTCCTCGGTAAATTATATATATAATAATTACCCTTTTATTAAAGAAAATATTTATACTACTAAGATATTTTTGAGCCTCATGCTTCCATTCTCCATGAAGCCTTTACCTGGATATGCACTTTTTCACATTTTATTGTTAACATAAGATTTAAGTGCATATCTAAGGGTTTAACTGTGCAACTGGAAAGCTCTCCATGGACCATGAGTCATTAGCTGCAGCTTACAGCAGATGAGCACTGAGCCTTTGGAGTAAAAACCAGGGGGTTGTGCTTATTTGGGGTGGCTTGCAAGTGCTGGAGGGGACCAGTGTTGAAGGGTGCAGGTCTGGCCGTAGAACATCACCCCCATGGGGTCTGTGGTCATGCGGTGTCCTGGGCACACAGAGTTCCTGTATCATCACCATGCTGGCACATCAACCCAGAACTTTATTAAATAGCATGTTTCCATTTTTTCTCTTTTGCACATCCTAACATCCTCACTTAACTTGAGAGGGCTGTTCAGTGTATGTGTCCGAGCAGAAAAAGCTAGAAAAGAAGATACAATGCTCTTCCTCAAGACAGCCCAGGGTCAACCTCTACCCTTGTTCATTCGGGTGTTTTTCTACAGCCCTCCCACTCACAGTCACCAGCCAGCTCCGGCACGGCCGGGCTGCTCACCCGGGCGCTTGCGAGAGCCATTGCAGCGCACAGATTTAAAGGCTGCTTTTGCAAACAGGTCTGGCAAGACTGACCCGTGATCTCCTCAGAAGGGCCAGGCAAGGCTTTTGCAAGCTACAAGCATGAGCAGTAGGCTGAACATCCTACACATGTGATTTCTATTTCTGTGCAGGAGGATGGCGCTGAGGCACAAAGAGTGCAGGAGCCAGAGGTGGATGCAGTCCTCAGGCTTTGTAGCCACACTCACTCCCTGTGTGGGGGACTGGATTCATTTCACCTCCAGCTGCTCTGGGAAGCTGGCAGTGATGGCATTGACACCAGCCACAGACAAGGCTGGGTTTCCTCAGCCCCAGCAGTGCAGGGTGGCAGCAGCAAGTGCCCAGGGAGCAGCTGGGTGCAGGTCCAGGGCCAGCCATGCTCGGTTCAGCTGCTGGTGTTTCCTTCAGCAGGAGTGAAAGTTTCAGACCTTTGACAAAGAGCGTGAAAGCAGTGAGGACACAGCCCCATCTCTGCTAAGCAATGCCAGTAGAGAGCCAATGTGGTTCAGCCATCAGCAGCAGCAACTCCAGACCCTAGCACAAGTGGCCACCCACCAATGAACTGCAGAAAGTCGAGAAGAACATAATGAAAACCATGAGCACACACAGTTTAAATGAGCTTGTGTTTTGGGAAGGGCCACTGCAAATGAGCTGAGCATCTGAAGGTCTCACAAGAGTCAATGGCAATTGCAGGCACATGGCTTCTCTGACAATCAACAGTGGTTTACCTTTTCTCTCATAATGACAAGATATTAAAAGGAACACCAAGAGGATTCTCCTTACACCCTCCAAAGTGCATTTGCAAGCAGATGGACAGGTAGCAGACAGAGAGGACTCCCACCACCAAGGTGCCTCCAGCCACCAAATGCCAGCAGAAGAGGTGCCACAGGTGTCACTGCCAGCAGTTCTGCTGCAGGAGGGGAGGAAGGGCATGCGCCCTCTTGCCCCAGTATTTCTCATGGCACATCAACGCAGCCCTGGGCCAGCATAGCCACAGAGCTACTGGGCACACCCTGCAGCTTCTTCTAGCACTGACAGATCTGTTCAAAAAGCACATTTCCTCTTTACAGAACTCTTTAGTGGTTCTGAATAATTATTCCCTGTGATACTATTTCCCATAGTTTTAAGAGCCAGTGATATATTTTACTGCTGTCCATCTATTAGATTTTCATTTCCTCAGGAACACAAGCGCTGAGAAAGGAGACGGTGCAGGCTCCCTGTGATTGGACATGAAGCACTGGCAATAAAAACTTGCAGCAAGTTTTCATTTTCTGCTTTCTTGAGCTAAGTTTCTGGAGAACTGACATCCATTTGTCAAAAGAGATTATTATGAAGCGATACCTATGAGCTTATAAGCGAAACCTATTGACTTACTGTCTCTGTGAAATTTCTTCTCAACTCTTTCCAACAGAGCTGAGCACAAAGCTGGCCATGTCCCCAGGGAGCAATTCAAATAAACTTTTAAGCTAGTACCAGTGCCCAACACACCTCCTTCAAGGACTGGCAAGACTTAAAGAAACCCACTGGGAAGAGCTGTACAAGTGCTGCTGTGGAGAGCTGTGAGATGTTCTTCCCTGTGATTTGGAGTGGCCGATGCTCTGGGGACCCTCACACAATGTCTGGGTGGTGGGTCACCAGGGGATCAGTTATCACTGTCACCCATGCAGATGATGCAGATCTCCTGCAAATAGCAAAACACTCTCTGCAACACTCCATCCTCTGAATTAAGAAAAGAGCATGTAGCATTTCCAGGGCCTGCAGCTGAAGGAGGCGATTAAGCAGCAGAGTGCAGGGCTGGCTCACAGCACACAGATAAAGGCACACACAGGTGAATTTCCCTCCTTTTTCTACTCTGTAGAACAACCCAATGCCTTGGCAGGGGAACAGAAAGCCGAGGGGGGCAAACCTAACCTTGCCGTGTGCTCCTGGCAGGCTGGGCTAATTTGAGTGTGCAATGCTCTGTGCCTCCCGCCGTGTGCTTTGCGTGGGCAGTGCGGGCAGGCTGCGGTCCCTGGCAGGCTGTGGGAGGAGCCAGCCACCCGCACACCCAGAGCCTGTTGTATGGGAATTGCACTCTGTGATGGTAGGAAGTCTCCTGACACAGGGACAGGAAAGTTTTGGCTGTCTTTTTCCTTTGTCATCTCTGCCTGCCGTTATCCCTCCTTGCACTGGAATAAGGAGGTCAGCCAGACCCACACAATTAGAGGAAATTGTGTAAGGTTGACCTTGTACCCTGCCAGGTCCTTTCAAGCGTGGGCAGTCTTTATCAGTAGCAGCATAGAAAACAGAGGAGATGTGCTTATAGGTGGGAGAATGAGATTGTTAAGACATTTTTTCCCCTCACTCTCCACAAACTAAGATAGTACCTCTGCCACTTGGGTGAAGTTAGGTTATTCCCACTCATATCTGGCAGCCCGTGGTTTCCTCCTTCATCTTGACTTCTGCTATTTTCGTTCTGTGATGTCTGTACTTTTGCACTATTGGGAGTGGATTGTGTGTGGATCACTAACTTTTGGACAGGTCAGCTATCTCAGCCTGAGCACCACTAGATGGATACTAATAAGAGGAAACGAATACATCAAAGAAAATTCTGTCTTTTACTCCTCATATCCCTCTCCCAGGCACGCTGCTTTCTTCTGCTCTTGTTGTTGCTGCCCTTTCTCACTCTGCGTTTATGCTCTGATTTCTGCAGATGGAGCTGTACCAAGAAGAGGTGAAGATTGACTTTTCAGGTCTGCTGGAACTACACGAATGAGCCTGCATGGAGCCTCCCCTTCAAAAGGGATCATGTAAAAGAGATAATGGATCTACAAATTGCACACCAAATTTAACAAAACAATTAGAGCTGTGCCTGTTAGGAGAAAGGTGATGGTGCTGTGGGGAGCACATTGATGGAATGTGGAAGTGTTGGAATGAGAGATCTGAACCCTGTAAAGGATGGGGGTGTTCGGTCCAAATAAGTCATTTGATAGCTGGATGTGGCTGTGCCTAATATTTGGCCCACACGGATCTAGATAAGCATGCCATGTTTGTCACTTCTTGGCAGAAGTGCAGGAGTCCTGGAAGACCTGAGCAAACACCCCTTCATTTTGTACAGCTTTAGAAGACCCAAGAGTAGAAGCCTGAGGGTCACTGTGGTTGCTATGAGCTGGAAATAAGTTTTTCCAAGGACATTGTCTAAACATAAGGTCAATTTCCCTTTATTTGGAAATGGTAGTATCTGGCACAGGGCGTGACTGACCAATACTTAACAACTGTACTTGTCCTACCCACCAATAGACCCTGTGTAATTCACCCCAGTGACACAAGTGAGTCGGTCACGCAGAAATGTTGGGGACCAGAGTCTCTGTGGCCACACTGATCTTGGCTGCAGACATGCACATGTCTCAGCTGCATTGCTGTAGCTGCCTCTGAGTTTGACTGGCAAAATCTCAGCTACTGATGGTAATCCCTGAAAAGGAACTGCTCCAGCCTGGCTGTCAGGCAGGCTCACAATAGTTGCAGTTAGGAAAAAACATCCTTTACCAGTAAAATGAGTAAGCTGGATTTGGAATCAACAGGATACAATAACCTGGATTCCCAAAATACTGTTTCTTTGGTACTTTGAGGATTTCCAGGGCAAAAAGCAAGCATCTCACGTGGCAGGAGGAATGTGCTGGATGAAATTTCCTGTTTCTGCTGCACTGGCAGGTTATAGGAGACAAGACTCTAAAGCTGAGAAATTTGGTGGTTTGGATCCATGAATTCAAAGTAGTTGGGCCCTGGGAACTTTGTAGAAGTTTGCATTGGGACCTAGGATGCTTTCCCCAAGCACTTTGAGTTACCATCTTTGGAAACACATGAAGACAAAAATATCCCACACAGCAAAGGTCTACGAGGCCACCAAGCATTTGGGGAACATAAGAACAGTCGTGTGGCACAAGGAATAAAGATACATGAACTGCACTCAGTCTGACCCAAAGTGCTCACCCTGCTTTGGATACATTAAAAGGCCTGGGCACAGCAAGCAGTTGCTGGAGGTGCCATGATCTGCAAAGGTGCCCTGAGACATCAGCTCACATCAGAGAGCCTGGATTAGACACAGTGGAGAGAAGCAAACCAGAAGAGCATGACAAATTAATGGCTTTGCAATTTGTCACTACAGCAATGTTGTGAGTTCAGGTATGCAGACCAGGCTGTCTGGTACCAGCCTCAAGGCACTCTGAGCAGATAACATGTGCAACACGTTCTTGAAAGACACTGCCTTCAGAAACAGCTTTCAAATCTGTTTTCAAAATTGGAAAGTCCTTATTAAACTAAAGATTCTAATTAATTAAGCATAATTTTTATTATCTTAGTAAAAAAGTGAGTGCACAAACACCAAGATTCAATGACCAGTTGCTTCCTAGATTTCTTTATGCACAGGGTATTTGTTGAAAGCTGTTTTAATGGCCTGTGCTAAGTAAAATGGAACAAACCTTCCATTAGTGCAGTTTGGAGATGGTGTCTCATTTGTGGTTTCCGTTTTTCAGATGCATTAATAACTACAGCCAATATTAAATCCCAAGGACTTGCTCCACGTCTGGTTATTAACAAGCCAGTGGAAAGTTCTGCCTGACCCCCAGGGCACTGCTGGGAGCAGGAGCCAGCTCAGGCATCTCCTCCCAGGGCTGCACATCACCTTACAGCCATACCCTTCAACAGGCAGCATGGATATAACACAGCATTGGTGGATCAAAGGCAGCTGTGAGCTGTGGCAGCACAGGGCAGAGCATGGTCATGGGGCAGGGCGCTGGCTGTGCTCCCAAGGAGGGCACTGCCTGCTTCTCCCACAGCTGTGTGCAGGTACCTCTTCCTGAAACCCTGTGCACGTGCTGAGGCTGGCCAAGCAGCTGGTCACCAGCTCGTGCTGCATCCTCCCGCCATCACCCACTTCAGCACAACAGCCCAGCAGCCCCAGCCTTTGCTCTGCTTTTGGCTCATGTTTGGGTTTTCAAATACAAGATTCATGCAGTATTTTGAAGGCTAAATGCCAATCACGTGTGACACCACTTGTTTTTAAAACCTCATTTGATATTTGTATGTGCCATGTATTTTCCCTGGTGGTTGTACAGAGGAATTATGGTAGATTTAAAATTTTTTAACCAAATTATTCTCCTGAATGTTCTCTGCTAGCTGAAAAGTAGTACATGGGCAAAAAAAAAAAAAAAACAACACCAAGAAATTCAAATTTGACCACTGGGGTCAGAAAACTTCCTCCCACATGGCAGGGTGGTCCCATCCTTGCATCAAGGAGCTCACAAGTGCCCACTCACGGCAGGTATCTCAGCCTAGCCAATTTTCTTCAGTTGTGGTCTAACACAGCTATTGCACCACATGTGAAAGCAGGATACTCAGCTCATTGAAGAAGGTCGTGTAACTTTTTTAACAGCACCAGTGGAAATGTTTCCAGCTCCAGAACTTTTCTGTGCACATCAACGCTTCCTGCCAAAGCAGGGAGGTCAAGGCTGTTTTCCAAATATCTCTGATGACAGACAAGGCAGGTAGAAATGCACAACCTGGAATGATTTTGGTGCAGATTCCAGGGTAACCTCAGGAGGACTAGATCTTGGACAAAGAACCGCCTTTGATCCCAGCAGTACCAGTAGGAAGCACAGCTGGCTTCAGCTATCACTATGTCGCTAGGGCAGGCTGCAGGACACCACAGCCCCTTATTGCCCATGCAGAGTTGAGCCAAAACTGATGAAAACTAACCCAGACCACTTTGTCTGAAAGCAGCATGGAAACACTCATGTTCCCACACACCACTGGGCCCCTCTGTGGGAGGGAACAGACATTGAGGAGTGGGAACATAATCCTGACTACAAGGAGATGTCACCTGGGTTTGCCTCCATCCTTCCAAGCCTTAATTCACTAGGTCCAGCAGTCATTTTTGGAGGCACTGGCTGTCCTGAGCCTGCCCATAGCAAGCCCCTACATCCTGGCAAGCCCCTGTGGTGGCACAGCCCTCCTGCTGGCCCCCACTCGACCACCCCCGCGTCTCCAGGCTCTCCCCGTTTGCTAACATTCCCATTAGCTGGTAATGACTGCCATTTAGAAAACATATTTCCTCCCACATGGTTCCAGAGGGGTTTGCAAACTGAGCGACAAGAGCTCAGCAGGGACTGCTCTGCTCTCTGGGGCGAAGCATCGCGGCGGCTCCAGGGTGCACTGCAGCCCAGGAGAAGTCCCACGCACCAGCACTGCTGTGGGACGGCACTGCCAGCAAGGGGCTCGGCACCGGGGACAGATTCCTGCATGCACAGCTCCGCTTCAGGGGCAGTCGGCCCCAGCTCGACCAGAAAGGCATCAGCGGTTGCTGGTGTCCCCAGGCAGCGCTGCAGCCCAATGTGGCGGTGCCCGGTGGGCAGAGGCTGCCCAGGGACCCCCTGCGCCGTGAGGGGCTTGGCACGGTAGGTTTGCAGTGCCTGCTGTCCCACACCTGGCACGGGGCAGAGAGAGCTGGCGAGACAATCACCGTGACAAAATTCGGCTACTTTCCTAATTTTCTAGATGTCCAGCCATTAAGTGTTTATTTCAGATTCCTTGCCACGGAGTCATTACGCATTCAGGTGGAGAGGAAAGTGAGCTCCACGGGAGGCTGACAGTAATTCTGCATTAGTTAAGCATTAGCTGACAGACGTACAAAGCAAAGCCATTACTCCTGTCAGCCGCTCTGTCCCAACTCCTGTCCCCATTGTGGAGCTCCTCCAACCAACAGCTCCAGAGCACCACATAAATGCAGGAATGAAAGCCTGGCAAGAGGGGGGAGAGGGGAGGGGCCAGTCATAATTAGAGGTGAATGAAAGTGGGGGGAAGGATTTTGTCTGGAACACGGTTTGGCAAAGTGCTACTGTTGCATTTATTTATTTCGGTGCTTTTCTCCTGAAGCAATGTCATGGATAGAAACCTTTCCTAATGCACACTGGCCATTTAGAGCAGACACACCAGAAGCAATGCTTACATAGACTTAAGATTGCTAAATATTAAACAAATACGAATTTATTTGAAATTCATCCCATTAGTAATGATATTGTAAAACCACAAGAAGTCCCTAAAAAATTTGGTCTTCAAATAGTTTTGACTAAATCACTTACTACATACAAATCAGTAAGTACTATTAATAGCAAAAGAAATACTTGAAGAGTACAGCCCGGATTCAGAATTGTATAAGAGATCAATGATGCTTTTCTGCAGAGTAAACTCTAAAAAACATTAAATATATAGAAAATCAATGCAAATTACAATTTCCTATGATTACTGTTATTGGGTGCAAAATGAACGATACATGGAGCAAATAATTAATTCTTCATAGTATTTCTTTAGCCCTCCATGATCAGCCTGTCTGAGCCCTCACAAGCCTGAGGACTGTCCCATCACCAGGACCCTGCAGTTCAGAAACATCCTCAGAGCTATCAGGAAGAATTTCCAGTGTGGCAGAAAATCAAACTGGCATCTTGGACAAGTCCTTGTGTGAAAGGCAAAGCAAACCTCAGGTAAATCCTTCCTATTGCATTCTATTTAATGCAGAATTATGTCCAGGCACCTAAATAGCACATTATAAGGTATTTAAAGACATAATAAGGAAAAAGATCCAACCCCCCCACCCAGCCCTCCATTCTTACTGTTTACCAGATGATGTTCATGTGATGTCCATGCTAAAAGCTTTTGCACAAGCAAATGCAAAGACACAGTGTGAACGGGACCCACATTCCCTGTGTGTCTGTTTGTATGAGGTCTCCCACAGGTACAGAAAATAAAGTCCAGGAAGAAGTAGAATTTACCACTCTCTATGATCCTGGTGAGTCTCAGCTGAATACTTACATTCAAACATCTGAACAAGATCTGCTGAACTTTCCGTGCAATTAAATCCTCCCGGTACCTCCTGGTGCTATTTTTGCCCCAAATACTGTCACTGCTGTGCAGCTTTAGTCCTCTCCCTCTCTGTGGGCAGTGTCAGCAGTGAGGACGTTTGCCTCAGAACAGCACCTCAGAACAGCTTTTATCTGCTTTTACTTTCTTCCATAAATGGGCCATACAGCAAGAGGAAAGGGATGATGGCTGTCACAGTGGCACCTGGATGGCTGTGTGCACCTGAGTCCCCCAACAGCACCAAGCTGCCTGCAAGGCTGCTTTAGGGGTGCGCTGCCTTAAGTCCAGAAACTTCCTATTGCATCTCTTCAGTTTTAAGTTTGAGTCTAATTCAGAGATGAAAGACCCTTTAGTCTAGCCCATGCCTTTAGGATGTCTATGGAAAGGCACAGAACAAATCTCACACCTACCGGACTTTCAAATGGTCCTGCAGGGCTTCTTGCCCAACACTCAAAACCTGTTTTACTTTCTCTCTCTCCCCCCACCTTTAACTACTTTGACATCACCCACCTTTTAATGACTGACTTCAATATTTTATTGCCCTACACCACTTTCTGTTAAACCACCCTTTATCATTTCCCTCCTGCCCGTTAGACGCTCCCCCTTAATAAATTATTAAAGCATGTATTTAGATCACAGAAGCGAAGGAATTAGATTACATTGATCCATGGCAATTTGCTCTCAAACAATTTCTTCATGAAACAACATCCCTGCCATGCTTCATTCACATCGAACTTCGATACTGGAATCTCACCTCCAATGTTTCCATCAGCCTGGGAGTCACAGTGGGCATGGGGAAGGGGCACACTGCATGGTGGCCACATCCCCATTGGGCAGGTGCTTTGCAGTGTGAAAGGAGGCCCCCACAGAGAGGTTTATCAAACTTGAGAAGGGGTATTTCCTCCTTTTGGCATCCCATTTCTCTTTGGCAGTATTTTTCTTAAAGAAGAGACCAGATGGAATTTTAATAATTTTCAAGACTTCCCTGAAACACCAATGTCTGCACGCAGCCTTGCTGGCTGAGGTGGCTGTGGTACCTTTCCAGTGACAGTGTACTGTCACAGACCCGTGTGATGGCAGCATAACCACATCCCACAGCACTGCAGTGGGGACAGGCAGATGTGGAAGGGGCTCACAAAGGCAAATGCACTGGGGAGAGATTGTAAGGGAACTTCTATCTGTTTTTATCCTCAGACAAATGTGCCTCCCAAACCCTGTCATTCTGCACAACATGCCAGGTATCTGCATCAATTTTTTGACACAGTAATTTATTTTCAAACAGAAGCCAGCAAAACAGACAGTGAAGTGTCACCTGCAGGGTACCATAAATAAACAATAACAGTACCAAAACCAGCCTGTGCCTCCAGGGAGCTTGTAGTTCTGCCATTGGGGCCTGAGGTACCTCATGCCCGAGGTACCCCATCCCACAGGGAAGGGCTGGGACTGGCAGACAGGTTGGGACAACTGCCAGAGTCCCCTGTCTCTTTCTGGATGGGATGGGGCCCTCATGGGTGCTGAGAAGCCCAGCTGAGCCCAGTGCTCACCTCTGAGCAGGGCCCTGCCCTGATGGCTAATTGCACACGCAACATAGGCAAAACCCACTTAGCTTCAACAACTTGCCTCTGTGGGGAAATTCATCTCGATCCAGCTTGGTGTATTCAAAGCAGAATAGCTATTTCTGACCAACCAAATCCATTATCAATCTTATTCCAAGCTCTAAAATTAGCCCAGGCTGAAAGTACAGATGAAGACTAACATTAATCAGTTAATTCAGTTTGTGCCTAAGCATGGGAGATGACTTTGCACACCAGTGGGATGAAGGATTGTTTTCCACAGTGAAAAACTATTCCACTTGTGAGGGGATGTATTTTTTCAGGGCAGACAGGCCCAGGACATTGGCATGAGACACCCTGCCCTGCCCAGGCCAGCCCATGGCACATCAGCTGCACAGGAGGGTCCTGCCTTCATGGGACTGTGGTGCAGCTCCAGGTCCTTTGCTAAGGGGCTGCTGGATGTGTTCATGTCCCCAGCAGCCCTGGTGCAGCCCTCAGCCAGGTGACCTCCCTGACACAGGCATGCCTGTGGAGAAAGGAGCAAGTATTTTTCTCTTAATACTTCTCAGTTCTCCAATAAGATATTAAAGGGGATCAGTTTCATTATAGAAATCAGCAAGAATAATTGCAGAGCTGTATAAAATAGCAGCAGCCAGGGCACCTTGCTCTGCTGCACAGAGCTCAGCACTGTGTGGCTGGCTGGCCTGCACAGCACTCGCCCTGCAGAGACAATTATGCTAATTTTGTTAACTTGCCACATCAAAAAATGAAATTAAACTCTTTCCTTTAGAGTCCCATTTGAGGCTTGTGAGCAAAGAGTTTTCAAGCCTGCTTTGTCACTGTGGGAAGACAGGAGAGAACCCAGTGTGCCAAGGGGTGGTTTCTAACCTGGGGAATTTTGGAGAAAAACAGCTGCTTAAATGCTGTTGCATTTATCAAATCTTTCAATAGCATATTGAGGAGACTGTTCATAGATGAGCCAGCCTGCATTTGCTATGTGTTACAATAGCAAATCAAAGCAACACACAATTTTCTACAGGATCTGTATCGTTTAGGTGGTGCAGTGCCTCCCGCACATGAGGTGGAGTGCTTCTGGTTACATGCCTGTCACTCCCACTGCCCCTAAACACCGAAGTCACTCCTCTGGGACAGGCTGGGGTGGTGGGCAGAGCCAGAGGGGTGTGTTTCTAACTTTAGGGCAGTTCTGTTTCTTTGTTTTCAAAACTCAGAGGTAGCTGACAAAGAGTATCCATTTCTCACCCAACTTCAATTCAGTGTTTAAATAGAAATTTCCGTCTTTTGAAACAAGTTTTTAATTTCATTACATGTTCTTACATAAATGCTCCAGGTAGGAGGTCGAACAAAGAAACTGGAACCCAGAAACAACTTTCTGCCCCTCTGCTTCCAAGTTCATCTCCACAAGTTCTCAGTGGCAGAACAGTTGGAGCACAGATGCAGAAACAGAAGACCACCTTTGATTTTCCCCAAATAAAACAACTTTAAACCAAAACTCCAGTTTAATGAAGTGAGGGCTGGTGATTTCCTCAGCCTCGTGGTGCTACTGAGCCTTCCTGCGGCCTCTTGTGCGGGAGCGCGGGCCGGCCGGGAGTGCAGCCGCACAAAGCTGCTCCCTGTGTCCACCGCCCCCCGACCCACCACACACAGCCCCAGCTGTTCTGATTGATGCTTCAGGATACGGCAAGGGGACTGCTGGGGATACCCCTCAGCTTGGGGACGGAAGTCCTTTGTCATGCAGCTCTGTTTTTCCTTTCTGTTCTTTCTGTAATCATCTGCCAGAGCAGGCTCCATACGGAATGATTAAAAATACCATAGGATACGGTACTACTATGGATAGCAGGGAAACAATACAGCCGTTCCATCATGTTTTACTGACATAAGCATCCCGACCTATATGAGAACCATCCCAAATGAGCCGAACAATGCTCAGAGGCATTATTTTAATTCCCCTTCTTGCTTTTCCCCTGCTCCTTTCTTTTCCGAAGGCTCCCAGGAGCCAAATGTGTCCTGCAGCGCCAGGATCCTGCTGACCGCTGCCCCCGCCTCCCCGGCAGGGGTCTTGCTCAGCCTGCCTTGCCCGCGCTCCGCGCTCCGCTCCGCCCCGACCATCCCCCACGGCAGGGCCCCTGCGAACATTCCAGGCGGGAGAGGCCCGGGATCCCTGCGAACATTCCAGGCGGGAGAGGCCCGGGATCCCTGCGAACATTCCAGGCGGGAGAGGCCCGGGATCCCTGCGAACATCCTAGCTAGGAGAGGCCCGGGATCCCAGCGAACATCCCAGCCAGGAGAGGCCCGGGATCCCAGCGAACGTTCCAGGCGGGAGAGGCCCGGGATCCCTGCGAACATCCCAGCCAGGAGAGGCCCGGGATTCCAGGCGGGAGAGGCCCGGGATCCCTGCGAACATCCCAGCCAGGAGAGGCCCGGGATCCCTGCGAACATTCCAGCCGGGAAAGGCCTGGGCTGAGGGCGCGATTCCAGCCCGCTCCGGGGCACCCCCGCCCCGCCCGCTGCCCGGTGCGCCGCTGCCCCCTGGCGGGCACGGGCGGCAGCGCAGGCGGAGCGCGGCGCGGGGCCCAGGGCAGTGACCCCACGGACACCGGCACTGCCCCTCCGGCCCGGCCTGGCAAGGGGCTCTGGGGCCAGGGAACAGGGCTCGAGCAGCGGGCTTCTCTCTTCAGGCGACAGCCTTAGGCTCTGCAGAGCCAGCACGCCCCGCGGGCACGGGCAGTCTCTAGGTTTCCTGCACTTTTTTTCTTAACCTGCAACTCCACACCTCCGAGCTGTCCCAAAGCCCTGAAGTAAAGCGGAGCCCATAGAGTGCTGCTCCCGCCTGGCAGCTCCTACCAAAAACTTTCCAAACAGCCCTCCAGCTTCCCACTTGTCCTAGTGATCCACTCGCATCTCCCACTCACTTTAAATCCCAACTTTCCTAACCCTCACGGCCCTTTCCCACGAAGCTGGAGAGCTGGTACCTGGACCCCTGCAAGCAAGGGGCCAGAGGAAGCAGAGCGCACAAGTACATTCGTGTGCGAACAGCTTAAAAAGTAGCGGAGCGGACAGTTTGTGAAAAGAGCTGTTATCCTCTTCCCTCCCCCCTTACATCACTGCTTGAGGACTCCAGGCATGTGGCATCCCTTTGAAGAAAAGACTCAGCGCTGGAGAAAACAAAGGCACTGAAGGAACCGTTCAGCGAGCTCAGGAAACGTGGACAGGCGGGAGCCACTGATAACCCCTATTGCAGGGTCCTGAGCCCAGCATCGTTAGATTATCTGGCTACGTACTCTGCTCATTCAGCCGGGTGACTCTCGAAAGAACTTAACCCCGTGGAGTAAAAAAACTGTGGAAAAAGCATCAGAGAAACACCGTATCAACAGTGGTTTCAGCAAGACTAATCCAGGACAAGAAAAAAAAAACCAACAAAACAACCCAGTAAAAAAGAGAAGTCCCTGATTTAATGGGTACGGCCCTGGAACCTGGGGCACACTGCTTCATTGTCAGGAAGGGTAAAAAACTTCACAGTTATTTGATATCTTTTCTCTGATGAAGTACCTGGACACTCTTATCACATCCAAACAACTTTTTTTTTTTTTTTTTTTTTTTTTTTTTTTTTTTTTTGTGTGTGAGAAAAATCAGAAAAATCAATCTCTTAACACTTTAACAGCATGAGGCTTGTTTTCACAGCCATGGCTCATTTCTGTGGTCTCTAATAGAATACCCCTGTATCTCCAAATCCTCCCTAAAATATGGACTCAAACCAGGCAATTCCAGTATTTTTCCTCTGAAAACAGCACCAGTAAAAGTGTTCTCCCTTCTGCTAATGGAACCAAAAGAGAAAAAAAGACATGCAAGGATTGGGTTTATGTCTTTCAGTGCAGTACAGCACTCAGTCTTACAGCTGTAACTCCAAAGGACTATCTCCCAGCCAAAACACAGCTTGCTTACTTTGTGTCTGGATGTGCAGCAAGAGCCAGATCTTGCTTGTACCTGTGTTCACTGATTAAGTTCACTTGGCCAACCGAGTCACTCAGAAACAAAATCTTGGTTTTTTACTACCTTGCTGCTTTGCTGTTTGAAAGTTTCACCACGAAAGGGTTTCCATCGCTTAGAAGAGCTCAGTCGATGGCACAGAGGCTGTGCTTGGCTTGACAAACCATCTCAGCCTGCCCACTGCCTGTCTCTGCCTCCAACCTTTCCACACAGGTGTCAACAGCTAGAATTTCAGATTTAGCTCAAGAGCGTAAACGCTTACAGTGAAAGATGAAGAGGCTTGAAGCCTCACAGCTTTCATGAGAAACAAGTATACCTCCTGTTGCAATTTCAGAGTAGCTCACAAGAGGCAGCAGATACATTTCCAAGAGGTTTCTACTTCCATTCATGCCATCTGCAATATGTGTCTTACTGCAGTACAGCTCATTAGCTTACACAAATTACACAATTCAGCACTCTTCCCTCCAAAAGTCAGAGAGAAGAAGGACCCAAGCAGTCACTAAAATGTTCCACACCTGGTTTGCACTGTAATGCATAGGAAATTGGTACTAAATAAAGCAAAGTCATACAGTAAAGCAATACAGACTCTAAATAAAGCAATATAGTGATGCTTCTGTTTGCTTTTCATACCCTAGGAAGCCTCATAAAGCTTTACGGATGCAGAACAAAGTGCTCAGGTGTTAAAACGTGTCCAAGTTCAAGGTGTTTCCAATACCCATGGCACACACTCTGATTACAAGATTACATATTTAAATAAAGATGCACCACTTCTTTAATTTAATTGACTGTCTATTTGATAAGGAACAAAGCATCATTTTATTTACCATCAGGTTTAGGCTTTTTTACTATAGGGAGTATAACTAGAGGAGTGCCTTCTATTATCACCCAGCATTTAGCACACACTGGATGCAACCTCCTGTTTCCCCTAATTTCCTTTGTCTCTTGTCACTGAGGACAAAAGAGTTAGAGGGTTTAGGATATCCACTGACAGCACACCTTGGTACTCAAAGAAATCCCTACATAAATAGGATCCAGTTACAGACACTTTACTTGGTTTGCCCCAAGTTACATGGAAATTCTGTGATAGGCAAGAAACTCCAGGAAGAGCATCATGATTTTTGTATCTCAGCTCTCAAGCTTATCACAGCCTTGGAAAATTATGGTGTGCTGCTGACTCTTATCTGTGAGGAGCCCTCCAATTTCAGCAACACCCTCTGCCTTTATTACATAAGGCAGCTTTGATTTTAAAATACCCCAGATATATTGAGACAAACATCCTGCACAAATAAGTGAACAATAGTCACACACAACAGAGGACAACCATAACTAGGGAATACGGCAACATCATCATTCATGCCTGGGATGGGACTGAACTGGAGACTCAGTTCATCATCTTCTAGACACTTGATATTGCAGCTTTAGTGTTGTTAATGTAGCCCTGATACATAAACCAGCACTGAACATACCTTAAATGAATCAGAACTCCACAGTTCTCAGTTTCTGACTTAGACTTGCATCTAAGATCTATCCAGGAAACCAGGAATTATAACTACGGATGCCAGAATTTGCCAGGGAACATTTCCAAACAATTAGTTCTCACTGAAGGGATATTAAGGAGCTGCTAAGACATCAAAGTAGCATAAGTACTGTCAAGCCAACACTGTACATAATTTCATTCTTAACAGACTTGAGAATGGAATTTTTCTTCCCTCTACACGTTCCACTTACCTCCCCAACAGTGTTACACCCCATTAAATGATATAAAAGGATTATGAGAAAAAAGTACCAGAGAGGAAAATACCCAATAAAACATGTACTTTTACAAACATCGGTAGGAAGTTTACAACACACAAATGAGCCCAAAAGAAAGGATAAGAGCTTTAGGTTCGCACCATTTATTCAGCCCACAACCCAAGATAAACCAAGCACACATGTGAAAATTTCTTAACATAAGAGGAAACAGCATCCTGCTTGGTACCCACAGAACACTCTAATCTTTAGTAAAAGTCATTAAAACAAAAAAGAAAACTAAAAACATAGTAAAGAACTTATGCCCAACCCTATGTAGCACAGGTAACTACAAAAAATACAGCTTGAGAAAGAATGCGGAATTAGGAAGTGCTTAAAAGATCGGTCTCTAAAAGCATTAAAATAATTAATCATCAAGCTTCCATCATCATGCACTCAGGCACTAAAGCAACAGCCCTCATCACTCTGCAATTAACAAGCTAACCACTATTTGTATTTTTTAACACATCTGTTGCAAAGACAGTTTAGAAAGTTAAGACAGTTTACTGCTGCCCTACCACAGTCTCCCCACTCATGCTCTGCAGCTGGAAAACATGAGAAACCTTCATAAACCAAGAACTCTTCTTTCTCAATCCTACAGCTCATGTGAGTGTTTGAGGGGGACTGAGCTGACAGGTTTTCCCACAGCCCACCCAGGATTCATACTGTGCCTGGGCACCACAAGGCACAGAAACAGCTAAACCAACTGTGCTGAGGTTTTATACACAGCCTTGCAACAAACATAAGCAAAACTGCATTAACTGAAGCTTTCTTTTGCAGTTTGCAGATTACTTTAGACAAATAAATCATAAAAAAAGCTCTTACCTGCAGCAGGGTCCTCCTCCTGGCACGCTGCTGCAGCAGGCAGCCTTCAAGGTGGAGTGGGAGAGCTGCCCACCCCTGGCGCAATGCTCACCTGCCTGTCACTAGCTGCCAGCTGGTGAAACAACAGGATAAAAGAAGAGACAGGCAAAGGGAGCAGTGCACTTTCCTCCCCAGTCTGCAGTAGGTAGAGAGCATGCCACCCGCATTTTGTCCATGGAAATAAAAGGCAAAGCGAGGGCACCGATTCCTCCCTCTTGGCTGGGCTGCAGCAGCTACAAGGCTCTCTGTGTCACTTTGATCTGCTCCAGCAGGAGATCAGCTTCAGATGCCTCTTTGCCCTCCACGGTTTGTGCTCAATTCCCAGGCTCCTGGTGAAGGGCTAGCAGTGAGAGCTGTCTTCCTCCTTGGCAGCTCTGAGCATCAGGGTGCAGCACAGCCGCTGGCTGGGGAACTGGGCAGCCTCCCACCCCTTCCTCCTCGTCCTGGCTCTGTCATGTTCGGTGTGTGGCAGCAGGGCAAGCATCAGGCTGAGATACAGCCAGGTTATTGGTAGAGTGCAAAAAAGTTCTATGCCCCGAAATACTCGTTTTAAACAAGGAAGTCACTTTCTCCTGCCTTGGTTACTCAAACTTCACTAGGCCTCTGCAGAGGGACTACAGTTCAACAACATTTTCTTTTACTCCAAATACAATATTTCAGTTCAAAAGCAGGTCAGAATAGCACTGGTGTTTGTCTGAAAAATATTTTAAATACAAGTTTTCTGTCAGAAAAGTAAATCCGGCTAAAGATGTAAGAGGGCAAGATGAGAAATACAGTGCCTTTAAACTATATCACCATGTGAGACCTGAGGAAGTGTAAATCAACAGCAGTACTGGCGATACGAGGAGCAGTCAATAATTCAAGCACTCTGGGCCATATGTCAGCCTTAACTATAGATGAAAGTTATCTTTCCTTTTTCTACTTGATCACTGGAGCAAGGTTCTGGTTACAATCTCATCTGATATGTTTTCTTTTTGTGTAAAATGCGATGTAGGCCTCAAGTGACTCCTGCCCAGCTAAGCAGTTTGAAAACAAAAAGGAGATTGATCAAAAGGTCTGTTGAGAGCCATTTTCTGCCCTCAGCAGCCCTCCTGCAGGCCCCAATGCCCCCCAAACTTCAGGTTTATTCCCATCCTCAGGTGCAACACAAAGTTTTGAAGACATACAATGGAGAAAGTTTGTCTTTTCCACCGCGGCCTCAACCAGGCAGCTGTTCTGCACAGCTCCACACTTCACACACAGGCAGCAGCTCAGAGGGGAGCACAGGCACCTCAGCAAACTCACAGGGGACTCAAGAACGAGCAGCACAAGCAGCCAAGTGGGAATTTGATCTCTCCACTTCGCTTTCCACAAGCAGGGGTCTGAGGCTGTCTGTGCTGGATGGAGCCCTCACACTCCTGGCTGGAGGAGATGCCCCCGGGCTGGGCTGGACAGCGCTGCGTCCTCCTCCCTCACACCCTGCCTCAACCATGGGGCACTTCTTCCCTAAGGGAAGCGCTGCCAACTCTTCCAAAATGCAGTAGGATTTACGAGCTCTACAAGGTTCAGTTTACCTTTTCTTTCTCTTTAATCACCTGTACGGTGCTGCACATCACTTTCTTCTTCCACACTTCCCAGCACTGCGAATGTTTAAGGACCACTGGCCTTTTAAACCAATTTTAAAAGAGTATACCTCACCCAAACACCTAATTGAAGGAGAAACACGCACTTTTATTTGTCTAATAATGATTAAGGCCAGTTGTGAGAATCTGAAAACAGCAGGACAATGAAAGAAGTACATGTGCTGCTCAGAAGTTTCCCCAGGAAAATAAATTCAAAGTTTACAATTCACTTAGAAGACAACATTCTGCAAGGCTTGGGTTTGTTTGTTTGTTTGCTTGGCCTGGTTGGTTTGTGCGGGGTTTTTTTCTGTATTTAAATCAGTGAAGTTTTGAACATGACTTCCTTTGTACACAGGCATGCTGAGTTTAGTTTTACGCTAATTTAATGTCAAAACAGTTACTAACTTTAATCTAATTCACTTGAAAAGTAAGCATCCACAGAAGTGCTCTACTTGTGTCCAAAGGCAGGTATAAACTGAATTTGCATTTTTTCAGCTCCCTTGAATTTCCCATTCATATGTGAAATCAGAGGCCCAAGCTGACTCCTAAAATAGCAACATACTATTCCTTTTCCATTTTATACGCCTCATTTCTATTCTTCACAGTGCAAGTATGTACGTCTTTCACTGTATTTCCTTGGGATACTTGGTTTTAGCACCTTCCTGAGGACACAGAGGGATTAGTGTTTAACAAGGTGGCACTCACAGCTGGTGGCCACTGCAGGGCCAGCAGGGCCCGATCAATCCCTGTGTGCCAGAGCAGCATCTCATCTTCCCACTTCCCGCCTTTGGAAAGAGAAATTCTACACCATGACAGCTAACTCTTTAGCAAAGTTCACCTCAAACCCTCAACCTCAAGTGTTAAAAAATAAAAGCCCTTAAATTATACAAGTTATTACATTTAATCCCTTTGGGGGAAGTGGGGAATGATTTTGTGATTAAGGACCTACTGTGGGGCTCAAGAGAATTAGTTCAATTCCAGACTCTGAAACAAGCTTCCAGATTCCCCTGGGAAAGCCTATGCAATCTCCTATCTCACATGGACACCAGCAGGGCAATTTATAAATGTGTGCAGCCCTCAGACATTGTAGTACCAACAGCTAAATAAATTCATAGTTAGGAGTTAGGTGAGGTTCAATAATTTTGAGGACTAGTTACCTATCCAATGAGGGCACTACCATTAGACTATCACTTACCACAAATCATTATTAAAAATTGATATTAGATTCCTGAAAAATAGTAAGCTACATTATTACTTACTCCTGGGCTGACAGGTAGTTCCTAAGGGTTTAGTTAATGTATTAATGAAAATGATGAATGAGTGAAAAACGCTGCAAGATAAAAATAAATTGGCAGGTCTTACAGAAGGCGCCACTTAGTTCTAAAGCCAGGACTATTTTCTATGGTTTGTACCGCAGAGAAATTTTGTTCCAGTAAGATTTATAGCTGGTATTGTTTCTTGGCAAAATAATTAATTCATGAATTTATTTAATTAATAGAATGAACAAATTTAATAATGAAAACTCATCTGACTACATGAGTTGTGATAGAGAAAATCCAGCAAGCACTATTGGAAAAACATAGTACTGAAGTCACTGTGTAACCTTCTAGACAGTGAAGTGTTCCACTACACAATGTACAGTGATGACATTAGACAGTCTGTCTTGCAAAAAACCAAAAGTATTTAATTACTCTGATATACTGATAAGAACACATACTAGTCACGTTCCTTGCTATTCATTACCAGTGGAAATTTTCTCCTACTATTATGAAAAACAGCTGTCACACACCAGAAATATAAAGGTAAAGCTACTTCACATTTTTAAAGACATTGCAATCCTTTTAAAATTTCACTCACTTCTGAAAAGGTGCTGTGCCTATTATAATTGCAAGTAAAACCTATGATGTATTTAATGCATTACAGAAGTTACTTTCAGTAACTTGACATATACTTCACATACTTCTAAACTATTTTCTGTATGAAAATAATTGTTTCTATCAGAAGTTGGAAAAATCCACATATGTTCATTCTGTAAGTGATATTTTAATCTTAAGTATTATTGCAGAGCGTCTGCCATTTATTTTGCATGTATTAAGTCCAAGTATACTTGGTATTTCTGTAGAATGGATGTTAAAAATGTTTAAATCTGATATTTGATTGGAATGCATGTAGTTACAAATTAAGGCAGTTCTTCACATTAGTTTACTTCACTGCTTTTCTAACTACAATTATTTCAATTTTTAAAATTTTCCCACTGTCATAATTTCAACTTATAATGGAAATTAAAGCAGTTAAAAATACAAAAATACCCAATCCCAAGCAAATTCAACATTCAAGAGACTGATATAAAACTGTTTCAAACTGTCTGTTAACAGATGAGCAATTCACACCAACAATTCTTGTTCAGTGTCTTCACCTTCATCTCTCTAAGGTAAAATGCAGAAAAAACTGAGGGACTTTCCATTAATTAAAAGAAATTCCATCCATCCTACCCAACATGCAGAGAAATCCAGGTCTGATGAGAACTTCCCATTCTAATCTGAATAGTCAGATGAAGTTCAAACACAAGCTGAAATTGGTGGCAACTGTGTAAAATACGCAACTTTATTCTGTGACTGTTTTCAACTTCTAATTTAAAATTACAAAGGCGCAGCAGTGACATTAATAAGCATTTGTTTTAATGGAAAAGCCTTCTTAAATTTTTCATTTCTCGCAGGTGACAGAAGCTGTGATGGTGGTTACAGGACTTCCACTATTGCCAGTGCTGTCAGCAGTGCCTTCTTAGCTAAAGCTCCCCATCAATGATGTTCTGGTTTAACACAAATGGCTGGGACAAAATGTAACAAATACTGTAAGACAGCTGTTGTTTCTGCATTGGGTCATCCCTCCCACATCTACTTACACCTAAAAATCAATTCCCCTCTTCTATCAGGGAGAGGTTAATTGTCCCCTCAATGTTTCATTCTGTTGTATTATCAAACTTAATGATTTGCTATAAACTTTAGTGTGTTCCATGTCCTTGTGGTGTCCCATCCTGAAAGAGAAAGAATCACGTGGTTGCATAGATGCTCACGGGTTGATAGGAACAACAGAAGTCAGAGGGGCCACAAAAACTCACAAACTTTTATTAGTTAATAAAACACTTGGCATGAAAATCTGGTTATTTAGTCCCTTCTAGTATAAACACACGGTGGTGGATTTTTGAGTAAGGGGTAGAGTGAAAAGAAGGACAAAGAAAGACATAAAAGGAAGGAAGGAAGGAAGGAAAAGAGTATCTATTTTCAAGATAGAAACAGTACCTTTCAGGCTGACATGGGCTTGAAGAAAAATGACTGCTGTTTTTATTATTTAAATGATATTAAGTTCTACAGCTAGAATAGATGTGTAGTTGTCAGCATCAGGTTCTAACCAGAAACAATTTACAGTTATTAAACCAAACAGCTACAGGGCTTTGTCACTCACCTGGTGGTGAAAAACCAGGTGTCCCTCCAAGCTGTGGCCATTTTGCAGGTTGATGTCAAGAACATCCCAGAAGTCCAAACCTTTTAGCAGGTGCCAAAATAAGAGGTCAAGGATTATCCTTTTCATCTGAGAGTCCTGTTTGGAAATAGTTCTTGTGTTTTATTGTCAACTGTTTTAAAACAAACAGTAAAATCTACCTTTGTTTGTACATGACACTCCTTTAACTGTGAGGGACTAAAACCACAAGGCTTAAGAAATGCCTGAAAACAGATAACTGAAAGCAGGTCTAGAAATGAGCACTGCAGCCAAAGCACCACACCCCAACAGCTACAAACACCTTGCCTCTCTCGTTCAGTGCCCCACTTTAAAAGATGTACAGGCACTGAGCCACCAGTCCAACCCTCCCGTAGGAATTAACAACAGAGCCTGCTGACCTGCAGTGTTACTAATCATAGCATGAGCACACTACAGAGGCAAACTCTCTGATATTAATGTTAATCTGCACACAAGTTAAAACAAACTGACAAATGAAGTGCAATTGGTATGAAAAGTTAAAGCCAGATTTTATTTCATGACAAATGGATGTCATTTAAAGCTGGTTCTAAGCAAGGATTTAATCCATGACCATAATGTAGGTCACTAGTTTTGATAGAGTTTGTGCCTAGTATTCATCCAAGGAATCAGACTCAGCACATCAATAGCTGTCAAGAGTGCACATGTAGTTTCTTTTTACACCAGCATTTAATAAAAGAAAATAATCCAATTAAGCAGATGTCACAATATTTTTTGCTGACTTCCCCATAATTTTAAATCATTAAATCATTTAATTTACAACAAAACACTATACTCTAATCCTATGCATCCAAGAATATTCATGTTTAAAACCTGAACCGCCCTCACCGTTTCTGCTGCCCTTTTGGTTTCCCATGAGCTTCAGTAACTCAAAAGAATTGCAACCAACTTGGTACCTAAAAAAGAAAGCTTTGTAGAATGGGAAAAGTTCACAACAGGGGAGAAAAAAAAAGCCTTTCTAAAATAGCCAGGTGTTCACCTCAACCCATACCAACTTCAAACAGATGCAAGGACAGTAGCTGAATCTGATTTCAGACTAAGGACATGAAAGATGAGTTTTATGTTCTTATGCTTTTATAATGTTAGAATGAATTCATTTTTAGATAAAGAATAGTATACTCCCCTACTCTCCAATTCTTTCACATAAAATTTGCTCTGAAAATAGCACGGCTGAGTTCCACTCTTTCAACTATTATTTGATCACTGCCAAATATTTGCAAGTTCAGATTTTTCCACATCTCACCCATCTAACTTGATTGCAGTTCATGTAGTATCTACTATGTTTTGTTCTACTTCTATGAGTAAATGTACTGTGGTAAGTGATCAAGTCAGTCACGGAAACTGAATGAATCACTTTGAAATATGAAACTGAAAGAGTGCTGGAAGAAGAGCCCCTGAGAGCCTTTCACCCAAAGCAAGGTTTAACCTTAGGAAGGGATGACTGGCCTAAGACAGCAATACTGCTTGGCAGCAGAGGAGGTGAAGGTGTGCTAAGGTGTGGATGGCAATGCCTGTCCATGGTCTTGCATGCTCATGATATTGTATCTTCAGGTGAAGCATGAGCTTGTCCAGTAAGTCTGAGTCTAAATAAACAGAAGTGGTGAGCAACCCTTCAAAAGAAATTAGGAGCACAAGTAGAAGCCTGCAAGAATCTCACTGTCCTCTTATCACAAGGGGATCCAAGAATTTTCTGTAGAGTAGTTCTACAGACAAAATTACACTGGTATTCCAAGTCTATAATTTACATATGTGGTTGGGTGGGGACTTTTTTTGAAGATATTCTGCTGAATTTTAAACTTTTTAATTAAAATAAGTTTACACCATTATATCACTGAATCCTGTTAAACCAAGTGTTGCAATTTTATTTTGATGAATATCACTAACTTAAATGCATTTCTGCATACAATGCTATTACAACTTAAATCCTCAACAGCATTGGCAGATGATCAAACACTGCAACCTTAACTTGTGAGAGAGCAATTCCCCATTAGGGACATGTGTATATCCTTAGAACATGTCTAATTTTGTGAAGAATATCTGCACATACTGCAGGATGCACATGCCCATTAATAGATACACCAGCATTTTATACACAAACTTTTTATCTCTAGTGCCTATCATTTATTTACAGGTTATTTCTTATGTATATGCAAGCTTATGTCAGATTTAAAAGATGCTCAAAGTTGCATTTCAGAAGGAAAAAATTAATACCTTCAATTATCTATCTTCTGGTAGTTGCCAGATCACTTACTGGGTTCAACTGCAACCAATCCAAGTATTTTCCTGCTTCTAACAGAAATAAGTCTCATGTCCAGAGGCACACTGCACATCTCACAGCTCCTGCACTAGGCAGTCACCTACCAGATCAGCAGTCTTGTGTGAAACCCTGGTACACTCCTGTTGCTGCCACTCAGCAAATCAGTTCCCAAAAGCTGTAACTATGAGAGGCAGTGCATCCGGCACAGGCACATTAGGATGTACTACAGAGAAGAGAGAGATGGCTTTATCAAACTGGTGGTTTCATCGACTTTGCACTTCTCCAGACAGAGAGAAAAATACAGATGTTAAATCTGTGCAATATAACAGAGTGAGATGTTTAAAGCCTTCAGTTCAGTATTGACACAGCCCTCCTGTAGCTGCAGAGGTTAGTTTTGATTTAGAACCAGTATATGAACTTCATTTGAAATATAAATGAAAAGCTGTAATTTCTCCTTGCCCCTGTCAAATCGTTATTGGTCAGTTTTAACTTTGGATCATGAACAAGATAAAGATTCCCAATTCCACACAAAGACTTTCACAAACATCTACACCTGAAATAATAGGATTTGTACAGATTTTTTTCTTAATTTCAGAATATTTTTAACTGAAGAACAGGGCAGCTACTTTTGCTCTAGGAGAAACCGCATTTTTGTTACTGTGTTCCTGACACTTGAAAATATGTGAAATTTGTAAATTTACAATAAAAAGTTCTGAAACAATTAGAGATAAACCTTAAGAAGCATTTTTATTTATTTACATAGAATCAACACAAGAAAGTGAAACTATAATTAGGCAATTGCCATATAACTTCCTATCATTTAATTATTATATGTGAGTTTGTTAAGTGTTTTTTATGCCACGTAAGCAGCAATCTAGAACAGACATTTAATCACTACATGTATTATGCATTATTAGAAATTAATTCAGTGGACTATTTCAAAGCTGTCTTATTTTAACTAGGTCAAATTCTGTTACCCAGAAGTGCAATGAATCCGTGTTTAAAATTTAAACAGGTTGAAAGAAATTTAAACTGCCGTTCTGAATGGAGAATATTTTAAGTGACATCTCTCAAACAACTTAAACTTTCTTTGAATAGAATGATGAAGTTTAATTACAGGGCAAGAGGAAAATGCTACTTTGAGCTGTTTAAGAATACAAAATAGTCATTTAACTTCTTGGAGTGCAGGTGTGAGATCTGACTTATGTGAGGTATGTTATTTTCACCTCATGTTCAGGTTCTTGTGAGTGATTGCCTGTAGTTCTAGAATAATCCCCTGAAGACAAGTTAAGTTGGTTACATAAAACTCAAAGTCTGTGTCACTGTTTCCCATTGCTGTGCTGTTGCCATCTTGTACGTGACAGAAGTCACAAGTACCAAGTCCAATGTTGAGCTGTGAGAAACTCACAGAACAATGTGTTCTTTGATCAGAAACACCTTCTACAAAACTGGGATTTCTATTTTAAGCTATGCTGAAAATTTTGAAAGTATTTGTTATAGTAGGAAGCTGTAATATACATCAGCAGAAGATTTTTAGTTAATGATTCCTGCTTGAAGACATTTTTGTGCTAGAGTGAAAAACTATTGAAATCTATATTTATAATCTGATTCTATCTCATCATCCTAGTATACTGGGAAATATTCAGCTGAAAAGAATATTTTCTATTAAGAACTATTACACTGACATTACTGTAATTTTGTTAGCAGCCTGTTTTTTTGCAAAAATACTGAATATAGCACAAAAACTAAGACTAGCAATACGTATATTCTGAGGATTGATGCTGAACATTAACGTTTAAGAATTTTACTCATAACTTGATTGTAGTCATTTAACTTTGAAGATTAAATTTTTCAGCAATGTGGAGAGATGACAGTCACAAATTCCATTTGCTTCATCAACAAAAATGTTTGTTAGCACTGATCCTGAAATTATGAGTGGAACAGTAGATAGTCAAGGAAAAACTAATTTTTTATATTTTGGAATACACTTACTTTTTTAAGCAGTTCTAGAAGTTTTTCATCTATATAATGAAGCCACATATTTGGTTTAAAACAACTGAAAACAAATTAATTTCTCAGCTTCACTATTTAATTGTTTAAAAGAAACTTATAAGTCAATTTACAACCTGCTCCAATTATCCCATATGATCTTTGCATTTCAGACACATTAACCAACCCAGCTGAAGCAGCTGTAGTTCTGTCTGGATTTCTGTACCTAAACATTTCAATTGCTAAGTAAACTGTGATAGTGGCAGACAATTTCTAACCCTCATTTGAAGAGGTTATGTACCACTGCAGATGTACAACACTCCATGAACCAAAACAAAGCATCTCTGGTGTAGTTCCAGTCATATGACTATCAGAAGGAGGTATGTCAAATACAGAAGTCAGTGTATCAGGAAGGGAATTAAATATTGCAAAAAATATCGTCTAGATGCATAAGAAATTTCAAAACTAGCTAGAAGTTTTAAGGTGATCCAGAAACATTAAATAGGCATGATCTTCAAACATTATCTACATATTTGAAGGGTCACATTTCTGAACTGGATTACACCTACCTATGTAATTACCATCTCTAATAGAATTAGCAAAAAAAAACCAAACCTTTAATAGAAACCTACTTTTGCTCCTTGCTGGTGGCAGCAATGACAGTCAGAAGCTGTCTCATTTCTTTTGCATCTGTTGGTAAAACTGCATGTATAGCTTCTATCTACAATCAGCCCCAGTGTAGTCATCTACAACCAAGTGAAAAATCAATTAAGGAACAGCACAGACTGCAGAACTGTATTAGAACATCACCAAGTTTCACTACTTTACTGCTTAACAGTACTGCTAAAAATGATAAAAATCAAGGGTGTTCCCCCCTTTTCTTTTTCCCTGAGGATATTTGTTAGACATGCAAAAAATGCATAAGGAATATGGTTAAACTTGGCTGCAAACTTCTCAGAATTATTCTACTGAGAGCAGCCCATTCATCTATTTCAACCCACAGAGCATTACTTTTGTAGCATTCTCTCCTGAACTTTCTTCCATTTTGATGCTGGGACTCAAAACCCACTCCAAGGAAAGGCAGAGAGACAAGGAAAAGCCACCACACTACAGCCAGACGCTAGGGAGTCACCAGGAATATTTTTCACCTGTGTTACACAATATCTTTCCTAAACACTTTTAAAGCCATGTTGAAAAAATACCCACAATAGATATAAACCAATGTAGGAGTCACCAGAAATGAGCTTGCTTGCCTATCTCCAACGTAAGCCACCTTCCACTTTTTTTGGGATTGGCAGAATATACACACAGTATACCAAAGACCAAAAGTACAAGCATATTTATACAGGTCTATGCAGGCATTGCTACTCGGCTAAGCTACTATTATTATAAGATACTATTAAATACAATTATTTGCTTAAGTTTCTCTTACCTTGGTTTAAAGGTATGGTGTATTTTGTAAGGATTTCTATTAGGAAAAGTAAGAACATGAGTTACGGTTTGTGTTACCAGAGAAGAGTTTTAAAAGCTAGACAAATCCAAAGTGTTAAACTGATAAAATAAGCACATTAAATAGATTTTCACTCTACATTTGTTTTGTAAAGAGTGTCATACCAACTAGAAGTGATGTATTATTTTTCCTTCACCACTCTTCATTAACAAACTCTAGGGAGACGTGAAAAGGTCAGATTTCCTTCTTTGGGTTTGCCTAAATTACTGAATGCCTTATAACACACTTAGAGCAGCTCAGTCAGCTCCTCCTGATATTGCTTAAGTAAAACCTAAAGAAGTACACTGACATCACAACAGTCACAGCAAAAATTTGTAGCCACAGTGGGACATTTTAAGCCAAACTTTCTGCTTACACAAGATGCTTCTACAGCTTTTGCTACATCCATTTTTCCCTTAAGTAAAGAGGTATTGAAAAGTGTACAGCAGCAAGTGTCTTCATTAAGCATCAGCAACTAGAAGTGTCTTTTGCATTAAGGGAATAGAAATTTAGCATAAAAAAACACACCCTTTGCATTCCAGCTGGATCTCAGAGATCAGAGGGGCTGGGTGTGACCAGGCTTGACTTCTGATTAGAACCAATCCAGCACTATAAGTCTAGCTGAGTTCAATAAGAACTTTCATGAGTACAGATTCATAAATAGTACAGATTATTGAAGCAACAGGAAAGCAGGTTCAGGATTGCCAGTTATAAGGGCACTAACAATGGATTTTGTTTTTTAAAGGTACTGATAACCTGAGTACAAATAATTAAATATAAAGAATCCATTTAGATTCTGTATTTATCTAGAAACAGTGTTTTTCCTCAGAAGATGATTAACCAAAAACCTCAAGAGAAATTATCTCCCACTTCTCTGGTATAGCTGCAACACTACAGAGAGAAAAGCAAGGGAAGTTTATTTAACAGAGGGATTGCTATGTTCTTTCAAAATATGCCCTTCTGGAAGCAGGTATGGGATGGAGCTATGTGAGATAAAAGCTATAACCAGATTTGTGTGGTTGTGGTGATTTTGTTTGTTTATTATAAGAAGCACTTATTAGCCTGGAAGGAATCCCTGTTCTGCAAAAGTAGTATCAACTTTAACCCTACAGGACAAGCAGACAACTGAATGCAAACAACCCTCACAGCAGCTGCTGTGAATAGGATCTCAGGCTGAACAACCAAATGCCCAAACCCATGGTTGGAAACAACAAGAAATACAACATAACCTGGCAAGCCAGCAGTGTACATGGCTCATCATTCCAAAAGCCAACAAACCTCCTACTCCCGTGTCTGGCACAAAGCAGGCTGTGAGCAGAGCAGCTCAAATAAATGACTGGATGCCAGCTCTCAGGAAGCTGCCATAGGAATGCAGCTGTTCCAGCATCACAACCCATCCTGCTGTGCTCTGCACCCATCACAGCTGCTGAGAACATCTAAGGGCTCCCCACTCAGAGATGGCAGCTGCCAGCCAGGGAGGGAGATGGGCACATACCCACGGAGAATGACCAGGCACACAGGAACGGTGGCCCCATCTCCTCTCAAGGTCTGCCTGGCCACAGCACAGATAGGACACCACTACCTCCAAAAGAAATGAAACAAATCCAGCTTCCAGTCTAGGCTTCTCCACATTGTTAGTAACAAACAGTTTGGCTTTCCCATGAGCCTGTATTGCTATGGTGCAATGTCTTTGGCATAAATCTAAGATTTCAAAGAAAAATGTCTTTGTTCTAAACACTTAACTTTCAACCTGAAAGTCTGTAAAAAAAGACAATGTTGTCACTCCAGGAGTGACATTTAAAGGACTAAAGCAGCCTTGGAAACAAGGCAAAATCAGATGAATACATCTGTTCCCTGATAGCTTTTAGAAAACCAAATACAATATGTGGGAGAACATGGGGAATAAGAGGCTGAGAAGACTCTACTGGGGAATTAAATGGGAAGGACTAGAAAATGAAAAAGCTGAATACATATGGCTCAAGACTGAGCAAGAATCCATATCCTAATTTTAAAAAGTGACAAAAAAGTGAACAAGAAGTTGATGAGGAAGTTTCTTGTGCTAAGTGTAAGTAAATTTGGCAGAAAATAAATCCCCTTGCATTCCAGCTGGTCCTCAGTTATCAGAGGGGCTGGGGGTGGCTGGGCCTAATTTCTGAGTAAAAGCCAATTCAGCACAGTAAGTAAATAACAGAAATGCAGAGCCAGTTCAGCACTACAAGTTCAGTCACCTTCCATAAGAACTATCATGGTCTGATTCACAAATAGGAAATTACTGAAGCAGCAGAAATGCAGATTCTTATTGGATTGCCGGCAGTGATTCCATTTCTTGCTCAGAAACTGATGTGCCTCTCATGTGACAGATGTGTAATGAAGAACAATAAGCTAAATAAGTAATTAAGTTATCCTGAACAAAAGAAGCCTGTCTTCTGAAGTGTTATATGAAATATGACGGTGAAGTTTTACCACACCTGCTCTAAGTAACTAAAAGTATAGAAAAATTTCATTCCAGTTGCAGAAAAAGAGCAGAGGAACACAAATTAGCTTTACAGTCTACCAAAATTCAAACCTTTTACAGCATCTCAGCCATAACTTACCATGTTCAATGTGGCAGAAGTTTCATACTGCACTTCTAAGAAGTGAAAATGAATCTTCTATTACATCAAGCCACACACACAAAATCCGTATCTCCACTCTATACTTACATCGTGTAGAGATGATCCTCTGGACTTCGTTCAGATGTCTAACAAAAAACATTCCTTTTTCTACAGAATATACATCTATTTGACAAAGCTCATCTTCCAGGATAAACTTTAAAATATTTTCTATAGGCCTGCTTCAGGAAAAAAAAAAAAAAAAAAAAAAGTCATGGAGTTTTCTGATCAGATTTTTTTGTTGTCTATTGACATCCTGAATATGGATCCTCTAACAGAAAAACCCCAGCACTACTGTAGATAAGTAAAAGACTTTTCAGAGAAAATGAGATAGAATGAAGAAAAAAAGGACAGTCTCTTGATAAGATTTAAGCTTTAAGCTTCCAAAATCTACTCAAAAAAGGAACATAAAGCATGCAAACTCTATCCTTGTATCACTAAATGCAAGTTAGGATTATACTCTTCAAACTTGGAAGGCAATTACTACAGTAAACAGATTTATAAAAATACAGAATTAGTAAATTCAAAAAGACTGAATATGTAACAGCCTTAAACATTTCCACAGTATCTCTGAAATAACATGTTGCCTCAAGAGGGAGGAATTATTCAGAGGAAAATGAGTAGGAGAAAGGATATGTAGACCAAGAAATGCAGAAGGCTGGAAAAGCAATCAAACTAAGAAACAAGTGACCCATCCTAATTATCTCTGATAGCAGATGCTGCCAACAGATGCTCTCTCATTATGCTCCAAGTACAGCTGTGAGAACCAGAAATAGATACCAAAGATGCTAAACTCAGAAAGATGCATCCCTTGCACCTCGAGAAGAGATACTTGAGCTAGCACTCTAAACTGACAAAGCAGGGTTCTTCCAGTCACCTCTGCATTGTGAAGCAATCCAAGTGTACACCAAGCCCTTTTGCTTAGGCTGGTAATTTTCAGGCTTCCCAGGTGTTGGCAGAAAAAGGTACCAAGGATTATTAACATATGCACTAACACTAAGAAACAGTTTATTCAAGTCACAGTTGTAGTGTGATGACAGTTACATTGTCTTGCCTCATTTATCTTGGCTAGTCAACAGAATTGTACAGAAGACAGTAAAAGCTATTTGGGGAAAAAAACGCAAAACATTTTTAACTGTCTGAGAAAAGGACATACATATATTATAAAGGAATTATAATTTACTTAAGCATCCCAAGGGTTATAGCTCTTGGAATTTTTTTCCCTGATGTAGGTTCAGCCTCTAAGTGTCACAATCATTGAAGTTTGAATTAAAAACAGCTTTATAGTATGTGCATCTGTTCAGATGTAAACCTAATAGCTGGAGCAACATAAAAAAACAGAGGAGATCTGCACATCAAGCTTACATAAGTATTAATAGCTTAATGCAAATGACAACTTTCTGATCCTTTCAGGATGCTGGAAGTCTCCAAGGGCTAAGCAGAGAACTCACTTTTTCAGAGCATCATCCAGTTTCTTGGGGTCTGATTAATACAAGATTCTACAAACTGCAAGAGTACAGTTGTAGAAAAGAAGAAAACACCTACTTCCCATACTCTGGTCTTTGATTCAGTGAAATACTCCAGTGCTAATATCTGCTATAGTCTTCGTCAACAGCCAGAAAAAACACCACTGAGGTGTTCAGTCTTTCCACATAGCAGACATAATTCCAACTACCAGCAGGGTAGTGTTTCTTCTGGTTTTTACACTGGCAAAACTGGTGTAAACTAACTAGGCAAAACTATAATAAGCTGGACTCAAACACTTTAAAGAAAATAATAGGCCATCATTTACATTCAGTGACCCATCACCAAAGCAAAAGTAATATATGAATTTCTAGAATATACAATTTTTTGTAGTTATGCTTAAACCAATGAGAGCAATATTACTATAAATCATATTTTCGTTATTTTCTAGGTTCCTTTTAAGAAACAGGAGAGAAATAACACCTCATCTGAACCCTGAGAGCACTGCAGCTCCTCTGCTTTAAGCAACACAAAATTCTTACTGGACTACAAAATACAATCCAGGCTCCAGTACCAGTTAGCTGAAAACAGATGGCAGTGCAGAGAGCCCGGGTCCCTGGAGAGCTCACTAATCGAGTCACTCGGTAACTCAGAAAGCTTTCATTCAGAAAACAGACCAGTTCAGTCACCTCTGTAGCGGGGCCAGCAGCCGGCAGGGCGATGGGATCATGACGGCTGATCCCTGTATGTCCAATGGGACACCTGGGCGAAGAAACCCAACCTCCCAGCACTACTTTTGGATGACCACTATTTCGGCTGTTGGCATTCCGCCGGGACAGCAGGCCTGCTCTGGCGGCACAGCAGGGACACCACCGCTGCTGCTGCCCCTATGCAAAGGCCATCCCTCCGGTGCCACACCGCTCCTGCAGCAGCGAACCCGAGGGACAGGGGTAACAGGGGATGTGTGTCAGCACCCCGCACCCCTCTAACAGAGATACAGGCCCCACGCCCAGAGATGGTCCTCGTGCCCCAGCGCCATCCGCCTGCACAGAAACCCTGATGAACTGAAATTGCGTGGGCAGGATGTTCATTTCATGCTTGTAGCTTGCAAAAGCCTTGCCTGGCCCTTCTGAGGAGATCACGGGTCAGTCTTGCTGGACCTGTTTGCAAAAGCAGCCTTTAAATCTGTGCGCTGCAATGGCTCTTGCAAGCACCCGGGTGAGCAGCCCGGCCGTGCCAGAGCTGGCTGGTGACTGCGAGTGGGAGGGCTGTAGAAAAACACCCGAACGAACAAGGGTAGAGGTTGACCCTGGGCTGTCTTGAAGGAAGAATACAATACCTTCTTTTCTAGCTTTTATTTTCTGCCGAGACACATACTGAACAGCCGGTTCAAGTGATGTGAGGCTGTTAGGCGACGCAAAAAAGAGAGAAAATCCCGCGAAGCTGCTGTTTAATAAACAAAGTTCAACAGAGCTGTTTGACAACACCCGCCCTCGGCCGGCCGGGCCGCGCCCCTTCCCTGCCGGTAGCCAATGCGAGGCGCGCTTGCTGCGGGCGGCGCGGCGGGCGAGTAGCGCGGGGCGTTGTTGCGGGGCCGGGCCGGCGGGGCGGTGCGCGGGGCCGCGGGGAACGGCCCGTGCTCGGTGCTCCGCCCGGTGCGCGCCGCTCCGCCCGCCATGAACTCCCTGGACCAGGCTGAGGGTGAGTGCGGCCGCTCGGAGGGAGCCCGGAGCTGCTTCTTCGGCGCGCCGGGAGCTGCCGGCTCTGCGCCCGGGCTGCCCGAGCGCGCTGCCCCGTCCCTGCGGAGCGGGACGAAGCGGCCGCGGGAGGCCTCGGCTCCCTCTGCACCGCGCTCCCGGCGCTCCTCCTCGGCCCAGACAGGCGAGCTGGGGCGGGGTTCCGGGGCCAGCTCGGCGTCCTGCGCTCGGGGCGGGCTGTGCTGCTCCCCGCCGGCCCGGAGAGCAGGGCCCGCGGGAGGGCCTGTGCTGAGGGGCTGCTGCCGGCCCTGGGAGGAGGGAGTGCCCGCGGTTCCCTGTCGGTGCCGCTGCTCGGCTCTAGCTGATGAAAATCCTCTTGTGCTGTGGGAGCTCCTTGCCCGCTGACGGGTTTTGGCGTGAGAGGCGTTTCTTACAGCTCTTGAGCCTCACTGGGCACAGTTGCACTGTGCCAGGGCTCCTCTTGCATTTGAGGAACGCGACCTCAAATAGCCTCTTCTTGTCTGGGGGCGCTTGGTGATTTGGGTTACAAGTTCTTTGAAGTTACAGTTTACAGGATGTCCAAACCCTGAAAGGAGTTTTTAGTGTGCAGAGACTGGCAAAGATTTTTAAAGTGCCCCGGTGTTTCGGAATTAGCAGGCGTTTTGGAGCTGGCACTAGAAGTAGGCAATGTCGACAGAAACCGGTAGTCCGGCGTTGTCAGGGCTTTGTTGCTATGCTTGTACAGGCTGAGGGATCCCAGAAGTGTGCCCTGCTAGTCACAGCTGCCGAAGGGATCAACTTAGAGAAGCTTCTTAGAACGTGCGTAGTTGAAAATAAGTTAAAACTTCCATTTTCTTTTTTCTGAAAAAGTTTGTTTCATTTTTTGTTTCGGTGATGTGTGCATTATGTGAGTGTTTTCTGGAGAGCTTTGTTGTCAATAGCCTGTTTTTATGCCTTCGGGGTGCTGTTTCTCAAAGAGCATGTGGTGCCTTGAGTTCTCCCCTCGCTTCAGTGAGTAGTTGGAGGGGTTTGTGCTTGTCAGGGAACAGTTAATTAGCTGTAATTGCCGGCAGTGGTTTAACTTCCTCAGAAGGGAAGTGGAGGACAGGCCATTAACTACCGTGTTCTTGGCAGTAATTAAGACTAGTTAGCTGTTCTGTGGCTGGAGTCAAGGTACTGTAATCTTCCCCCATAAATTCACCTGCAAACCAGAATTCTAGCTTTGTCTGGAATGTTGTCAAATATTGACCTTGAACAGAAGTATAAATCTAACCTGGACTTAAGGTGAAACAGCTCCTTGGAGACAATTAGGAGTATCAACTTGAAATCGATTTAACAGCAATTTCAGTGAAAAGACCTTGGGAGAACAATGGCAATAAGAAGGAAGATCTATTTTTAAAAAATAATGATTGGAATATGATCATTGGAGTAGTGTTTGCTGTGGGATTTTTTGCATATGTGTGTATACATATATAATGACCCTCAGTTTATACAAAACAAAGTAATCAAAGCCACACTGCTAGAAGTAATCCCTTGAACAGCAGCAAACAGCCAACTGGTTTTTTAAAATTGCCATTATATTGATAATCGATTGTAATGTTTTCCTGATACACTTAATACTTCAAAATGTGATAGTTTTTTATGTTTGCTTTGAGAGGCAATTTAAGTTACTATGAATGTAATTCAGTATTTCCAGAGATGTCTGAAATAGTGTGATTTCTCAACTGTATTGATTTTTTTTTTTTTTTGTAAATGGGAATGTTTTTTTACATTTAGATTAACTCCTACCACTGTACATTTTACCTGAAGTTGAGTAAAGCTACTATGACTGGACTTCTATTGCTTATAAATGGTCATTTATAAACAGGCAGGTTTTCTCTGCCTGTTTTAAGAACTGGGCGTGCACGGGGCAAAAGTGAATTCCTTGTATCTTCTACTTTAAAATTTGACTAAATAGATGAAGATCTAATTATCCTTGATATACATCCTCCCCAGATCTCAAAGCTTTTGAAAGAAGACTTACTGAATACATTGCATGTTTGCAACCAGCTACAGGACGTTGGAGAAGTAAGTTTGATTTTTCCAAGGAATAAATAAGGTTCTGTCTTTCAAGCTTGTTAGATTTACCAGTGTGTACCCTTTATTTAAGTTTGCCCAAAGAAAAATTTGTATTAAGACTTGCTTTAAAATTTGTGGCATACTTTCAACACTCTGCAACAAGTTAATACAGGATAATAAATTAATATTTTAGCCAGAGTTAGAAAAATGAGAATGAGATTGAATTGGTTCAGGGCTGAATTATTCTGGAAGTATCTGAAACAATAAGTTGTGGGTGGTTTTTTCTGTTTTATTGTTTTTTATGCTGTTGAAGTTTTTTCTTCAAGGCTCAGACTTCCCAGATAGTTGCTATAGTTACATAAATTAAATATGATCCAGGTGAGATCGTCCCTATAAAACTGAAGGTGGCAAAGTTGTAGCAGTGTGCTGTAAAGGCAGCTTTGTTATGAAGGAGGGAGGAAGGCAAAAAATACCACAGCTATGCTGCCAACTTTGGGATCGGTGGCCTGTGGTGGAAACAACAGCTTTGTTTTGTTTGCTTTTGAGACTCTGCTGAAGTTTTCCTACTCAAAGAATACAACTTTTTTTTTTAGAACACATAAAATAGTATCTTTTCTCCTGAGAGGTCAATTTTGAATGAAGGAACTGAAGGAATGACTACTTAAAAAGCAAACCAAACACCACTACTGCCACTTCAAACCCCCTTGTTTCAGAGCAATCAGATATTTACACGTAGTTCTGCTAAATTTGCTCACACCTACTTTAGGGAATGCATTTGTCTTCCAAAATTGCTATTTTCTGTCAGCTTAAAAAAAAAATACTGGAAACTTTCAAGCATATTTAACTGAGGCTTGCATAACTAATATTGTATTCAGTGGCTGATGTTTTTTCCCAAACTGTTTGTTTTGCAATTCACATGAAAGAGGGACTTTCTATTTTAATTATAACCAATAATAACTTTTTCTGTTTTCCTGAAAAGAAAGTATTTATACGATGTAGGGAAGAAGCTCTGTGCTTCTGGTAGATCTTTTTCAACTTTCTTTTGAAAAGGTAACTTTGGTTTCTTCAAAGGACCAGAATTTTTTTACTTGACAGAATTTAGATTTTCATGTGTACTTGTCCTGTCCAGGAAGCTTGTACAGAATCTTTAGGGTTTCACATATTAGAAGTTTCTTTGCATATTTTCATTTCTGCTTTCCAGTTAGAAGCTTTTCCTCCCTCAGAGGTGAGAAAAGAATTAAATGCTTAAGAGTTGCTGCTGAAAAATAAATGTGTTTAAATATGAGTGAGGTATACTGTTTATGACTGTCATTCTTTTCTTCATCAGTGATTTTGATAGTGGTATCGGTCTGCACAGCAACTGGGGCTTGGAACTGGTTAATAGACCCAGAGACACAAAAGGTAAGGTCAGACTAATGCCAAATGTGCTGTGTTCCATAGCTTGGTGCTGCAGTCAGGTGTTATATTGAAAACTGAAAAGCTAAACATGATTCTCACATGTAACTGGGAGATGGTTTTTAGTAAAGCTCTCAAATTGTCTGGAATTGCTGTGGAACGTGTCCTGGGACAGTGCCTGCCAAAATACTGTACCCTGAATGCTTATCTAAAGAATTGTTCACAAGTACTTGGAAATGGCTAGGAGCAGTATTTTATTTTTAGTTAAGCTATCCAGGCAGCAACTTTGTGTGTTTTAGAAAGTGTGCAGTTGGACTAATCTGATTTCTTTCCTAGGTATCATTTTTCACATCACTTTGGAATCACCCATTTTTCACAATTAGCTGTATTACCCTAATAGGCTTGTTCTTTGCTGGAATACATAAAAGAGTGGTGGCACCATCAATGTATCCTTTGATAACGTTTGTCAGGTTAAAACTGTAGTTACTGCAGTTGTTGAAGCCTGTGCTAATACTGCTTTTTTAGGTTTTGCTTGCTGTATGTACCAGTGTTAGCTGCTTTCCTTGACACAATCCACACAGTATAGCAGCCCGATGTCGAACTGTTTTGGCAGAATATAATATGTCCTGTGATGATGTAAGTGTTAGTGCTTCATTGCCTATACCCTGTCTTAAAAAAAAGAAAATAATTTAAAAAGACACGTAGTTTGTTTTTTTGTGAAGGGCGCTTGTATGTATCTCAGCAACTTTGTGTCTGTAAAACTGGAATGTGGAATACTTAGTATCGTTTTGTGTGTTGTTTTAAAGTCTCCCTGTAACACTGAACTTGAAGTGTAATTGTTGGGTTCAACTTTCAGGGTTTAAACTTTATTTTGTTTTCTGTCTTGCAGACTGGAAAATTAATTTTGAAACCTAGGCCTCATGTTCAATAAGGGCTGTCTTCCTTCATTTTTTTCCACTGCCATGGAAACCAAAAATGACCTTTTTTTAAGGTAGTATGACAGCAAAAAATCAAATGGGACTGGTTGTCACTGCCTGGGAGTAAAAGTCTTAACACAGTTGACAGTGAAAGTGTGCAATATTACTTTCTTGAATATTTATCCAAATTCTTTGTTATCACATTATCAGTGCTTTTGCTACTTCTGATTACCTCTTTTTCAGTATTAGTGTCACTTTTTTACTTCAGCTAGAACAGAACATACAGGTGAAGTATGTTAATCGGCAATGAAGTTGAACTTGAAAATGAAACCTCATTTGTGTTACGTCTTCGTAAGCTATTGTAAATAGCAGATCAATGCCAATGTTCAGGAAAAAAGTAATATCTGGTGTATGGATTTTCTTGTTCTCATGAAGAGTATTGAAAGGAACATTTGCCATTCTCCTGATGTTTTATTAGCACACTTCCTCGTTACAGCTGTCCTTGTCTCCTGGTCACTGATTTTGGAACTGGTTTAAAGGCTCGCAGGAAGACTGACTGTTTGTGCCGGAGAAAACTGGTCTTACTGTTTAAGAACTTCGCAAATATATCAAGGATCACATTTGTCAAGTTGTGTATATAGTGCACCAGCCACTTTCCTTGTGGTCATACGTAGTTCCTTGTTTGATCTGGTTCAAAACACTTATTTTAAGATTTTAATTTTTTAAAAATGGTCTTAAATATGCTTGTATCTTCCCAATTGTAAGGTTGTACTGTATCTAAAGTCCACCCAACCAGTCTGAGTGGATTTTTATGCTGTGATAGTCAGAATATGAAACTAGTATTGCAAATATATAACTTCAGATTTGGTGAAGAAGCTCTAAAGAGTGCCACAATAAAATAAGAAAATTTGTTATTCAGAGTGTTAACAACAAGTTGTGGGTGATATACGCATAAAGTGTAACTTTTGAATAGCTAAAACTGTCAAGTTTTAAGAGTTTAAGTTGTTCAAGGTGCCTTTTTAAATGTTTTGAACTCTTTAAATTGACTCTAACTGCAAAGCTCTTGCAAATTCAGTAACCCCTACTACAGGGTAGACTGGCTTTTAAAGGCAGCCTATTGATGTAACTTCGTCAGTTGAAACTTTAAGAATTGTCTTCTGGATTTTTTTCCAGTAAGTCTTCAGCCCATCCATTATTTTTAACTGCTGTATATTTTGTAGGTAAATGTGTATAAAATAAAATCTTTGTATAAACAGGTGTTATCTTCTTTTGTACTGTGCAAATACAGATCTCCACTGAACACAGAGGAACTTCAGAAAATTTATAGCTGCACTCTGTAACTTTCATACCGGACCAACATTTCCTGTATTTGATGTGGTTCTTATAATCTAAGATACTGACACCAGAGAGGAAACCCCTTCCAGGTTTCCATCCTCCAGGTCAATCCGGCCTCTGTAAGTGCCCTTAGAGGAAATTGTTTCTATTGCTAATTATCTTGTTTGAGCGCAGTAGGCGCAGTGTCCTCACCGGGTGCGGGATGCTGTGGGTGCGGGGGTCGGAGCGCGGATGTCCGGCCGTGCGCGGCTGCGGCAGGGCGGGGTGTGCGGAGCGGGGCGGGCGCGGCGCCTGCGCGGGGCCGCACACGTGGGCGCGCCGGCGCCGAGCAGCCATGGGCAAGAGCCGGGCGCGGCGGTTCCGCAGGGTGCCCCGAGCCCCCGCCGAACAACGCGACGGCGAGCGCGGCCCCGAGGAGGAGGCGGCGGCGGAGCTGCTGGAGAAGGTGCGGGCGGGGTCGAGCGGCGGGCTCTGGCGGGCTCCGCGCCGGCCCGGGGGAACGGCGGGGGCTGCGGGTCCGGGCGTGGGGGGCGAGGCCTCGGCTTCCCCCGCGGCGGTGCCGGGCGAGGGCCCGGGCGCGGTGCCGCCCCCGGCGGGCAGGAGCCGAGCGGGGCCGCCCCTCCTGCGCTCCCCTCCCGCCGCCGCCGCCGCCGCGTCGCTCCCGCGGCGTCACGGCCGCGCGTTTGGCGGGGCGGCACCGGCACCGCCCGCGCTCCGTGCGCGCCGCTGCGGCGGGGCCGGCGAGCTCCGTGCCCTGCGTCCCTGCGGGAGCTGCCACGGAGTCCTTGCGGGGCTCAGTTCGGTCTCCCCGGCCGGAGACTTCTACAGGTGGCCAGGGCGATGAGTCCAAGAACCACATGCAAGGAATAACGGATAGAAAATGATGAAAAAGACTGTTTGGCCACTTGTAGGCCATAGTCCTGGCTTAAATATTGCAGATGAAAACTGGTGTAAACCTCGTTCTGCAGGTGACTTTAGAGTCAGAAGTAAAAGTCCTTTTTCCTTTAAGTAGTTAAATCTCCTTTGTTCACTTCACCCAACCGAATTCATTGAACAAATCACTCACAAGATTGATTATTCTTCTGGACTGACCTGTTTAAGAGAGACAGGGGAAGAGACAGTAAATAAAGGCACAGGTGAGGATGAGTTGAGGCATCTTTTTCAATGGAGTCAGGAAATGATGTTACCACTCTTCTGTTCTGCTCTTCAGCAGGTGTTTATCTGCTAGGTTTGCAACAAACTCTGTGGCCTTCCAGGATATGCACTTCTACTATGTTATTATTTTTGCAATTTTCAATTCTTGGGTCTCACCTAAAACTCTGTTACAGCACAAGTCAACATTGTCTTGGGGAATGTAGGGGAACTTTGTTTCTTGCTGTTGTGCAGATGCTTTTAAGTTAAAGGCTATAATATTTTTTTTGATTCTTCAGCTTTTCTTTATGGTGGCATGTGTTATGTCTGTTATACTTCTTTGATGATATTTTCCTCCCTGCTTCTGTCCATTTTTTAATACATGGTAATTGAGGTCTCACCAGTGCCAACTAGTGTCAAATCTGTGCCTGGACTATGGCTGTCTTGTCAAATATCCAGAAAAACATTTATCTAGTCATAAAGTTAACACATGTAACCCAGGCAAGCGTTTATAAACTTTCATGGAAGTTAAAAGCTCCTGCTTCCATTCAGGACCAGTAAAACCGGAGTCACAGTGCTGGCTCTGATCAATCTTTTCACTCAGTAAAACCCTCCAGCTCCCTTTTTGCCCGCTGTGATGTGCCCTGTGTGTGTCTCCACAGCTGCAGCATCCAAGTGCTGAGGTGAGGGAGTATGCCTGTGCCAGTATTTCCAAGCTGTTGCAGCAGAAGCACGTCATCCCAGCCTTTGTGCAGAGGGATGTGGTGCGCTGTCTGGGGCCCTTGCTGATGGATCACAGTTTAGCTGTTCGGGAAACAGCTGCAGGTGCTCTCAGGTAAGCACTTGGTACTGCTCAGATAGAGTGAGGGCATCCTGGCACAGGGGGGAGCAGTGGAGTACTGCTGGTCACAGCTGTGAATTTGAGTACCAGCCTCTCTTGCTCTAATTCTGGTCTGAGTAACTATGCCCACTTCAGCTGAAGCCCATGAGAGAGGGGCTTTTCTTGCTCTGTGAGGCTTTAATGTCAGGAGCAGGCTTTATGCAAGAAATGCTTGGCTTTATGAGGAAATAGAGGGAACCTGAGTACAGTTTGTATGGCATTTTGTGTCATGATGTTTTAGTACAGATTAATTTTCTAATTATGCTTGATGAATACATGAAAATAATGCTTTTTTCTAACACCAACGTTATTCTCTTGTGTTAGGAAAGTAGAGTAAAGCTACTGATTAGGCAAATATATTTGAAAAAGCACCACAACCTTTAGAGAAGAAATGCATGGATTTTTTGAAACATTCCTGGAAAGTATTGTATCTTATCCAAAGCATTAATTTTTTTGTTTTCCCCAGAAATCTGAGTGCTTGTGGAGGATTTGATGTCTGTGATGACATGGTGACAAACGACATCATGACACCCTTGGTTGCACTTCTGAAAGAGGTGTGTTTATTTTTATTTTGATTTTAAACCTGATCTAAGCATTGAATTTTCTCATATACAGAAACAGTTGTATTTTTGTAGCTATTAAAATAAGATACTTGAAAGATCTTTTAAAAGAATGTTTCAATAGGCTTAATGATACAAAAGTTATTCCAGAGATTTCTAACCACTACCTTTTGCCTCCTGGCCAGCTAACTTGTGTAAGTGGTGAGGGTTGCTGCCTAGGATGATTTTTGAGTTAAAGGTCTGGAGATATTGAGTCTGTAATGTCAGTCAAGACAAGTCTATTCTGTCAGAGAGAATCCAGGTCCTTCATTTATGTTGCAACATTATTCTGATGAGGTTTTTTTGGTGAGCAGTTTTGTCTAAATGGTTGTTTGGGTAGAATGACCTGTACTGAATTTGTATTCTTTGTTTGGTCCAGGTGTTGCACTGCAGTTTGGAAATTGCATTCAGTTCTCTTACCTGCTGTCTTTGTATGAGCAACCTTGAGCAATACCATCATTTTCTGTATGTTTCTTCCCCATTTTAAAGTATGAGTAATAGCATTGCTATAAACAGTGAGATATTAGCTGAATTAATCCTTAGGGTTAGAAAGAGCAATTGACAACTGCATACAGACTTGTTAGGAAGGAACAGCATTTCAGGTTCTAAAGTTCCCAAGTATTTTTTTTTTAATAGGATAGTGCTTCTAAAGGCTACTGAATGCAAAGCAATTACTGGTAAGAGTCTTTCTACAAGAGAAAAGTAATCAATGAATCAAGTTTTCATAGAGAAAGAAAACTAGTCAGGTTTTCTGATAATAAACACTTCATGAGAGCATCTCTCCACTCAATGCTGCTAATACTTTAAAGTTTTGCTTCTCTTTGTGGCTTGATTGTTTCCCAACCCTGGTTCTTTTGTTTGGTTGTAGTGCAGCACTGGACTGGATGCTAACCAGCTCTCACCAAAGAAATGCAGAGGGATGAACAAAAATTATATTGAAGACATAGCTAATGAGGCTATTAATTTGCTGTGGAATATATGGTAAGTGCTGTGTAAATACTGGCATTTTAGCTAAATTAAATTGTTCCTGGAAAGGAGCGTGGTAGTTGAGGCAGAAAAGAAATTACTGTCTTGGCATGGGAAGATGCATTCATTTGCTGATTCTGGTTGTGTTGCTCTTACGTGTACCTTGCTTTAATAATGGTGAGCCCTCATCTCATCTGAAATAAAAGTTTGTCTTCTAGTGTAGATAACTTTTTTTTAAGTGAAGGATTCTAAAAGTACACAAAGTTGGTCATTAGTTTTAGAAGAGTAAGAAGTTATTTTTCTACTGGTTCTTCATCCTGAGTTGTGATACTGTTTTCTGAACATGTTCTGTCATAGTCTGTTGGACAGTTTGGGTTGAGGCTTCTTGCATGTATTTCTTGTAGATCCATGTCATGGTACAAGAAATGGAGAAAATTAAATTCTGATCAGTGCTCCAGTAATATGAGGAGTTTTTATACTACTTCCTCCCTCTGCAGGTCATCCCAAAAATTAATATTAGCTGTTTGGGGCAGCTATCCATTTGTTACTGAGACACTGATACAAACCTACTTATTATGTGAGAAATAATGTAAATTGTTCTATTGGTAGTTTACATTGGAAACACCAAGTGTAGTAAGAGAAATGGCAACACTGTTAATACAGAAATTGGTAGAAACATTGAAGTGATGCAAATCTGTTCCAAAAGTTCTCCTTGAACTTTGTATTGTTTCTCTTAATTTTTTCCAATTATACCCTTTGCATGCAGGATTTTTTTAGCACTGTTCAGTGCCTCAGTGGAACTGCTTCTGTGCCTTTCTGTGTGATCTGGCTGCTGGCTTGAGGCCTTATTTCTAAACTGGGATATTTATTTTTTAGGGATTGGAGTCTAGAGCAGTAGATAAACTGCTTGTTCAGCATCTTGCACAGAATACATGAACCTTTGTAACTGACTCAACAATGTTGTGTGTTCATTTTTTTTTTGGCTTTTAAGTCAGTGCTTGAGAACAGGAAGTATGGTCATTAAGTATGATGTAAATCACTTCTGTATTTTGAACTTTATGGCAATGAATGTGAACTGCTCATTTTGTTGCTAGGTTTGATACTGATAAAGTTGGGGCTGGCATTGATGCTGAGACAGTATTTTCAAAAGTAAATTTTTGAAGACCCTTGTAGCTAGGTAGCTCTTGCACTTCTTTAGTTTGAATTAGTCTTGTATCAATATATGAGTTTAAAAGAGAGAGTAGCTGTGAGAACTTTCTACTTGTGAGAGTAGCTTGAAGAAACAGAAATCCCACTGTTAGATAATGGAAGTAAATGCATTTCTGAATGGTAAGAGCAGTCATTTTGTGGAGTGAGTGAGTGAGTGCTGATGTGAGAGGCAGCAGCCCGCTCTGCTGGCAGTGGCTGTGTGGGTGAAGTCTCCCGCGGCTGCAGGAAGCCCTGGGCTGGCTTGCAGCCCACAGCTCTGAGCTGCCTTTCACTCTCCAGCAGGAGACTGTACTTAGGCTCCCAAATAAACTCCAAACACTGTGTGAGGAAGTGGCTGGCACAAGTGTCCAGGATTTTGCAGCTTCTCTTTTAGCATCTTGTATAGAGTTGATCGTAACCTCAATAATGAAGGATAGCTCTTTGACTAATGCATAATTTTTAGGTATTTTAAAAAAATGTGAATAATAACTGGTATGGGATGCTTAAAATGTTGCTACAGTTTTTTTTTTTTCTTGGAAAAATGTTTGACTGATCTTTTCCGTATATTAGTGAATGCAACAATACTGCCTTATACATATTCAATAAAGAAGGATGTCTGGAGGCTGTGTTACATTACATGAAGAAATTTGCCACAAATGTGGATCTGGCTATTTCAGTAGGTAAGTGGTAAAAAGAAAAGGCTTTAAAGATGCTTTTTTTTTTTCTTTTACTATATGAATGTAACACTGATAATTACGTTCATTGCATAATGGACCTGCTTTAGCACTGCTTCTCTTTACACTGAGTATAAGGCTTTCAATTCATTTTTGAGCAGCACATAATGAAGAAGTTGATATCTGTTGTGCTTGTTTTCAGTCCAAAAGAGAATGGCTTATTGGTGGTTATGTGGGAAGAAAAATTTTGTGGGAAGAGGGCTTTAGAGGGAGGCTGTGTTTTTCATTTTGTTTTCATGTTTTGGTAGTGGAGGGTTTAATTTGTTGAGCAGAGGAGATAGTCCTTCTAAAAAAACCCCAAACACTGCCAATCACTTTCAATGTGGTTTTATCAGTAGTATTGTTATTACAGTTCTATAATGGTCGTACAGGTGTACGTGCTCCCAACGTTTTTTTATGTTGTCCATTGTCAGTATACAATGGAGAAATTTAATTTTGAGTAGCTAAATTAATACAACCAATTCCATGGCTGATGTGGTATTGTCCTCACCTGTTTTATGTACGGATTTGTCACAGAACATCTTTTAATCCAAAACACAGCTTGTGAAGGACAGTGTCACACTATTACAGCATGATGCTGCATGGTTTTTTTTCCTGTGTCAGCATTTCATTACTCCAGCTTTCAGGAAGATAATGCTTTCTCATTAGCAGAGCAAAAGCTACTACTGGGTTTGTTAATTATATTTGCTCTTGTTGTTTGCTGCAGCAAACTGCTTGCAGGCAGTGACGGAAGATAATCCAGATCTTCTTTCTTCATTTAATGCTTCTACACAACAAATACTGGAAACAGTGATGATGTGTCAAGAGAACACCATGAAGCACATCCTTCTGAGAACACTGATAGCAGGTACAGTGCTTAGGAGTTCACTGCTTTGAAGTGGGGAGCATGGCAGGTAAAGGAGGCGGGGAAGGACTGAAATCTTTAGTCTTCTCTGCTATAGTCTGGGCATCTGATTGTCAAGGCCTGTACAGATGGTTTGTGAGGTTATATCTGACTTTTGGAACTGCAAGTAGATATTTGCAACTAGTTTTAAAACTGGCTTAAATGCTTGATTCTGAATTCTGCCCCTGCTCAGTGTGATAGTCCACTTCAACTGCTCGTTTAATTTTTAGCAGTTAAACTTGTCAATAATAAGTGGTACAGGAGTTGTGTTGATCTTAATCGCTGTAGATTTTTTTTACCTCAGATTCTCTACCTTGAATTCTTCTTATTACCTCACATGCTTAACCATGATGATTTTTGATACTGGAGTGTAATAAATTAATTTTGCGAATACTTGGAAAATTATTCTTGCATGTGGGTTTGTTATCTCAGGTACAGAGTGGCACCAAGGTCACTCCACATAAATATTCTGTAAATATTTGCATGCTGAAATTTACTTGAGCTTAAGATGTGGACATAACAATTATTACAGATGAGTATATGAAATGTTATACAAAAAAGTATACAAATCTGTAGAGAAAAGACTTGAATATTTATAGTGAATATAAGCACCGAGTATTTTAAGTAGTGGAGGCTATGTCCTTACAAAATGGGTGTTACAGAGCTGCAAATTGAGCACTTTAATAATTTTTATTATTTGGTTACCTCATATTTAGGCACTATCTGGAATATAAAGGATACCATTCCACCAGGCAGCCTGGGAAGCACGGTTAATGCAATCCTGAAGATATTTTCAGAATCATTGGCAATAGACGCTGGTGAAACAATTATTCATATGAGTGAAGCTGAAAGAAATAGGTTAAAACTTGCTGTGGAAGCAGGAACTGAGGAAATGAGTGATATTACAGAGAACTGTGTTTTGAATGAAGATGATAACATGGAAGAAATACCAAAAGGAAAACTCAGAAGAGAAAATGATGTTTCAGATTTACTTCCAGTAAGTGTGGCTGATTGGCTTTTGGACAGCTTTAGTGCAAGTGACATTCCTTGAGAACAAAATTTTCTTTGGAACATCCAACAGAAAAATGGTAGATAACACTGCTTGGTTGTGTTTTGGGGTTTTTTTTTTTTCAAGTTTGGGTGTAGACTGAGAAGAGGAAATGGCTGGACTGTATTTTTAACTGACAGTTTGGATACTTTAAATGGCACTTCAGTGTTGTTTTCCAAAATCAATTTTGGTTCATGTTTTTAATTTTTTAGTCCGATAAGTGGGAACTGAAAGAAGTGACAGCTTTACTGACGGCTCAGCAGACTGCTCTGGAAATCATTGTTAATATGTGCTGCAGTGAAGGTTTGTAGGAGTTTTGTTCATTACAAGTGTTGTGGTGTGTTTTGTTTCTGAATAGGTCACATTTCATTTGCTGTTTGGTCATCTGGGTTTTTAAGGGTGAATGCCCATGGGCATATTGTCCCTGATATCCTCATTTTGGGGCAGAGTAGGTTGTCATTTCTGTTACTAATTTAAATGTTTTTTCTTTCTTTAAGTGACTTATGTTGCTTAATTTTTTTTTTACGTGATACTGCATGTTCCAACATTTAAGAACAAACAAAAAAGCATTCACGCCAGAGAGATATTTCTTAAAGTGTTACAGCAAAATCTTTGTTCAGTTAGAGTGAGGTCTGACTGTTCTTTTGATGCAAGATGTGTATGAATCTTATTGCAGGTTGAAGGCATCAATTTTTTAAAACCAGATAAATCTTGTAGCTTTGATTTGGTTGTAATACTACAAATGTTGCAAAAATAGGAGTATGGACAGGTTTTGCGCACAACTCTGGCAACAATGTAGATCTAGGCTTCCAGAGTTCTGCCTTTATGAACCTTCAGGAGGAGGAGAAAGAGAGGCTGTTTTTTGGAGGGGAGTAGGAAATAGTTATTCTGTATCTTATGAACTCTGAAACTCAGTTTTGATAGCTTTTCTTCTAATCTTCAGGAAAACAAATGAGAGATTATCAAATTCTATTTTAAAAAGCCAACAAACAAAACTAATCCCCTAAACCCTCCAAAACCTGAAAACTTTGATTGCTATTGTAGTTTTAGCCTGATGCAGGAGTAGTTGTGTAGAAAGTGAGTAGAACTTTCAGGTTCTAATAGAATCCACAGTAATACCCAGTTATTCCCAATGGTGATTTTTTTTTCTCTTACAGCACAAGGAAATTCTGCACCTAGTGTATGAAGCTTCTTTCATAACTGCATTTCTCATCTAATGAGCTGTAATTCATAAGCTTTCCCCTTTAATTGGAAAATCTCTTGTGGATAAGCTGCATATTCTGCCATTCACTCAGTGTAATGTAAGATTGATTGCGTTGTATTTCGCTACAGTACTTTACCCATTCATGGGCAGACAGAAACAGTCTCTAGGAATTAATAGGAATCCAGAGGCAGCTGTTCATTTAGTTTTCAAATTATTTGAGGACTAAAATAGCTTTAGCCATTATGCTGAGTTCATAAAAACACTCAGCTTGCAACAGAACTGAGAGAAATAACCAGGCTGGGGAGGGATGTGTGTTACTGAACACTGGCCAGTGTTTAGAAGAGTCAGAGTGCTCCCCTTTGATGGGCACCTGGGCAAGAAGCCAAGGGACTCCAGCACTGTTGTCCAGTCTGTAGTTCTTGGGTAAGATGGGATTGCTGCTGGAAATGCCTCTGTGTTTCCCAGAACATTACAAGAGATGTGATTATAGTTCTGGGCCAGTGTTCTAGATCCCAGTTCCTGCTCTGCCCTGGTCACTCACTGTCAACTTACGACAGCTGCTGTCTTTGATATTGCTGAATTGCATTGTCAGCTCATATTGTTCTAAATTAGTTTTCAAGGGATATTTTTTGCTTTATTTGTTTTCTAAATATGCAAAATTAATTGTTTTAGAAGAGGCAGGAGTCTGAAAGGGGAATGTCTGCTTTATTTTCATGTTTCTTGCTGCCATGGTTTGGTAAAGCATGAAAGACAGCCATTTTCTCATGCAAAGACTATTAATACCAGCACATGATGGCTGTGGAATTAATTGGATATTACCATAAGTAACAGAAGATTGCCTGTGGTCAAGTTGCCACAGCTCAGTGAGTTACTTTGCATCAGATACCATAGCCATCAGCTTCAAATAAATTCTTAAACTTGCACAGTACAAATGAAATGCATTCATTTGGATCTTTCTTGCTGTATTTTTAGTGAATTTACCTTTTGCCATAGTAGTGCATGGCTGTTCCTGTAGTTACTACAGGACCTACATCTCATGAGAATCTGTGTTGTCAGGCAAAATTTCTTGGGGGTGAATATGATATTTTTTTTGTCACAATAGTTAAATATCCTGACCTATGTCCACAGAGCTTTCATCTGTTGGAAAGGAGGATCAGTCCAACCTGTAGACTTAGGACTTGGGTAAACACTAGTTAAAATGTAACCAGATTTGAAGAAACTTCAGCTAAATGAGTGTGAACTCTGTGGACGTAGATATATGGGTTTAAATATAAATGAGGATGATTTTAGTTTGTGCTTGTCAGCCCAAGTCCCCCTTCAGCTGTGGACAGATTATTCACTTTACAGCAGCCTGTTGGTAATAGGACCTCAACTCCTCTCACCATATCTGCCCTTACAGATCTGCTAGTAGAATAAGTCATGTAAGTATGGCCTAGTTCAGGTTTAAGGTTATAAACCTAGTTTAATTTGTGTGAAATATGTTGCCTGAAGTGACTATCAGAGATTATCTGGCTTTTTTTGCTTCATTATTTCTTTTTGTCTGACCTTGCTGTGGAGACAGTAACCTCTCCATCCAGCCCAGTTACAGCCCAGGCAGAGGACATCTGTCTGTGGCTTCAGTATTGCCAGAGGAAACAATTGTCTTAAACTGACTGCAATTGGTAGATAAGTTAAACTTGTGTATTTGAATACTTGAATCAACCTCAGAGAATGGTACAATCCAAGTTAAAATTGTAGTAAACTTTTATGAAAGCTTTCTTCTATACCTTTTTTTGATACTTTAAAATCACATATTGTTGATATCAGAGATTAATATGCCCACATATGAAGAACCTCTCTCATAAGAATATTTGTGCCTCAGTGAGTATAAAATATTTTTTATTAAAATATTTAGGATTGTGGCTTAATGGCACTTGGTTTGTGAGAAGTTTGCTAGAGCCCAAGAGCTTAAAGATTCCTAAACCAAGAAATGGAAGAGCCAAGTTCAGCTGGGAAGTAGGATACCTGTTGCATGAGGGCTGTTACATTTACAAGTCTGTCTTGTGTTCTCAGATCCCTCCGATGATGAGTGGGAAGAACTCTCCAGCAGTGATGAGAGTGACTTGTTCATGGAGAACTCGTACAACGAGGGGAGTGGGCTGCTGCTGTCACCCCTGTGCCTCTCTGATGAGGTTAACTCAGCATTTCTGAACAACCTCATTCCAAAGAAGGTATTGTTTTCTATTTTATTTCCAACACATGATATGGTCTTTCCCTTGTTCCTGCCTTGTATCCCAGGTTAGGCAAACAAATTATCCCAATCCACCTTGAGGAGAGGAGTATTTTTTTAAATGAGCTTGGCCTCACATTTTTGACCTAGAGCTGGTGCATCATTATGTGACCTAAATAATTTCCTCATGCAAGTAAGAATGGAAGGGTCATGTGTTTCAGAAATCTGGTAGGGGGTTTTTTAATTTTATTTTTTTCCCCCAAAATACAAAGGTTGTTATTCCTTGATTTGGACACGAAAAGGATTACCCGCAAAAAGAAAGGAAACTTGGCTGAAGTGTGACAGCCAGATTTCTGTATTAGCTAAATGAGGTGGAAGTAATATTTATGGATGGCAACAGTCAGCACTGAAAAAGTGCAAGTTCCTCTCCCCCTGTTTTATATAAAGTGTCTGAAATACAGTATTTGCCACTGACAGGAAATTAGATGTTTTTGTTTCAGAGTTGTTTTGCTCGTTTTTATTTGGGGTTGTAAAGGTGAAGTTTCTTATTTGAATCAGTTACTATGCTATTTCAGCAGCATTGTAGAATTCTGACCTAAGACATCAAGGTGCAAGATGAAAACGTTAAAAGCTTTTTGTACTTAATAGCCAGAGTTTCATGGCAAGGCCTTCCAGACTTGGAGCTAACTGAAAATCCTGTAGCAGAATCTGTAAGAAGAAAGCTAAATAAGAAAGAATAGCAGAGACCTAGAAAATCACCTGTTGTTAGTGCAGTTGAACACTTAAAATACACTATGCTAAACTCAATGTATAATTGCAGCATTTAAGTGATCGAGGAAAATCCTGGCATTTTTAGCACATGAGATATTTGCTATCTGGAAAGCTTTGAAATACGTAGTTTGAAGTATCTATTGGACATTAAACTAAAATTTCAGTCTTCCCTCTGAACACACTATAACAAAAAAAACCAAACCAGGCTTTATTGCTAAACCTTTCTTTTTCCCCTCCTCAGATTCTTGAAAAAACCGCTTTTCCGAACAGTGTTGCTCTAGACATCTGTATGCACAATCCGTCTTGGAAACCATTAATTAAAAAGTAGGCATTTCATTGTCTGTTTTACATGTTTTTCATGTATATTCATTTGTTTTAGAGCTCTTAGAAGGATTGTCCGTCTTTGGGCCTCTCTTAAGATCTGGAAAGTGGCAGATCTGATATATGATTTTGAATAAACATTTACAAATGTTTTTGTAAACTGCACACCGGATCGCAGCCTTCTTAAATTCAAGATTCTTCTTTCTGTTTTGACATATATTTCCAAAAATACCTGCTCAGTGTGGTTTTTGTTTGTTTCAGACTGAATGCAGTGCAGTGTAGAGCTTTGACATGTCTTCAGAGCATTTTGTTGGTGTCAGATGTGGATTGTCTTGGGGGAGCTTCAGCACTTCAGTCCCTTGCACAACATCTCTCACAGCTGATCTTTTCTAAAACAGGTAAGATGTTTAGTAAAGGGGACTTGCTGACCCTCTTTGCTGATCATCTAGATATAAGATAGCCATGGATGTTATGTTCTGATGCTGTTTATCCCTCTGGTCCTTCAAAATAAGGATACTGAATGTTGGCAGTGTACTGACATAACAGTGTATCCTGTTAAGATGTGTTTATCCAAGCTGCACCTTGAGCAAGTCTGCTCATAATGCAAGAATCTGCTTCACGTTTGGGCCTGTGCAGAAAGTCTCTGAGTGAATAAACACTGCCTTGTTGGGAGACCAGAACTGTTTGTGTGATCGTATTTGTGGTAATAGCAGTTTTTCATCAATCAGACAAGCCATGAAGAAGATGGGACATATTCTTTTTAAATGTCCTAACTAGACTCAGGAGATGTGAAAACAAAAGCTATGTAGCACAGTCTTTGACATAATTTTTTTCTAGTAATCTTACCAAATTACGGCAAAGGCATTTAGTGCAAAAATCTCAAGAATGTTCATGCTTATTACAGTAGGAAAGAGAGCAGCCACCTTTTCCCCAGGACATGCTTTATGCTTATGATGGCTTAGCTTTATTGGAAATATATTTGTAGTAAGAAAGTGTGCGAAGTTTTTATGACTAAATATTAAAGCTGCTCAGCTTCCTGTTCTGGTGTGTTTCAATTTCAACAGAGAAGGTAATAAATTTAATTCTTCTGAAAATACTATTTTAGAATATATTAAATATATATATATATGATGCATATTAGATCTGTATTTAGACACTGGAATGGGCTGCCCAGGGAGGCTGTGGAGTCACTGTCCCTGGAGGTGTTTAAGGAAAGACTGGATGTGGCACTCGGTGCCAGGGTCTGGTTGACATGGTGGTGATCAGTCACAGGTTGGACTGAACTCAGAGGTCTTTCCTAACCTCACAGATTCTGTGATACATCCTGGTAAACACTAGAATGTAGTTTCTCCAGAGTGCATTATTTCATAAAGATACTGTGAAGGCTTCCCCATACATCTGCTAGTATACAGTGTTACTGGATCATCTATACAGCAGTTAGGATTTCCAGCTGCTTTCTGTGATCCTGCACATGAGAGCAGCATCATTTCCATAATCCTGTTGGATCATTTATGCTCTGTTACTGACATGAGAGAAGCTGAACTGAGATTTGGGGGGAAAAGAAAGGTAGGAAAACCCCACCTGGTTCCAGACTGAGGATGTGGGTCCCTGACAGGCTGTTTCATTCAGACTATTCTGATCATCTTTGTTTTAAGGTCAGTGGTGATGGGTTTTCAAAAAATAAGAGATATTCTTAGAGCCTGGAAGAGCTGCCAACTCTCAAAACTGTCAGAAAACGTCTTCCCTAAGACAGTTCTGTTGAAGTCTGGCATATGTGTGGCTTTGTCATTTCTCGTCTCTTAGAAGCTCAGTTTCCTTCTCTTCCTTCAAGTGTCTCCATTTGTAGCCACAGATGCAGCTTATGCAGTTTTCTGCTGTGGTGTATAAAATGACACTGCATTAATGCTTGAAAATGCATCTGCCTGCAAAACACCCTTTTTTCTCCATGTCTTTAAAGACGTGTGATCAGTCTAAGGGAACATTATTACTGAGAGTGCAATGTGTGGAAGACTAAAATGCAGAAATTAAAATACCTATGAAAACATATGCAAGGAAAATCACATAAAATACGTCTCATGCTTGAAGAGAGGACTTCCAAGATTTTGGGTTCACATGTTACGCTTTGTAATAGAAAGTTCTCAGATGTGAAGCTGGAGAAGTTGCTATCTGAAGACAGCTAAGGATGCTAAAATTAATTTAATGGCACAGGCCCATTTTTTAATGTCTAAGTGCTGTGTAATGAAAACTGCCAGATAGAGTTGATAACATACCAACATGCGGTTAGAAGGAATCCTGTGGTTTACAGGGTAAAAAAGAGGCATAAAGATATGATTGTTTACATGAGAAGGGAGGAGATGTGCATAAATCGAGAGGTTCTACATCTGGAGTGGTCCAGAAAATAAACACATTAGAGGAGAATAAAAAGCCTCAAGAAATGCAGAACATAGATTGGAGGTGATGGCTGCTACCGATGAGTTTGTAGTTAAACAAGAATAACGCAGTGTTTGAGTCATACATTCCTGAAATGTTATTAAACCACCGGAAAACATGCTCTTTATATGAACTGGAAAGAGTCCAGTGTTCTGGGTGTCTGAAAAGCTTGCTTAAGAAGGCAGAAGAAAGGAGGGAAAGTGTGCAGTCAGCTTCTGTAGTTTTCTCAGTTCCTGTATTATGGCCTCCATGGGATACCAGTTTTCAGCTGCTGTTCTGGTGACAGTGGCTGGCACTGTCCATTAGGTCACACAAGTGTCTCAACCATGGATGTGCCTGAAAATGAGGCCCAGCTGTGTTCCAGCCTCCAGATGCAGTTAATGCTGAATTCAAGCAAATCACTATGGTTACAACCTACAGAGACCAGTCTCTGAAAATCTAGCTTTTCCTGTTGTTCTAGTACCTGGAGGAACAATTAAAGGATTAAGGAATTTGTATTTCTTTGCTTCCTGTGTCCCTCACCTTACTGTTTAAATTCTGGCTCTGGGTTCTATTCTTTGACAGAACTCCCTACAGACACAGAATTCCTGGAAGCTGTAACCAGTGCTTTGAGGGCTCTCCTACAAACAATGGCATCAAAGAACATCTCCCAGGTAAAAGCTTTTGAACTCAAATGCTCTGGTAGGTTCAGGTTTCTGTGAGAGGGCTGGAAAGTTTTTGAAACAAAACAATACAAATTTAGTTCATATTTTCAGCAGTTGTGAACACTGGAAGAACAGATTTAATAGCATTAACTGTGTTTTTCATGGCCCTTACAGGAATTTTTTTTATATATCACCTCCTCAACACGTAAACACATGAAAGGTATTTCAAAACCAGATTAGCAATAAGCCACAGGTATCTTTAGGAGATAGTTATAATGACAAATATTTAGAAAATTAGCACCTAGAAATGTGGATTCTTTATTTCCTGATGTCACCTAGTTGATGCTGGTGGTCCTTGAATCTTGGCTGGATATGAGTTAGTGAGCTGAATACAGGGATGAAGCATAATGCTTTGTTATACAAGACACAATACTAGATAGTCTGCTAGTCCTTTCTAGCCTTAAACTGAAAACTGAGCTTCTATCCTGTGAGTTGTAATGAGTTGGAAGCAGCTATTGAGCTGGGTAAAATTGTGAAAATCTCAGAACTTTTCCTTCAGCTTCATGTCAGCTTTAGTTATGTTCTGGAAGAAACACCTTAAGTGGAAAGGGAGAGTTCACCTGCTTCCTTGGTAATTGCATTTTCACAATTCATATAATTTTCTTAATCTATTTCTCTGTTAAGAATTTGCCTGTGTTCTTTAAGAGCATGGTGGCTAAATGTAATATTTCAAAATTTCCATGAAAATGTAACTGTGTCTGTCTTGCTTCTTTCCCTCCTTTCCCCTTGCTGACTAGTGTATGACTCCTGAGCAGCTACTGGCTTTGTGTGAGGCTGGTATTCAAAGCAGCAATGCCAGTGTTAGAGTGAACGTGGTGAGCATCCTTGGAATTTCTGGCAGTGTCCTGGCAAAAGGACAAGATACAGCTGAAACACTGAAGGTGAAAAAGCAAACTTTGCATTGCAAGCTTGAAAGAATTTTGGTATTTCTTTCAATTTTTCTTTAGCATTGCTGGACAAATGAATTCTTCTTTCTTATTTCAGATGATTGGAAAATTTCTTCTTGAGGTTGCTATGAAGGAATCTTCTCTTGTGGTAGCAGGGGAAGCCTTGGATGCACTTTTTGATGTATTTGCAGATGGTAAAGAAGCAGAAAAGGCGGCGTTACAGATCAAGTTGCTTCCAACACTGAAGGAATTTCAGCCAGTGTTCAGAATGAGGGTAGGCATCAAGGGCAGCCAGTTCAGGGGCTCAGCACACAATGTGGGTTAAAGCTTGAGTTTTGGGCTCCTAGAAAAGATAATTAATTTATAAGGTGACAGAAAAAAAAAAAAAGTGTTTGATTTTTTGATATCCCACTTCAGAGGAAAGCAAATACACTTACCTTAAAGTTCATGGACGTGTCAAGGTAACAGTGCAGCACCTGCATTGCAACATCTGCATTACACCATCAGTATTACTGATGTCCAAATCACTGTATTGTTCTGAAACAGTTGTAAAAAAATCCTGCAGATGTCTCTGGAGGTGGGAGAGAAGTCCTTCCTGAAGTTATATTGATGTCTTTGGTTTTAACTTGTAGTTGCAGTTGGATGTTTTTGTTCCGTTCTTGGTTAATTAAAACAGGCCATTTATCCTGTATTTTCAAGAATAACAAGGCTGGCATTCTAAACTGTAATTTTAGGTACATCCTATATTTAAATAGAGAATGATCTTCCACATGTTGTTTCTTTGGTCAGATGCAGCTTGAGGAGTGACTTTCATAGTCTAAAAGCTAAGCCCTTTACACACAAAGTACATACCTGATGGTGCTTCAGTTGTTAGATTAAATGTACAAGGTTTTCCATATAAAAAGTCACAGAAAAGAAGTGTATGTCTCAGATTTTTGAATGAAATAATGTGCCATTAGTCTAGTTTTAGGCAGCAATGTGTTCTAGTAAATTGACTTGCAGAAATAGTTGCTAAGCTCCACATGTGCACATGGGAACACCTTGGAGTTCTCACAAGCCATGGGTAGCATATCTTGATAGAAGACCTCTATACAGAATTACAGTAAACTTGAGGTGATCTAATAGAAGAGAAACTTCTCCATTAGTAAACCATGCATTTTTTTGGTTTTACAGATGCGAAAAGAAGGCAAAGGACAATATAGTACAGATCAACTGTGTGTTCTTGACAATGTGAAGATGAATTTGAGAAGATTCATTGCATATCAGGAGACACTAGGGAAAACCCCAACTTGAAACATCGAGGAACTTTTTAAGGTTTTCCTTGTTGAGTAATGTTTTCAAAAAATATAATTGTTTTGAACTTCCAAGCTTTCCTGAGCAGAGCAGTTTTGCTTTGATGTTAATGCTACATTTTATAACATTCAGTATTTTTATACTTTTGGGTTGATGCAATATGAAAGACATATCAGCATAAAAAAACCCTGTAGCATACCCTGAGATTGTTAGAGTGATGAGAAGGTGCTCTTTAGGTCCTGAGGTCTGTACATAGCACCACTGTCTTTGCCTAGGTATCATCATGTATCCTGGCAGAAAACTACACTTGCGTGAAAAAGTAATTTCAAAAATGTTCTTGGTCATGTGACAGATAGGAAAAGAAAGAAAAGTAAAAGCTCAAGATCTATTTCAGGGGATTGAGCAGTGGGAGAATGTTCATATTTGCTATTTGCTTTTACCTGTTCCTAGAATTGCACGAGCACTTATGGCAGACTTCCCAAAAGACATGTGGGACAAATGTGTAGATTCCTGTCAGCACTTTGATCTGTTACTTCATGAGGAGAAAATTTTCAGGTTCATTTATGATAACCTTCAGTATGATAGCTTTTTGCTGTGAAAATCAATGTAAGGAGATCCTACACTTAGACACAGCTCCCTGTCTATTTTGATTGGTATTTTTGAAAACTAAGTCTCCTATTTTAGTCTTCCTTATAATTCTACATCAGGATGAGTTTAAATTCAGGGAAGTAGTAAACCTAACAGAAAGTATTTTTTATACTGAGGTATTACTTGAAGTAAATTTATATTTGCTTAAAATACCTTTTGCAAATATTTGTGATGGAGATTTTTAAGCTGTAAAATACAGAAAATATTTTTAAAAAATATCATTAATTCATACAAATTGTATATGAACTTGCGTATATCAAAAGCTTTGGTTTTGCTTCTGTGAATGAGATCCTCTTACACATATTTTTCAAGAAACAACCCCACAACCAAACGCAAAAACATTTTGTTTTGCTGGTGTTTGAAATGGGAGGTTTTTTCTCCTCTCTCTCAATGTGCTGCCTTAGCTCAGGCATCCAGTTTTTGGCAAACTTTTTTCCCATGATAAAACCATGAAACTTAAAAAGGCCGAATTTACTTGGTTTGTTTATTTCAGTCTCTAAGACTGGAAAGCAGACTTGAGAACTGACGGGTAACTTGCAAATGACTGACTTTCTGAAATCCTGACAGGGTATTTTGTCAAATGCAAGAGAAAGCGAAAGCTGAGTTTAAGCTGTTGTACTGCCTGGAAGTGCTGTTATTGCTGTTACTTTACAGGAGTCAGATGAAATGTGTGATGTGATGCCTGCTAGTCGAAGGTGTGAGAGGGTGGGGTTGGCAGGGCTCAAGGGCCATTGAGGCTGGACCAGAGAAAGCCAGGAGAGTCAAGAGCATGGAGCTGTTAAAAGGTTATCCAGGAATTTGGCAGGGCGGGCAGTGAAGAGGTCTGGAGTGTAACAGCTGAGGAAAGGTGGATTATGGTATAATACCCTACAGTGTGTGGATTTTAATCCTGGTGTTAGTTATACTTGCTGTGCACTTAGGATGGTATGCTGTTAGCCCAATGAAAGGTATAAGTATTTGTTTGGAGCACTTAAAGGACATTCATGTGAAAAGTTCTGCTCTCATTTTCTGGGTGCTACAGGGAATTGCAGAGTGTTCTAGATCAGAAAGGATCTCTGGAGGTCTCTTAGTCGAGTCCCCTGATCAAAGCAGCGCTGACTTGGGACACAGGTTGTGCTAGGCCTTGAACATCTCCCAGAATGGAAGTTCTACAACTCTGGACAGCCTTTTCCAGGGCTTGACTGCCCTCACTGGAAACACATTTTTTCCCATTTTCCCCCTTGTTGTGCCTTGTAGAACTTCCCCCTGCTGCAAAATGCGCCTCTTGTCCTTTGACTACACGTCACCAAGAAGAGTCTGGCTCCATCTTGTAACCCCCCCTTGGCAGCTGAAAACAGCAGTTGTATTTAATTGTATTTCCCTCTTCTCCAGGCCAAATAAACCCAGCTCCCTCAGCTGTTCCTTGTACGCCCTCTCCAGCCATCTTAGTGGCCTTCTGCTTGACCTGCCTTACTGTGTCTTGTACTGAGGGCCCAAAACGACTCCAGATGGGATCTACAGGTGCTGAATAGAGGGAAGTACTTGCTTCTCTTGTCCAGCTGGTCACGCTCCTGCCAGTGCAGCCTGTTATTTGTTAGCTGTTGTCACTGCAAGAGTGCACTGCTGGCCTCAACGTACTGCCCACCAGGACCCTTTAGTCCTTCTCTCCAAAGCTGCCCTTTGGTCATTCAGTCAAGAGCACTGTCCCAAATGTAGGACTTTGCATTTTACAAGTGTAGCAGCCAGAATCTGTTTTCTGGGGACCGTTAGAAAACCAAAGTATGTTATTTTTTTGTTCTGGGTTTTTCTTCTAGGTTGATAATAACAAGAAATATTTCATCTACAAATACAAATCTGAAAGTTGCAGATAAATATACAGAAGATAGGGCATCTACTAGAAAACATGGTTTTCTTAATATAATCAGTTAGACCCTGTTTTTTTTTCCTTCAAGTGAAAAAACAGACTCACATTTAGATCTTAAACTATTCAGGCAACAGGAATGCACAGGTTATTTTTTTGCTATGCACTGATCAGCCGAATGTCTTGAAAAAATATTTTCATAATGAGATCGGTGCATAGTACAAACTGTATCACTTAAAGTAAAGTATGAACGCATATATGGAAGACAAGGCAAGTTATGAATGATTTAAAGAAGTGTCAGATCAGGGACTAAAACTGTAGGAGATAAACAGGTACAAAAGAGCTAAGGTACAAAATTGGGACTACAGAAGTTATTCTGACACAACTAAGGAAAATTAAGGCAGCAGCAGAAGTGATGATAACGTGCAAATTAAATGTTTTGGGGACTCTTTGAACAGTGGTTTATTTAATAGGTCTAGGGTAAGCTTCAGACAAAGACAAGATCCTTTACAGCCTACAAAGGGGAAGACGGATCTTCATACTTTGTGGGTGGCAGAAATTGAACTGATGTAGACAGTGTGTAGCATAAGTAAATAGACACTAAATAGATGTAAGTGATCTTCATCAGTTAATCTAATCACACAGATAAGACTGGTATCAAAACAGGTATCTAAATTTGTTTGCTTATTCTGGTCCCTAAGGCATCATCTGTCTGCTTCAGTTAAAAACCGCAGTCCTCAAAAGTGTGGATTGCTGCTTTACTTGTGTCCCTGTCTGACACTGAGCACAACAGACTGCCTCTGACTTGAGCTGGAATACCAAAATAGGTGCTGAATTTACCTTGGTCTGTAGTATCAAATAAAGAGTGTGAAGGGGGTGCTGTGGGTCCCCTGCCCTGTTCAGAACCACGGCATTTTCTGCAGCCTGCAAAATGTCGAATTCCCAGCTGTGGAAATAAGGAATTATCACTTCTGTGGTTTTATTCTTGCTCTCTATGAAAAGAAACAAGTGGCAAGATTTAAATGTGTATTTGTTGTCAAGTGCTTTTTATACATTGTGCCTTGACATTCAGAAGCAGAAGACAGCTGCATACCACAGTTGAGTCAATAGTTTAACTTTTTGAGGGTTATGGTGTGTGTTAAAAGTAATTTTTTGCAAGGTATGGGCTTCTTTTTTTTTTTTTTTTGTAAATTGTCTTCCTAGAGGAACAAGAGTAACTTCAACCAGTACTACTTGGCTTGGTTTGATGTTTGTATTTTGAGAGTCAAATATGGAAAAACAATTAAAACAGAGTAAAATTACAAAGTGAGAACTGTGTTGGAGAACAAATGATTTTAAAATTAGTTTGTAGTTTAAGTATTATAAATGAAGTTCATATCTTGTGGAATATTAACATAAAACAACCAACCAGAAATGCCCATAAACTCAAGTTCTGTTTCCTTAGTAAGGGATTTTCAATAAAAACATTCCCAAGAACTGGATAGAAACGTCTGGCCTTACATTTACTGTTACAAATTCCAGTTCAGGCAGTGGTAGTGGTAATTGAAAATAATGTAATTGTTCCTTTCTGGCACAGATGACTTGAGCAAACAATCTATATATAGTTTGTGCTGGACAAGCTGTTAAGATATAGAACTTTAAGATAATTGGCAAAATCTGAGGTCTGTGACAGACTCAGCAGATGAAGGAACTTGAAGTTTTATCAGCAGGGCTGACACATGGTGAGCCTTTCTGTTTGCAGAAGCTTTTGCTTGAGCCGTGGGGTTTTTTTTGGTCTAATTTTCAGATAATTTAAAACTTAAATTTTGTACCTTCTGGGAAAATTTGAAGGCATTTAAGTCAATTCACTTTAATTTCATTTAGTTTCTGTACAATTTTTGTAAGTTTCTTGTCTCTATGAGAGGCATTTTGGCAAACATACAGACATAATTCAGTGACCACATAAAGCGTAGCTTGAGGCTTGCACATACATACAAGAAGATGCTTTTTTCTTTCAAATCTGGGTATCAGGAACTCCTTGCATTACTGTTACGTTGTGGGTTTAAATCAAACTGCTTGGGAACTGAAGTAAGATCCCTGTAATAATCTGTCCGCTGTTTTGGCTGCTGTGTGTTCTCAACACAATGAGACCTGGCATTGTGAGGTGCTCTCATAAATCCCCACATCTTGCTGAAAGATGCGTTGGGGTTTCAGTAAACCTTCTGGTTTTGTGTTCCTGCTATGATAATAATCCCATTAAGAATTGTTTTCTTTCTCCTCTGACATGTGAATTTTGTTTTAACTTTTAAGGAATATTGCATTGGCCTCTTCCCTCCTCTCTGCCCTTCAAATGGAGAGTGAAAAGCACTTCCAGAGCTTAATGGAAGAATGGCTGATTCAGCTAGTAAATGGATGATGTTTCTAAATAACCTTTCCTGGGGAGTTCCCTTTTTAGTTCATAAAAGAGTTAAAATTCAAAGTGGTCATTAAAAAAACCAATTTGACTATATTAAAGTGTGGGTTTTGTTGGGTTTTTATGCCCCCCATGGCATACTTGCTAATCTAAAACATTTGTGTTACTACACCACCTCTATTGTGTCTTGGCTATATTGGGACTAGGGTTGTTACTGAGGAATCCTGAAAATTAATAAACCTCAGTCTTAATAGAAAACTTGTTTGCATTTATGTACTATGAGTATACACTAAATCATGGACTTTTGCAGAATTAGCTTTATTAAGAAGGAAAAGGAAACAAATCAGTTATTTTTCCTGTTACTGTTACCTTCTTAAGGGTAACAGAAAACTTTTGATTTACACTTTTTTTTTGTTGCATTAAGAAAAAAACTTCATTAATGGAAACCTTTTTATTTGAAGTTTTGATGTACAGGGAACATCATTTAGACCCTCCTTGTTACCTTTTCCTGCTACACTTACAATTCTCTCAGAATAACTGAAGAATTTGAGGTTTGGAAAATAGGATTATTCATAATGGTTATTCCCCAGTTCCAAGACTTGTTCAAGTCCCACTAGTTTCCACATGGCTTTTGGTAGTAATTTTAGGTACAAGTCCTAATTCTCCAAGCAATTATGTTGGTCAACCCCCAAATTTCACCCTCTTGCTGTGGTTCATTTTCTCTTGGGCAATGCAGATCAGACACGCTGTGACACAACAGAGGAGTGTTGAGGAAAGTTTGTTCTGCTCTGGGATGGTGGGGAGAAGCCAGAACTTCAGTCTTTGGTTGTCACCAGGAAATGGTGCTAAGTCTTCTTTGCAAACTGTTCACTTTACGGAATGTTTGAAATTGGAATGCGACTTTTTAATTCTAAACCCTCCACCTCCAGCTTCCTAAAGAGAAATCATCTCCCATGCAATTCTGAAAGTGGGGGAAGCACCAGGCCCTCCGTGCAGAATGCTGGAAACTTTGTAGCTGATATTAAAGATGTTTTAAGGCTGTAGTATGAAAAGACTAAAAATAAAACCGAGTCTGACAAGAACTGGTACTACTCAGTGTTGCTGTTTTGAAGTATTCTGTACGTGATGTGTTTTTCCATCTGCACAAAAGGCTGCACCTAGGCTGCCTTTGCCTTTCCTTTGGTGCGGAATGAAAGGAAGACCCTGAACTTACGCGTAACATACGCGTCCCCACAAGTTTTAGGGGGGGTAGCGGCAGCTGTCGGTGTGCGGACAGGGGGACGCCGGCCCGGCTGTACCCGCACCTCTGCCTGTGCCCGAGCCGCGCTGGCAGCGCCGGGGCCGGAGCGAGGGCTCGGCCCTGGGGCCGCGGCTGTTGCCCCGTGTGGCGCGGAGCCGCTGCGCGCCCGCGGCGGCCGTGCCGGGACAGGAGCCGCCGGCCCCGGGCCCCGCTCCGCGCCCCGGCCCGGTCCGGGGGCAGCGCGGGGGTGCCGGGGGAGCGGCCGGAGCGCCGCCGCCTCCCGTGCTGCGCGCGGCCCGCGTGCCGCCGGCTCTCCCGGCCCGGCCCCGCCTCGCCGCGCTCGCCAGGAGGGGCGGGGGCTGTGGAGCGACGGCGGCAGCAGCGAGCAGGCAGGCGCGGAGCTGCCCTTCCATAGGAGCCGCCATTAGCGCTGGGACCCGCTGACAGGGTCTCGGCGGCGGCGGCCGGCGCGGCGCGGGGAGCGGATCAGCCGGGGTGGGTCCCCGTTTGATGGATCCCCGGATAGCCTGGTTCCAGCCAGAGCAGCTCGGCCCCTCGAACCGCCTGTGGATGCAGATCTGGGAGACCACGCAGGGGGTCCGCAACCTCTACTTCCAGCAGCAGCAGCAGCAGCAGGAGCAGCAGCAGCAACAGCAGCAGCAGCAGCAGCAGCAGAGCGCCCCCGCCGCGGCCGGCCCGGCCTCCCCGCCCGGCATGTACCGCGCCCCCCGCGCCGACCCCCCGCCCGACTTCCTGCCGCTCGAGAGCGCCAACAACCCGCACAGCCGCGGGCACCGCCAGGCCTCGCCGCCCCCGGGGGCCGCCGCCTGGGCCCGGCCCGCGCGGGGGGCGCCGCCCGCCGCCTCCGCCGCCGCCGCCGCCAGCAACAAGAGGAAGCGCGACAACAAGGCCAGCACCTTCGGGCTCAACTACAGCCTGCTGCTGGGCCGCGCCCCCGCCCCGGCCGACGAGCCGGCCGCCCGCGTCCAGCCCGGCCTGGCCGAGCCGCTCTACACCGGCACCCCCTGGAAGAAGAGGAACTACAGAGGGAGTCGTGGGGTGAGCGTCCGCGGGGCGGGCGAGGGGGGCGCCGGGCCCGGCCGCTCTCGGCCTCCCGAGAAGGAGGAGGAGGAGGAGGCGGGGGCCGAGGTCCTTCCCCGCCCCGGGGCCGCACGCCGGGGCCGGGCAGCGGCCGCCGAGGGGCCGCTGGGCCGCGGCACCGGGGGCGCGGCGCGGGCCCGGCGGGTGGCGCAGGGAGCCGGGCCGGCTCCGCGGGGTTGGGCAGGGGCGGCGGGCGGTGGGTGCTGGGCTGTCGCTGCCCGGCCGTGGTGACAGCTACGCTCCGCCGGTGCTGGAGCGGCCTGTGCGGGGCAGCCCCTGCGCCGAGCGTCCCGCCCGCCGGGGCGGCGGCTCCGCGGGGCCGGGGCCACACGCGTGCGGCGGCCGTGCCCGTGTGCATGCTGATGGGGCGGGCACGCCTATCCGCAGGGACCGGAGCCCCGCTGGCCCTCCGCTGTCACCGCCCGTGCACGTGTTACACGCTGCCGGCCGGTGCCGCCGGGCTCCTCGGACACGGCGTTCCGCTGTCAGCGCCACTGCGCGCTGGGCTTGGTGCTGCCGCTGCTGTAGCGCCGGGTGCTGCCCCTGCCGCTCAGGCACGTGCGGCGGGGCCGGGGCAGGCACAGGGCAGGCACAGGGCCGGGGGCAGGCACAGGGCCGGGGGCAGGCACAGGGCCGGGGGCAGGCACAGGGGCAGGCACAGGGCAGGCGCAGGGCCGGGGGCAGGCACAGGGCCGGCACGCCTGCCCTCCGCAGCGCTGTCAAGCTCACCTCTAACGCTTTGTGCTGCCTGCGGAACAAATGCGTGGTAGGGACTAGAACTTAAAAAAACAATAATCATCTGCTGGTGTCAAAAGAAAGCGCACAGACTGGGTAATTTCCCGGGGAGTGTGTTTTCTGAGACCTGACAGAGACGGTATGCATGCAGGCAGACACCTGCTCTCAGAAATAAACTTCCATGCCTGTATAGTGTACTGTGGGTTTTCGTGTGGGGTTATTAATCGTTGTCATGGGTCTCTGACTATGGAATGCATGTGCTGATCTAAATATTTTGTCCTTAGTGTTTTTGTGTTGGCTTAGGTCTCATCAGATGGCATTGCATGAGCCTGCGGAGGTGGAGGGCAGGCAATCCCCTATCTTCTGTTTACCTGAAAACTGGTTTGAGCCCTCCCCTTTTTTTTAAACAGCGATAGCTTTTGGTATGGGCGATGCCCTGGATAAAGGCCATTTGGTAAATTCTGTGGATTTTTTTTTTTTTTGTAAAGTTCACGCTTTTCAAAATATAACCTTTGCCTTGAACCCTCCAGGGTCTCGATGACGGAGGTGTATGGTAACAGTTGAAGACCTGGCAGAGCTCATTTTAGAGTCAGTAGTGATTTAGTTGCATGATTTTTTGTGCACTCAGCTTGTACCTAAGGGTCCTTCGGCCTCCTCACGCAGGAAAGCAACGACCTCTTTGCCTTTTGAAATAGCTGTTCTGTAAGATTTGTCAAAACGACTATTCAAATGTGCTGGTCATTTTGGAAGACAAAGTTTTTACCACCTCTGACTCCCTGTTTTCTTGCCAGCTCCTGTGTTACCTTTACTGCTGGGCTTATAATTCATAAATTGACACTGCAGAAGTATGCTGTAGTAAGTGTTTTAGTCACTGTACCTTGGAACTTTCTGCAATTTTCTTCACACAATTTTAAGGTAGTGTGTGTAGAACATACCAAGTACTGAATTTTCGTAAGTTAGTTTTTGGACTCTGGTTATATTCTGCCTTGTAACTTATTTACTTGAAGACTGAGGAACATTTTTAGAAGTGCTTTGCTCTATCTCTGTCTTGTAAATTTCTACATTTTTTTCTTTATTGAAGATATGGGGTGGAAAGAGGTATGTTTCAAGAAGAGGGTAATAGTAATAAGGATGGGGCGAAAAAAGAGTGAGCTTCAGCAAGAGATTAATAATAATAATAATAATAATAATAATAATAATAATAATAACAGCTGTGCCAAAATATTCAAAGTGTTGCTAGAGTTGAATTTTGGTGGGATCAGTTTCAAACTCCAAGTGGTAGACCCTTGTGGAATTTTTTTTTAATAGTGTCAAGACATACTCAGATATCTTAGTCTGCGTTTGTATTGACTGCCTAGTTTGTGGCATATATTTACATGATGCTGAGCTTCTGTTTCAGCTATTTCTTTTATTCAAAGCAGAGTAAGGTAGAGTGTCTCTCAAATACACCCCTACATTGCTTTTCCTAAATTACAGAAGCTTCCTTTTAAAAAGCTATAAAAAGTTTTAGAGGCTGTTGACTAACAATCTTGAATGAAAAATTATGGAAACAATTTCTAAAAGGAGCTGAAGCTTCCTAGGAAAGCCTAGACAATGCCTAGGTCCTGTGAAGGTGGCAGTGTGACTGACTGGCTGCTGGCAAGGCTGGGTGAAGCCTCCTGTGCCTGTGGTGTGACCCGAGATGCTGCCTTTGCTCCCAACTGCAAGCTTCTCTTTAACAACTGTGTGTTCTAAGGCATCTGGCTGCGTTTTGAGACACTGGGCATTAAGGATGGATAGAGAGGTTTGTAACCTCGCAAATGACGTTGCTGCTAAAGTAAATATTTTAAATTGGCTATTTCCAATGTAAATTTCCAAAATTGCATTCAATAGTTCTAGCAGTTACTGGGGGAAAAAAAAGGCCAGCATTGCTATGATATCTTTACTGGTGTGTTAACAGGTATCTTCTTCTTCCCTGATTGTTACTATGCAAATTGTGAAAAAGTAATAACGGCTCTCAGTGCTTTTCCTGTAATTCTGTTAAGTTAATCACTTTAAACTTTGACTCTTTAGAATACAACAGAGTTGTGAACAGGCCCACTTTCAGAAAGATGAGACCAGATTTGCTGGCAAACACAGTTGAAGGCTGACATGTGGCATTCATATTTCCAGTACAAGGATGTCACTTGTGTGGATGGCTGTGCAAAACCAGCTCTGAATATGCAATTCTGTTGATCAGCTGTCTGGAAAACCAGTCCAATAATTTTCAGCTTTAGTTCAACAGATTATGTAAACACGTAACAGTGTGTAACTAGCTGTCTAAAGATTTAGATAAACATGTCGAAATAGAGATTTTGCTTAAAAGCTAAGTAGCTGTTCAGTCAAATCTTGTTTTTTTTTTTTTTTGGTAAGTTTTTTTTTGTTATTATTGAGAAATATACTCAGTTAATGCTATGTACACATATAAAGAGATAATCAAATAATTAAAAAATAACTCACAACAATATTGGATTTGGTTTCAATATACATGTTTTACAAAGTATGCACAGTATTTCTTAACATTTACCTGTGCTGAAATACAGACATTCAACACAAGGGCATTTTTGCTCCCTTGGAGTTAATGGTGCTGTTGTGTACATTGTATTCTGGCCTGTCTTTAATATTTTTCCTTAGTCTAAGTTCTCAGACTTGCAGTTCTATTAATAATGCAGGTGTTTGCATGACAGGTACTCTGTTGTGGCAGTCTTGGTGGCTTGTGAAATATCACTGTAAATCAGTTGGGTAGTGCTGCCTGCAAGTTGCTTTGCACCAGTCAGAGTCAGCTTCCATGTCTTCCATCCTCTGGGGACTGTCATCAGACAGCAGTTCTGAAAAGAACAGATAATGTAGAAAATGAATGAAAAGTTTCACACTGTGAGTATGATGTTACTGTTGACTTAATACATACCTTTAAAGAGTTAAATTGAGTTTGCCTTGGCAGGGTAGTTAGTATCAAAACTCAAGGATGTAGGAGGATGTGTGGGTTGGGGGTTTTGGATAGGATTCTGTGTGTGTGTGTCCCAAGGGCAGCAGTAAATAATGTTAGCAGTGTCACACTAGAAAAGAAGAAAAAGTATTTGGGATACTGAAATGGCTATTTTACAGCTTTCACCAGATTTAGGTTGAGCCTGGCTAAAAGGTGACAAAAGAACTGCTGAAACGAGAAGCCTTAAGTGCAACAAAACCCAAAAATAAAAGAGTTGCACTTAAGTTTGGCCTATTTATTGTAGGTTTCTGTGATTCTTGTGCCAAAAGAAAGATCCCAGTGCTACACAATTCCCAGGAAGGAGATGTGGGTTTGGGGACTCTGTAGGGAGCTATTTTCACAGTAATCTGCAGCTGAAGGTAAGAACCCAGTTAATGTGTGAGTTTAAGGAGGTAAATTTGTGGTGTGTACTGCTGAGGAGAAGTGTGGATTAGACAGAAAACTGCATTTTGAAGTACTGACTGCACATGTTTTGAAGTATTGGTGGAAACTTTGCCATGAAAGGGAGAGAATCCTGTGACCCCACACAGGAGGGGTTTGCACACAGACATGCACACACTCCCATGCTGCCGAACTGGTTGGCACAGACTTGAGCAGACTTCTGCTTATTTAATATAAGGGTTCCCAGCATATTGCCCAGGATTACAGAGGGTACCATGAAATAAAGCCATAATTACTTTAGGGAAGAAAATAGCTTAATGTCATAAGTCTTTGCTACAGAAATTCCATTATGAGTTTTTCAAGTGAAGTTTGTCAGCTTCTCAGGTCTTTTAGTCTCATTTTTGAAAGAAGGAAAGTGCATTAAGGCAGACACAAACCCATTGTCCCAGGTGTGAGCTGACCAGAGGACATGGAGCTACATTAAGGTGGCTGTCTGCCTGTGATAACTTACCCTGCATGTCCTTAGCTTGTTTGGTCAGGCCCTTCCTTGGTATCAGCCATGGGAGCATGATTTCCATGTGGGCTGGAGCACAAACAGAAGAAGCTGAGTGTAGTGTGAGCAGAGCAAATCTGTGTACCTCCAGCAAAACGTCAAACCAGCCTGAATGCCTGACTCACGGAAATCTGAAAAAATCCTAATCATTTGTATTGGTATATACTCTTAAGTGCTTGAATCAAGTGCAGGGTTGGTACTTGATTTACTGTTACATTACTTGACACAAATGCTTAATGTACGTGAAACAAACACCTTTGTGCACAGACTTCTTATTTCTAGTGAAATAACAAGGAGGTGTGTGCCTGACTTTTTCATGCATCTTCTGTCAGAGTAGTTGCATGTGTTTTGGATTTGGTGAACTCACATACGTTAAAACACACGCTGCAGGTGAATTCACTGTGTAAATCACATGTAAAAAGGAGTTGTTTGGAAAAATCCATAGGCACAAATCTGCTTGCTTCCTGAAAAAGCCTCCTAGAGCAGCACTCTGTGCTCACTCTGTAGCTGCGTGTGCTGGCTGTGAGGTAGAAGTGCACGGAGTGACTGGAGTGCAGATCCTTTCCTTGTACCCGTCTGATGAGATCCACTGTCACTGTCTCGTCCTGAGTCATGCCACAGCACCGTCCTGGCAGTACCCTTGTGACAGCTTGTGCAGCTCTTAGAGGCAGTCAGCTGGGTTTTATGGAAGTGAAACCGGATATTTCCCCACAGCCTCCTGTAGTAAGAAATTACTTCTTTTGGAAGGGCTGGGAGAGAGAAACTGGTTTACTGAGGATGAGGATGTGGACTAGAGGCAGTTTGATGAAGCCTTTTGAGAAATATATGGTGAATATTATATAACAGTATTACTTGAGGTTACAGGATTTTGGAATAGGGCCAACATTTCGCATGTTTTGTTTAAACAGTTTAAGGAGGACTTCAGAGGCTGCTGATTTCTGCATGTGCAAGGAAACAGCATGTGGATGTATTCTTGGGAACTGTTCTGTTTTCTCCAATTCATATCTTCTGTTTGGGACTTGGATACCTATTTACCTTGGAGTGGCTATATAAGGAACAGAAGTTTGGCAGACTTTTTTTGGTAGATGGAGATGTCTATATTAAGTAATAGGAAGAGTGTGTCATTCCCTCTTGTGTGCTTGCTGATTCCCAAGAGCCGCTGTGTGTTTTACACAGCAGTATGTATTGAAGAAAGAGGATCTGTTCACCCTGAATCTTCATTAGTATTATATTAAACCAGGTTGGGGTTATAGCTCTTGTTTTTTAATTGTCAAACTGTAAGCATAAGGTCAGTTTTAGGAAGCCTGGTATCACATTGTCAGTCCTAGGAAACACAGATAGATGGAGACCTGTATCATGAGAGCACATTACTGCTTTTTTCACCCCTTCATATTTTTTTCTGCTATCTCCATGCTATACTTTGTTCCTGTGCCTTTTCTAATAATTTATTAAAAAATAGAATGTAAAGTCTGTTTTTCACTTGGAGAATTCACTTTGGAAACTTTTAAATGTGATTTCCAGAAGTTGTGTGCATAACTTTTCTATTAAAATGATATAATAGGCAATAATAGAAATATTTAATATTTCTTTTTTATTGATCTCATCACGTGGGGATTCTGAACACATTTTTCAATATAATGTACATGCTCCCAAAATCATGCATATGCCAAAACTTCAGACATTACTGTTGCTTCAAAGCTTTTTGTTTGTGTTGTATGTGATGTAAAACAGTGATTTGCATGCTCTCCTTGCTGGATGTTGGAACTGGCAGCAGGAGCAGATGTGACCTAGAGCCAGCTTAGGTATTGTGTTGAGGGGGGGAAATGTGCTGGTAGTGATAGAGCAACACAACCAGTGAAAATCTTGCATAATATGTATTATAAGCAAATAAATGCTATTGCCGTTCTTAGTGGGCAGTTGGAATGCTAATTTATTATTTGAACATGCTAAGAATTCTTAAATTATGAGTGTTTGTCCTTTTGAATTATCTTTTTTGGATAAACTGCCAAAGAGTGCTCAAGATGTTGTGAGTATTTGAGTGTTACTTTCTGTGCCTTTGCCTAAAAATGGGGGCTAAAGGAAATATTTCTATAAGCAAGAAAAAGAGGAAAACTGGTGAACTCGATAGGAGCTTCAGATGTTTTTTCTGGGCTGCAAATAGCTATAACAGGAGCAATTTGAACTTTAATCATTTTGTAACTTTAAGCAATAGATAACACAGTAGGAATTTTTTTCCAGCAATACTATGAACTTAGGATATCAAAACAAGAGACAGACATGAATCAAGGGAGCAGAGCTCTTGTTTACAGGTTTGTACAAAACTCTCTCCTACAGATCACTAGAGCTGGTATAAATCTTTCCAGTAACTTTGTGTTGGTGGTACTGGTGTGTTGTATCATAGTTGTGCAATCAACATACCAGTGTTGCTGCATTCAGCACGAGTGCCTGTACCTGGTGGTTGTCTTCTGACCCTTAAATTGTGTCATGAAATCTGTGTGAGACTGAGCCACACTGATGGTGTCCCTTGGGACTGCCAAGCTCTCAGGGTGGAGGGCAGCTCTAGCACAGCAGCTCAGAGTGAGGGTGAGCTGCCTGCCTGACTGAGGCTGGGCTTGTGTTATGCTGGGATGCAACAACATCTGTTAATTTTCTTCCTCTCATGGTGACAATTAAGATTATTTGGCAGCCCTCATTCCAGATCAGCCTCTCTGACAGTCTCATAAAATCCTCCATGGTATGAGATCTACATCTGAATTATTCAAAAGTGACGTTCAGTGAAAGAGGCACAGTATTGCTACAATTGCTTGAGAAGGCTTAATGCTGTGGAATTCTGCAGCACCATACTGTGTTGTGTGCATTGCACAAATTTTTTTTTTTGCATTACATTTTTTAGGCTTTTTACTGGAATACAATGGTAGCAGAGGCAGAGGATCAAAGCCAGTGTTTGTGCACCTCTGCTCTTCTGTCTTGTCAGTGTGATCTCTTATTGGGAGAAGTAGCCAGTACGATACTGAAGATGTCGAGACAGTGTGGAGGAAATAATATTGTGATTCTACAAGTAATACAATATAACAAGGGACAAATTCAAACATTAAAGTCCTCTAGAAACTTCCAAATCAGGGAAATGAGGGTAGTATTCTGTGATAAGTGAGAGGTGTATAGATGAGTAACAACATGGCTCATCACCTTCACTCAGTGTAGATTTACTTTCAGTTACATTTAAGTACAGCCATTGAAAGTATCACGTGCTTTCTTACAATTACTTTGTTTATGGATGCGGTAACACCTGAAAGAACTTGCAGTAACCTGTCACAAATATTAAGTATAGATAAGCCCTTCTTTTTATGTCCTCTAAAATACAGTGTGCAGGAATATTGTACTGTAGTTTGAGTGATGACTAAGGTGTTGATCTTACTGTTATGTGTCAGTGTGTATAGTCTGAAGACAGGGAGTCCTTAATCAAAGCTTGTTGACCCTGCCTGACCTCTTGATGCTGTGTTTAAGCTAGACTGAGGAAGTGTGGTAACTTACTTTCTTAAGCTTTCTTAATTCTCACTATTAATTTTAGAGCTGTTCACTTCCTATGTTACTTCAGGAACAGCTATATTTGCCTCTGTGCTACAAAAAGCAAGTGGGTTTTGTTCTGGTTTTGAGGGTTTTTTTGTTTGTTTCGTTTCAATGGGGTTGTTATAAAAAGTATACTCCTTTCTATGCATTTGCATTCCTCCCCCTTATCCCTCAGTAAGATTTTGGCTTTAATCTAAAGTATGCATATAGTTTCTGAAAGTGGTGTGAAGGACTTGTGCCTTGCATCTGGCTTTATCTCTTAAGTATTCAGAGGCACTCCTGGTTGGCGAGCTTTCCACAGCTGCCAGTTGAAGTATTGAGTTAAACACAGTGTGATGAAGGAACTGGCTTGATCTGAATAATGGTCATGATTGCAGATCACAGTCTTAGGTCGCAGTATTGAGTCACGCTGAAAAAATTAGGTCCTAAGATTAATTTTATTTAATTTTTGCTTTGTTCTGTCACACTCTTCAGTTGGGTGATTCAACTCATGTGTTTAAGGATCTTCTATATACTCAGCCTTCTGGTTGTGCTTCGGACTCGGTATCTTATGCTCATTCATCCATGGGGAATGACTGCTGTAGCAGTCACACTTTGCAGGTACTCACATGAGAAAATATTCATGTTGATTTTTGCCTTGAAGAACTAGTTTGTCGTTAAGGTGAGCGGCTTCTTTACATGTACCTCTGCTTCCAACATCCGATGGAAGAGGTTTGCCTCACTGAGCTGTTAGGTTGTTCTTATGGGATGGTTTTGAGATGAGGCAGAAAGGACAGTACAGTCGTGTTTCTTTTGCTGTCTTGTAATTACATTGTACATAATTTGCATTGTTTTTCTGTTTAAAGTTGAACTAACCAGTGGTCTTCCTGAAGCTGCTGTTGTTACAACCTGGACAAGTGTGACAGGGCACATACAGTTGGAAAAAGATAAAGTTTCAATGGCAGTAAGTAACAGTGTCAGCTCCTGGCATGGAAGTACCTAGGAGTAAAGAAGAGAATAACTGTATTAACAAACTTCCTCCCATGTTTTTTGTGCAGTGTGGTATTTGCCTGTAGGCAGTAAATCACTGAACATTATATGCTGGAATAGTTCACTTCAGCCGTTGCTCCTCTGAAGCAAACCTGCTTCAGGCATGCTGAAACCTGCTCTTTTCAGTTGCTATCGATTCTGCAATCTGTGGAACTCACAGCAACCTCTCTTATACCTAGCTTACAACTGGTCACTGCTGCATCTTCTACTCATTTTTTGGGTACAAAAGACCCTTTTACATAATCTTCAAATTATTTTTAGAGACTGGTTCCAGCAAGTGAGTTGGATGAATTTTGAGAGTGTTTCTGAGAGCCCTGCACAGCCTCTCACTCTACATTTGCTGCTTCTGTTGGAGGACTGCACACACATGTGGAAGGTGTGAGCAGGGATGCCCCATCCTGGAGTTCCAATAGTCACCTTTATGATACTGGGTCTGAATCAGACCATTAAAAGTCTCTCTTTCTCCATCATGTGCTGATTCTTCTGTCTTTATGTCCAAGCAAAACCCAGCAATTGAGGTAGCTGTGTGAAATCTTTACTAAGTCATCTTTCAGTATGGATTGATCTTTCAACATTTTAGACTCATGGAAAGAATTTCAGTGCAGTGTTTTCTAGTATTTTCATCTCATTTTTATATTGATAGTTTTCTGACAGATATACTAGCTGAAGCTCCAGGGGAAGTAAAGATGATAAACCCATGATTTGATCCACAGGGTTAGTCAGAGACCAGCTTCTCCAGATACTTGGAAGGATGAGATCTGTCACCTACATTAGAGGAAGATGCATTTTTTTGCAGTTCATGACATGGAAGCTCTTAAGTGTGCATCTCTATCACTGGGCTGGTAGAGATGACCACAGGAAACATTTTTCTGTGATCAGCTTAGGCAGTGTCCTTTTTCCATTGTTATTGTTTGTAGCTTTCTATCCTGGGATGATAAGCAGAGCAAACGGAGGCTCCAAAATGCTTTGCAGCGTTAGTGCTCCCAGCCTATGGTGTTTCTGGTACCTGTGCATCCTACCTTGTAAGTAAGAGTATCTGAGCAGGAGAACAAATCAGAACATGAACAGATGGTTTCTAATATATACCTTTAAGGGAGCATGATACTACATTGTGAGTCCCAAAACGAATACTGCATTGTTTAATCTGAACATAGTTCACTATGCACACCCCTACTGTAAAGATAACAATTCATCAAAGTAAAAAGTTACCTGAAATGTTCCTTGTACCTTTGCCATAGTAGTGTGATTGTTCCTCTTCCTTCAAAGGGTACCCACTGCAGTTGCTTTTAAACATGGAAAGTGAGAGGGAGAACTACATCTGTGATTTTAACTTTGGCTGGGTATGACAGCAGTGCATCTAAACTTGTATTAGTACTGTAGTAGAATGTCACCAAAGTGCACTAACAAGTGAAAAACAGGTGATAAACTTGTTTCAAAACAGGTAACGTAGGATCACTCCTCATTTTGCTCAGGGAATAGAAATTTAACCTACGAACTCAACCTTGTGGTTTTAATTGTAATTGCTAACTTCAGATATTTTCATAAGAAGTTTTGAATACTTCTGATATAGGAAATGTAGCAAAGTAACTTGAGGCTCAATTTGTATTCCTTGAATGTTTCAAAATGCTGGGCAAAAGTCCCTCCTCTAAAAAAAAAAAAAAACAAAAAAACCCCAAAAAAAAAAAAACCCCACTGCCCAAAAGACTGTGAATATGAGATGCTGGAGAGCCTTGGGAATCTGCACTGACTTTCCAGATGGCATACTGGCACTTCATATTTAATTTGGAAATGTTCTTATTCTGGAGCTGAAAAGTTATTAACGAACTGCAACTGTGGCTAGTTATTTGACTTAATATTTTCACATTAAATTATTTTCAGTTTGATCCCATGTTCATGAAGGAGAGGTGTTTAGAACTTTATTCTGTTCTTGGCTCATTCCTACTGAGCAGTTACAAAGCAGGTTTGCTGCACAGATGGATGTGCAGAGGGCTTCTGGAGTGCGCTCAGGATGCGGAACTGATCTGTGGGGCCAAGTGTGGCAGCAGCAGCCGCCGGTGGGAACTCGCACCTCAAACAGCCTTTTGTCTTGGCTTTGAGGTGAGCAGGGTAAGCCTGGCATGGTGGTAGTGTCCCTTCCTTCTTAGGGACTGGTGTGGGCTTGTTTGGAGTGGTCATTTGAAAATGTAAATCTACTCTGATGGAAGGAGACAGGAGTTAATAAGTTACATTGCTCTCCATTCTTTCATTTAGCTAAATTTCAAGTCAAATAATTTGTCAAGTCATAAACAAGAATATTTGCCAGGCAGAACCCGCTGTGTGTGTGCAAGTAGAGTTTTCTCCACTCTGTTCTGTGTGGGAAAACCTACAGGCTTCCTGTTGGGTGACCTGCTGCTGTGCATGTGGTGGCAAAGGTCTGTGCTGAAGGTTTTTTGCTCCCATCAGACTTTTCAGGTGATGGTTTTTTCCCAAGCCCGTTATCCACCAGAAGTGCTCATCAGTCTGCTGGGAGTGTGTTAGTCTCGCCTCTGCCCAGATAGCATGTGGTGCCAGTTATCAGAAGGTCACAGATTGTTTGTTTATGTGATAATATTTACTACACTAACAAAATAGGAGCAATATACTAGAGCTGTATAAAGATCTGTGCTGCCTGGCTTTATGGAGACAGACAGAAAGGCAGATTATCTGACCTGCTGTTTCCTTCTGGTTTGGTTTAATAGTAACACCACTAGTGTGATTTGCAAAACTGATGTAATAGACCTTTATTTGTTTTAAAACTCCCTGCTTGTACCTCTTGTGCTGGTTCAGAGGTGCTCAGTGCTATTGGCATGTTACAGTAATTTAGTAGCTGTAGCTTTTGTTACAGCTATAACACAAACCCAAATGTTGCTGTTTTACTGGGAAAGTTCAGCTAATATTAATTGAACTACTGTTGATACTGATAGTCACTTTTACTTGTTAAGCTGTTGTTTTAAAGCAAACTTATAAACTGTTGTTTGGTCTTTTTGAGTGCTTTTTTAAGCAAAGGGAATTGGCAGGCTATTGAATTACTAATTCCCTACTGTAAGAAAAAGATACCATCAACTTCTCTGTGGTTTTAATTGTTTGGAAATTTACCTGAAGTTGTAATTCCAGAATTTGCAAAATGTATGCTAATAGTTGCACTTTAAGGCTTCTAAAACATATATATCTGTATCTTAAATGATGAGGTGGCTAACCACATTGTATGTGCAACTGTTCCAGCAGACTAACACTGTTTTGCAAGTGAGCTACAGAAAAACCTTGTGGCTGTCTTTTATAGGAGATATTGGAATTACTGGTGTGTTTCAAGATAATTAGATATTACTAGAGTTGAACTCTTTTGTCATTATCAAATAAATCAGCTTCTTCCCATTGCTGCTCTTCCCACTTTGTTTTTCCTGCACAAAACCTTTTTATCCTGCTTCATCTTTTTGTTTTGTAAGTACTTTTTCTTTGAGATCAGTTGAGGTAGCAGTTTCTCTCTTTTTTTTTTCACTCCTCTGATAGCAAAATGCATCTTCCATCACCTGAGGGAAGAGAAGCAGCAGACTCTCACAGCACTTGCTTACAGAGATGGGAAGGAGGGATGATATGTAGATACTTTCCAGGGAAGAAATAGAAGGTTATTCCCACACATGCAGTGATTCAGTTAGATTGTTTTTATGTACAGTGTGATTTAAAAAAAAAGGCAGTGGGAAGTAAGGGTATTTCTCAAAACAGTCTTTCCAGTTGGCATTTGATGTTTTTGCTGGAAATGCTGCAAAAATAAAGAGCAAGACTGAGCATGCATATAGCATGGATTTAAAAGCCAGTGGATTAGTTGCCGAGTTACACTTCAAATCACTTTCTGGTAGGACTAATTCAAGCATCTAATTTATAATTAAAATTCAGTAGAATTTTCCCCCTCTTGAAAGACAAATTTCTGTAGGAAAAATTCTAGTACATCCGAGTGTATTTTAGAAAGGCAGAGCACACAATGAAATTTATAAACAGACAAAAAGTGCTTGCTTTTACCTTGATAGGAAAAGAGTCTCTTACATTACTTCTTGACTAAAGAATATGCTTGGGAATTCTAGTTAGAAGTAGCTCGAATCAGTTTAAAGAAGGGAGTACTCCTGCTGATTGAAACAAAGGATCTATAAAATAAACAAAAAACGGTAAAGATAGAGATACCAATTTAAATAATTAAAAAGAATTGTCCACATTTCTTCTTTGTCCAATGTTTTAATGTCTCCGCTACACTATGCTGTTTCTATAAAGCAATGCTATTTTAGTGCCTTTTATGATGCAGTTAAACCCATAAGTTAATGTAAAATAGAGAACATAAGTGAAAAGAAACATTAATTTGAGGGATTTGGGGGCAGCGGGTGTTGATTGAGAGGAAGAAATAGGCTTTCAAATATTTGCAAAGGGTAGAAAGTGTAGATCTTGTGGTGTAAATTTGGTGGGCTATTTTTTTCCCCCCATAGCTTTTGAAGAAATGTGCATAATCAGTCCACCATAATTGGTGGAAGTGAACAAACTATCTCCATGTTTTCAAAACTCAGTATCAGCATGATCAGATTAATCCCAAAAGACATTAGTCCTGAAAACAAGATCAGGGTTTCTAAATCATTTACATATTTGTGGAAATTTTGCTCTCCCTTGGTCCTAAAAGGCAATTCTGTGAATTACTCAGCAGACAACAGATATTAGTTAGAAAGGTCAAGCTGTTCTTGGGTAAACCCTGAAAGCTACCCAGAGGTGGTTGCCAGAAGTGGTTTTCTGGGTGTAGCTGTGCCCTTTGAGGGAGTTCTGCTTGCATCTTTTCACCCTTTGCCATCTGGGAGGGACTCAGAGGGTGAGGGCTCCTCCTTGAGCTTCCCACAGCTCTTAGGAGAAGTGGCTGCTTTACTTGAACTGATAAAGGTGGTGGCATTTAGCTTGGCTAACTTTGCCCTGGGTGGATTAGGTTGGTTTGTGTAATCCTTTTATAACAGCCCGTCTCTGGGAAGCCAGGCAGTGGCAACAAGCACCTGGGCTATAATGAATGGGGACAGATATAAATCTCATTTGCCTAGCTGTCTGCAAAGGGAAATTCTCCATTTGCACCGTAAGGAACTGTTTATACAGTGGATATCCTGATTTTTAGTGAAGTTCAGCAATTATATGGCAGTGGAATACCTGGGGTTTTTTCTGCATGTCTGTTTTTAGGTAAATTGTGAAAAGATGGTCTGTGAAGCTGTAGTTCAAATGGGTGAGCTGAAGAAAAAATGTGTAATATAAAAAACCCAGCTCTTTAATCTTTCCTGGTTTTGTCAGGTTGCTATTATGGACATGTTTTGGGATGTTTGATATTAAAGCTCCCATAGGGCATATGTGTCTCAAAATATGGTTACTATGTGACCTATAATATATTGATATGGTTCAGTAACTAAGGATATAAAAATTGATGGTCACAGTCTCTGAGGCTTTTGAAAATTGTTTCCTTTATTATGCATAATTTTATTTTCTTATGAGGACTGATGTGTCAGTCACCATGAAACTTAAGTGCCTATTAAATCACCTACAAATGCAGTTCAGTGGTTTTTTTCAGTAGCTTAAGCCAGCAAATATTAAAAAGGATTTTTCTGCTATGGAGACCCAGGTGGTAGGGAAAGGACCTCAGCAGATGCTTCATATTTACAGTTCCCTTCAGGACTCTAATGTTTGGTTTTGCTTGAGTTTGTAGGTGGGAAAATAATTTGTGATCTTTACAGTGTCTGCTGTTGTTCCTACTTCATTATCCAACACATGTAGATGGTAATCTAGAAAATATTTTATTAAGCTTGTGGAAGATCAGTGTTAAAATTGAAGGTTAATTTAGGAAAGTGTTGAATTCCCCAATACAACTGTGAGGGGGAGAGTGAGGATTGGGCTCTCTGTGTCTTTCCTTTATCTTAGTACAATTGTTATTCAAAACTATTTCAGAACCAAGTAGGTCATGAACAGTAGGGGTAAAAGCTTTGTTGAGTTCATGAAACTTCTGAAGTTTTGGCAGAATTTACTAGTACCATCTTTTTCTTAGTAAAATACCTTTGGAGGCTTGAAAATGAAGTTATTCTCTCCCCGGTGCAATGCTAGCTTTTCTTTGGGGAGTGAAGGGATGGATGCAGTTTGGATTCTTAAGTATTGATACTTTCAGTGGCTAAAATACCTCAGGTTCCTCCTTCGCATTCTTCTCCAAAGACAATTACAATCCTGAAATTCGACAGTATTTCTCCTCGTTTCCTTTGGTTTTGTTTTTTTTTTTTAGTCCAGAGGAGACTTCAAATGGTAGGGGCAACTGAACACTGTCCTTTAGGTGTTATTTATCCAAAGAAAACTCAGATACAAAAGGCTTGTTTAGTGCTGCAGGACTAGGTCGCAAATACCCCTTAAACTCTTAAAGTTTAAAGCATAGAGTTTGGGAAGATGAAAGTCACCTGTATGTTCATTCCTTGCTTCAGCCCACCATTCACAAAGTTTCTAAATAATTTAGATTTTCAGGATTCTGCAAACAAAACTTCCTTCAGACAATCCTGCCAAAACCAAGCTGTAGTGCACGAGCACTAGACTATTTTTTCGAGTATAGTTGATATCTACTGTTTTAAATTATCAGCAGTGACATTGCAAATAGCCTTTTGTGTGCAAAGGAATATATATGCCCAAGGCAGAGAAGCTCTTTGGGATGGATAAGCAGAATTTTGAACAGTTGGAGCAGAAGCCATGGGTAACGCCCTGATGACAGAAATTAGAACATGCATGCCTGTGTAATTTCTCCTCTGAAATGAAGAGTAACGAAGAGCCAGAGAAGAGTGGAAGTATAGCACAATTCCACAATGACAAAAGCAGGGATTTTTTCAATTAAAACCAATTATTCTGGTTAGTATAATATGGTGTGTTGGCACACAAAGCAGAATGGGTCAGAACGATCTTGACCTCGCTGGCCGCTCTGCTTTAGCAGGACTGGGCTCTGCTTAGCAAGACTGGGCTCTGCTGCTCAACTGCTTGGGGACAGTGGAGGCCAAAGGAATGGTCCCAGCTGGGGCTGGTGTTGCTGTTGAGCCCTGGGCACTGCTTCAGTCAGGCTGGCTGCCTCCAAGCTGCCAAATTCTGTGAGGACAGTGTGCTGCTCATTTATTGTGCATCCGGATCTGAGTGCAGGGAAGTGACACTTGTAGTATCTCCAGTTGTGTTTCACAGTGTGATGTTCCAGTTCTAGACTTGCAGCAGGAGAGAGTTGTGCTGGTTTAGGCGTCAGGTAGCTGAAGTGCACACATCAAGTGTATGTGCTTGGCCACTGTTATCTGTGGACTCTGCATATCAAACAGAAATGACATTTTGTTCATACGTGATTGTTTTTTAATTGATTGCCAGACGTGCAGCAAGATTCATACTGTAGAACAACATCTTATGTAAAGGAGCTTGAGATTCCTGAGTTGCACATTTAGAGCCCACAAGCTGTGCTACAAAATAAAGCAAGGTGTGATCAAACTAAGAAAGTAATGTAATGCACTATGTTCCATAGTACTCGCACCTCACAAAAGCTGCGGCTTTTCACTTAAAAGACTTGAGTCTCACAGTCTTGTGTTCCTTGTGGGGCTGTTCAGTGACATTACCATGGGAAGTTATTCTTGTGATTACAACTTTTGCAGTCTATTTTGTAATGATGCATCACTGTCCCTCTCAGGTGAACATGAAATTAAATTGAGCGGTGCCTCTATAATTCTGTTTTCTCTGTGAAATTCTGATGGAATCAGCTTACCAGACTTGAGACCAGGTGTGATGCAGGTAGAACTTTGTTTTAAAACCTGTTTAGAGAAAGTGTAAGAGACCTTCTTCTTTTCCCCATGTGTTAAGATTTCCTGAACTACAGGACAAAGACCCACTTATTTACTCCTATGTGCCATAATAAAAATGGCAAACTAATGCTCTTACATGTTGTAGAGAATTCTTTCCATGCATCCCAAGTATGTTTTGGGTGTTGGAATGCTTCAGTATGACTATAAAGTCCAGTGAAATACCTTTCTGTAGTGAAATCAGGTTTATTACAGTGTAATTTCCTTCTATAAACAAGTCTCCTTTTAAATACTTTTATCTGAAATAACTGATGAATGTAATGGTATTAAATAATAAAATACTGTTATGATGCCAAAAAGAACATCTCAGTCTCTTTGATCTTCATTTTGGCTAAAGATAGAAAATTTCACTAGAGACTTTTGTAAACAGACTCCATTAATCCTAACAAATTGTTTTGAAAAACAGTGACTATAATAGATGTTGATTAAGACAGTGAATAACCTTGAGTTTTAATTTTCAATACAACATCAGTTAACTCCACATTAATTGGAATCACGCCTCTAAGTCATGTTGTACTGCTCTGAAATCCACGTGTGCCTACTTCTATTTGTCTTGGCTTTAATTAATCATTCCCTTAGTTCTTGGCAGCAGCCTGTTATTGGGCAGGGAAATATGGATCCAGGTGTAGTCTTGAGCCCCTGCAGGTTTTGCCTGCATTGTGCACACCGTGGCTCTGTGCAGCACAGGAGGTCCTGGCAGCAGGCAGCCTTGCAGCAGATGAAACACAGATATGTCTGTACTATTTCCAACTGGAGTGCCAATGAGAACTCTCTCTAGTAGTCTTTAAGCCTTTCTTCTATCATTGAAAAAGTTCAAGTTTCATTTTTTTTCTATATGTGCAGTGTTTACTAACATTCTGTGAATGTGTAATGTAAGTTTGTGTGTTTGCAGGTAGCTTAATTTTTTGGTTTGCCACAAAGCTTTTCGTGACTACCTAAGAATAAGAAGGATCCCATTCAAAGAAATGCAGACATCTGTTATTTATGTTTAGAAAAATAAATACATCTGGTTCTGGCAACACATCATTATTTTATGTGCTTCTAAAGAAGCACAATTCATATAATTATCTAGGTTAAGAGTGTCAGTGGAGTTAATAAAGAGCAGTGCCCTGAGAACTGCAGTGTCTGTATGGTTTGGTTCTGTGCACTTTGGGGACCTCTTTCCTGATTGCCGTGTTCTTTCAAAGTTCCCTAATGGGTCAGGACAACAATTATCTCCCATGCAAGCCTGGGAGCAGCTGGGCCCACTGATGATGGACAGTGTGTTTTCATGCTGTGCCATGCATGAGTTTCTCCCCAGGGATACTCCCTTGGTATCATCCCAGCATGTCTCGTGCCATTCAGTGCCCTCAGACAGCACAGTGTTGGTGCTTCTCGTGACTCTCAGTGCATGTAGGCATTCAGTCCGTGCTGAAAACACTACTCTGGGGCAAATCACGTGCCTTGTGGATGTAACCAGTCTGCTCCAGCTAGTCCAGAGGAGCAGAGGCAGAAACGGGGCTGTGTTTCTTCATCAGTTCTCCACTGTGTACGCCCTAAAGACAGACCTGACTCCCAGGTCTTCCTGTAAGCTGGTTCACCAAATTACAGTTGAAAAACAATTTCAGTTTTCAAGAGTTTATATATTGGTATTTTTCCCATTTTACTTGTTGCTTCTAGTTTTGAAAGCTAGATTTATAGTCAAACATGCGGAAACTAAATTAACGATTCAGTACATGTGACTGGCAGTGAGGACACAGAGTGAACTTGGTCCTGTATCACATACTTCTCAATTACTGAATCCAGTAATTGCACTGCAAAGGTGACTGTAAGAAAGTTTAAATACCAAGACATGGACTAGCAGTGAGGAGTAGAACAGGAGATGGCTGAGAAGCTGAAGGGAGAGTAGTCAGTGTGGTGTAAGTGGTGGCTTGGAATGTAAACATTAACTCCAGGATGTAACCTTCCAAGGAAAAGCAAGAAAGCAGCTCTAGTAGGAGGTAAGAGATTTCCTCTGTCAGAGGAGTCTTTCTCTTAGCCTTATCTATGTAAAGAGTCATGGTGGCCACCACAAGCTGCCAGGCTTTTGTGACTATGCCCCTAATTTAGTTGGGGGTGGAGGGAGATGTTCATGAGGTGTTCATAACACTGCAGTATTGGAAGAACTTAATGCAGGTGGTTTGAGTTCTTTCCCTGCTTTGACTCTGTTAAACACAACTGTCAGGTATTTTAATCAGTTTTGTTGACACCTGTATACAGCTTCCAGCTGTTAACATTTGATTTATTTAAGTGTGTGTGCAGTAGGGAAGTTTTAGATTCCCCATCTCAGCTAAGGGCTTGGTCTTAATAAATTGCTCTCTTTTGGTGGTCCCTCAGAGCTTTAATGAAAGATGCAGTTGTACTTGGTAACTAGAAACAATACATTCTTAAAAGATAACTAGCTATTACTATAATGGTCATTGCAGGAAACAAATGAAATTAATTTAGTTACTCTGTGGCTGGAATTACATTATTAGTCAAGTTGATGATGTGTTTATGATACTACAGAAGCACAGAAATTTGTAGCACTGTATGAAGACATTTTTATTTTAGCTCCCATTGTAGGCAAGCTAAGCATAACTTACTGACAATGAGAAACATATGTAATATGGTAAATTATGTATGGGTTAACTGTCTGTCAGTCACTTATTCTTCTGAGCAACTGCTGCTGCATGTGTACTACTTATTTTCTGGGGTTATGGGGGGAGAGTATATTTTTAGTTTATGTGACTTCTGTAAGCAGTAAAAGAAGTAGTTTTTCTAGCTCTGGTACTGGCACAATTACTGTCAACTTTTGCAAGCGTGGTACTGAATACAGACTGCTGCCTGAAACTCCCTGCCTGGTGCCAAGGGGCTGACTAGGAAGTGCTGGCTAAAAACCTCCTGTTTAAATTTTTGTGAAGTGTGTACTGTGAGCTACAGCTGCGTTCATGGTTGAAGACTGAACCATTTCTTTGTTACGCTGGCATTAAAATAGAGTGTGACTTTCAATGTGAATTGAAGGCACTTGGATTTAGATTTGCTTCCGTGCTTTTAGCAAATCAAGTGCAATATTGACCTGTTGGCATAAGAAGGTAACGTGGAACTAAATGCTGCAAAGTGTTGTGAATGTGGGTTTTTTTTAATTGCATACTGCTCTAAAATTTCCCCTTAATGAAATTTGCAACTAGGAGCTTAGAAAGCATTTTTGGTTAGAATAATCGATACTTCATTTGCATGTGAGTTTTTTCTGACTTTTTGTTCTTTTTTTTTTTTCTTTCTTAGTCTTCATGAAGAAATCATTGACTTTTATAAGTATATGTCTCCCAGACCTGAAGAAGAGAGAATGCGAATGGAAGTGGTGACCAGAATAGAAAATGTTATCAAAGAGCTCTGGCCTAATGCAGATGTGAGTAGGACGCTGTTTTACTTGTTAATGTGTAAAAGCAACATTTTGTGCCTGTTTACTTTATGGAATATTGAATATTACAAATGCTGTTTATTTTTCCACGTTAAACATAAAAAGACTTCTGGTGAAAAGAGAGAGGTGATCTTTCTTTCTCAAATAATACAGGGTAACATTTTCTATCACACATAGGACCAAAGACAAGTTAACCCTGCTGTAGTCAAAGAAAAGGCGTAAGGTGTGGCAATGTTCAGTCTCATGAATATTTATTTGCTAAGATGAATGTATGCATGTATTGTGTTAAAAAAACCTTCTGAAACTCCTGTCTTTAGTAGTAGGGCTTTTAGTCCAAAGACCTGTGATCTGGAATAAATCTATTAAGAGCAATGTCACATTACATAGACCGTGGTATTTTTAATGGGCAGTTATACTAAATTGAAATATTTTACAAGTTAAAAAAAAAACCAGGAGTGTCTGTAGGAAGAAGCAAATCTGTAGGTCTTTGTGCTCAGCTTAAATTCTGTAATGCCTCTTTCCACTGAAGATGGGTTTTTGCTAGTACATACTCATTCAAAACAAGAGTTTCTCCTATGCAGAGCTGTTTTTTTTTATAAAGGTTAGATTAGAGAGAAGACAGAGAATTTACGTTTATAAGGGGACACAGTTGGGTTTCTGGCATAATTGAATCTAGTTTAATTGTATTCTTCTGCTCTTATTGTGTTCGTTTCCAGAATGTAAATTTTTAGCTGTAGTCATCTCTTTGTAGATAACACTAGCTGAAAATAAGGGCTTGTTAGCCAGAATAGCAAACCAGATTCAGACAGCAGAATCTCTAGTATAAGGAATGCTCTTTGATCCTGCCTCAGTAAAAGATAGTGTTTTGACATGAGTGACTTAAATCTACTCTTCGTTTCAAATCTTCTTCACCTGTTTTTTTTGAGCGTCTTTTCAGAAATTGGTAAAATATGACAGAATGTGAGTTCTGTATAAGCTCTATGTGTGTGGTGTGTGGGTTTGTGTGTAAAATATACTCACATTTTCAAAATTATTATTGTTATGGACGATGTATCAGTGAGCATCGTATGGAAGGAGCTCTCCCCACTCGGTGATCGCTGCCTTTGCACAGCTGGAGGGAGGTGATTGAGTCATTACTCCACGTATCTGGCAGTTTTCTCTGAGCAAACCCAGTAACCTTTCCACAGGATCTGTGTAAGAGGGCAACACAGGTGTTGCACAGCTCTCCTCTAAGCCAGTCAAACAGCCAGGTAGACCCTAATCAAGAATAGGAGTAGTGGTCTGACAGGCAATAGGATAGGGAGCCGTGTGGGTATGAGAGTGCATGCTCTGATACACCCTGCCAGTGCCTTGGAGGAGAGGATTTCACCAAAACCACTGATTGCTTCAGCCTAGAGATGTTGCTGTTTCCTAGGCAAGTTTGTGTGCTGCAGATTTAACTAATCTGATGGGATGAATGGATTTATTACCAGAGGATCCCTCTTTGTTACCAGTGACACTTGAGTGGGGCTCAAGAACATACTGCTTCCAGAGGTACTCTGTAGGACAGGCTTGATCTGTAAAAGTCTTTTGTATTAAAAATAACTTTTTACATACATATATAACAGGCATATATATATATATATATATGTGTGTGTATATATATATATAGCTTTGCATCCTTGAGAAAATAGTCTTTCTTTAAGCTGCTGGAAGTTTTTTGTAGCAATAAGATATTTAAGGAGGGGAAGCAAATTACAAGCCCTACCACAAGAGACAGCTGACCACTGGGCTTAGCTGTAACGTGACTGAGAGGAAGCACACACTGTGTAGTTGAAAAACTGGAGTTCACTTTTCAATTAGTGCCAGTTAAAACTGCCAGGACTGTCTTTCTCCACCATGCTTGAAAATGTTAGAGAGCGAGAGCGTGCCAGTTCCTTTTTCTCAAGTCAGTAACTGTTCTTCAAAGCCCAACTGCATTTTGTCTGCACTTGTTACGTTGAGGAAGAATTCTCCTTTTGTATGTCCTTCCGTTTTCTGGAGGCTGAAAGGGAACTGAATGGTGACAACAGCATTACTGTGGTGTTATTTTTCTAAAACTTACTTTGCCAGATCAGCTTGGGAACTGAACTGCTGAACTCAACTGTGTTCAACTTGGACAGTCTCTTGTAATTTTTCAGTCCTTTGAGTTAATCACTAACCTTTTGAAAATCTGTGTTGGTTTAGCTACTTCTAAGATTCAAGTTTTGAGTACATGCTCTGAGAAGGTGGAGTGTTATCTGGTCCAATGTCCTCAGCTCTAGCTGTAGAGTAAAGTGATGAGTTAATGTTTAAGCTATTCATTTTGAGTCATTGATGCAGCCAAACCAGCTAAAATAAACTTGGAAGTTAAACATAGATATTTAGTTTGTAGTTTCTCACTAAATACATAGGTAAGACATAAAAAATATATAAAAATCAGATACCAAGAAAAGGAAAATAAGACTTCATGAGTCTAAATGTATAGAGAATGTACATGTGGAATGTGCCTGAGCATGTCCTTTTTTTTTTCCCCGTCCCCTGTTCCACTTAGGAAAAGGCTGAAAAAGCAGATGGAAGGGGGGTAAAACTAGGTATCCTAAACTGTTACTTTATTTATAGAAGTTAGCAATTGTGTCATTTGCTCTCTTACTCAAGGGAATGTGCTTAGAAGGAAACATTCCTAGTAAGTGAGAACTGTTCTTGGCATTAGCAAGGCTCTGACCATAAGAAACGCTTTAATTACGCTGAAACCAAACAACCCAAAACATTTAAATGAAAACATTTTAAGACAAAGATTTTTTGACCACTTCAATATGAAAATTTGGCTACTAAACAAATAAGTACTTGCACAGTTGAATTTAGGATACATTTGTCATAATGTCCTCAGCTTCATGTCCATGTGACCACGTAGATCTGAAAAGAGGGAATGTTACATACTTCACACACTTCAGTTATGAAAATGCTATGTTTGGGAATGAAAGGAGAAAGATTAATTCTATTTAGTTTGACGAGCTTCAGAAAATTATACTGAAAGATGTAGAAGAAAGGGAAATTAAATTGGCTGTGGATAGATTTTTTGTTTTGTTTTGATGGAGGGATTTTGGTACCAGATATTTACCAAGCTTTTGTGGGTTTTCAAGTTCCTTTGTGCTTAGTGAGCATGTATTTGGACACATACTGTAATTAAAGCTCCTTCAGGAACTCTGGAATTTAACATGAACAAGTTCACAGAAATGTGGGTGAACAGTTACAATAGCATAGAGGAACAGGAATCATTACTGTGAAGACTGAAGTTATCTTGTGAGTGCAAATACAGATCTCTGTCCACAAACAATAAAAACATGATCAGCAGCTTTGGCATATCACAAAAACTAATGCCCACATCTCAATCCATAATAGTGTCCTGTGTTTGGGATGCTTTAAATACGTGTGTGGCTACAGAGCTTCAACAGTTTAAATTCCAAATTGATAATAAATCAAAATGCTTTAAAATTTGTGTCCTGTTACCCACTCTTCTTTGTCTTTCCAGTTTTTGTGAGAGAGTGGTTGAAGTGTGGGTGTGGGTTTCTTTTTTAATAGTTCAGTGTTTCTCATACTCCAAATTATTGTACAAGAGCAGATGTTGTCTCATTCCTTTTGGTAAAGGTCATATATGTTGTATCAGTAAGTTTATGAATACTTTCAGGGTTGTTTATTCAGTAAAGGCTCTCTTTGCTGTTCAGCTGAACATCATTCTGTTTGATAATGTGAAAGCACATTTAGTTTTTTCCAAACCCATCAGTGGCTGTTTTATTGTGCAAAAGCACTTTTCTGATGTTTTTGGTGCCCAAATGAATCCTGATTTGACTGAACCCAGTTTCATACAGGGTACTTTTATTACTACCCTGGATTAAAAATAGTGATTATTATTATTATTATTATTACATTCTTAGCTTTGTGATGCCTTTATGCTTTTATACAATATTGAGGCTCATGCTGTGGCACCTCTCACAGTCTTGGCCAGTTTGAGAAACTATGAACTTCCAACATTAAATTGTGTATGTACTTTTTATTGGCATGGGCTGAGGGGCTAAGAGGAGTAAAGTCATAAAAAATAATCAAGAAGAAGCACTCAAACAGCTTCTGATTCTACTAAAGTATTAAGGCACTTGCAAAACATCAGCTTTTCCTGTCTCCCCCTTTTTCTTATCCTGAAGGGGAAAAACATAAAAAGTGGGTCACTTGACATACAAATAGGTGTCAATCAAGCTGGTGTATGAGACTCATTAAAGCAGAATACTCAAGTCTGTATAAGGTGGCTCCAGGAAACACATCAGAAGAATGGCTGAAAATTAGCCCAAATGTGTAGATATTTTTACTTTGAAGTCTCACCAACCCCCCTTTGAGACTCAGCACATGAGTCCGACCTCCCTGCGAGGCTTGGCTAAGTAATGAGAGCGTGGTTTTGGACAGCTTACAGGGGAAACCTGATGATTTACACCTCCAGTGCTAGTAAAAATCCAGCATAATAAAGTAATTCTGTGGGATGTGATGCTTTATGAAACTTTTGTTTGTTGTTTAAGCAGAAATAGAGTTGTGCTACTTGCTTCGTAATTCAGAAAAAAAAATGGGTCATGATAGAATTGATTTTTTTTAACGTATGCAAAGCAATGGAAATATGTTAAATTTCTAAAATGCTTAAATACTAAGGAGTATACTTTGAGATGTGAAAACAAAAGGCAAATTGAACTGATACTGTTTTTCTTAAACGTTCTTTCATAGTTAAGCCTTTCAAAATCTTGAGTTCTGGGTTTTTGACAAATTTGGTCACGGGAACAATTTTTACATTGCAAAGCAGTTTTTTAAATTAGAAAAGTCAAAGTTATTAATGTTTTATGAGTAAAAACAATGAGGATCAGTTGTTTGTAGTTCATTGAAGATGTGTATGCTTTAACAGAGGAGTTGAGTGCCTGTTAGCAATACCAAAATCTACCAATGGAGGGTAGCAATAGCCAGCCTTTACAGGCAGCTTAATAGGCTTCTTTGTCTTCTGAAGCCTGAAAAATGTCTTATTTCTTCCTATATGTTTTCTTATAGATCTTTTTCTTGTGTTTCAGGTGCAGATATTTGGAAGTTTTAAAACTGGTTTATATTTGCCTACAAGGTTAGTAATTTTTCAGTGTAGATTCCACACAAAAGAAAAGTCACTTGTTGGACCTGTAACCCTGGGGTTATTTATCTGCTCTTCCAGGATGTGTTACTTGTGTCAATACTTGTTATGCCAAGAAAGTGTTAAGCTATTAGTTCTCTGCAAAGTGTACAGAAATACAATAAATAAGATTGTTGACTGTAACACATGTCTATATAGATCTTGCATGTATCAGTAGAAGGATTTAATTAACATATTGTCAAAAAAGGCTTATGCTGGGATTTGGCTTCTTTAATATCAAAAGAAGATGTCGGCCCTGAAAGAAAAGCTAAATTTTGTCTCCACAGATGACTAAATTGAAACCTTTAACATTACATTGTTAATGTTAGCGCTGAAGAGGAAACGTTACATACAGGATTGGCTTTTTTCTTTCAGTCTTCTTTTGTGAAATCTGTACAACAGTTGACATCTACCTTTTCCAAATTTATTGCTGATTTCCATGAAGACTTTTTAATCAGTGACACTGGTATCCTCTGTGTAGTAATTGTGAGTATTTATGACAACTAAATAGAAATGGAGTGGAAAGCTTAAATGGCTGCAGGGGATAAACACATTTAAATAGCATAAATCTGAGGATAACATTTGAACTGAGTTCTATACTCTGGGAGCAGGAGGACATCTAGTACTGCCTGCAGGTGATGGATGTCCTCGTCATTGTTTCATCTTTCTTTGAAAAGAAAGAACCTGACAGATGCTTTAGTACCTTCTTTAGTTTCAGGAGTTGTAAGGAAGTCTAATTTCTCAGTTTCTGTTTGCAAAGCCAGAAATGAGGTGTACAAATATTCATTGTTTTCACATTTGGCCTCATCCTTGGCCTTTTAAAAATTTATTTTAAATAGGCTTACATAAATTTGATTTGATGCTGGTAATGCTAGAGAGATATTCCTAGCCACTTGATGGATACTTTACTGTATTTGTGTGATTGTTTTGAAACAGTTGTAACAGAAATGCTTATCTATTGTCATATACTGCCTTTCTTGAGTATTTGTTTCAGGTGAGGTTTTGGGGGGGAGCAAATGCAGATACTTCAGATACAGTACATAAACCCACAAAAAATCTTCCTGTGGCAGTGCTTGCCAGACTTTCAAGATAGTCATCATTTTTGTATTGGTCATTAATTCACTGTTGCCTTCTATCAAAGCTTCCCTTCACCCTAGGTTTTCCCTACCTCTCAGTTATTGTATAGTTTGTTTAGATTTCAGGCTCTGGGATTCAGAAAGACCTGAAGCAGATTTTTAATGCTGTGTCTCTTAGTTGGGATGTCCTTTATATCCATTTCCTTAAGCTGCTGTTGAAGGTTTGGGCACACAGTTGTTTTGCTGCTGGATCTCTGCGTCCCTTTGCAGGCAGTATCTCTGCTCAAGGTGACAACAGAGCTGCTTTTTCTCTCTGGGTGTGCATCAGAAAAATGTCTCCTGTTTTTAACTGTCAGCAGTGGGTTTAACACTAATTTAGTTCAGAAGAGAAATATCCAGCAGCATTTCCTGCTCTCCAAGCCAGCTTTGAACACAGATTTCTGTAAGCAGCCAGGTGCTGCCTGTCCTTGTCAGCCCACTGGTCTGTGGCTGAACTGCTGCTGCTTGGCAGGAGCATCTCATCTAATGCAGATGTAGTTTCTTTGGGATTGTTAAAGCAGTGCTGTTTGTCAGTCAGCAGACCTGTAAAATCTGTTGCAGGGGGAAGTATTTCTAAACTTTTTTGTGTTTTCTGTTACACAGTTCTCCATGTCACTGTAGCATCCTGCTAGCATAACTGTAGGGTTACACACTCACCTCCTTCGTGTTTCTGGCCAAGCTGGGAAATCAAAGGACTCGGGAGCAAAGAGGAAGATGCTCAGGATCTCACAGTAGCCCTCACTGGCTTCAGCTGTGACACCAGCCACCTTTTGAATTTGAGTTCAGGGATTGAATTAGGGTGTCAGCTCCCTGTGTAGTGAAATGACTATGTGTGTGCATAGGGAGGAACTGTAGTGGGATGGAGACTCCTCTTCAAGGAGCTGAGTTAATGAATGAAGTTTATTAGATAGCTCGATCATATTTAACAGTTTGTTGCTTTCTGAAGTCAAAGTTGCCATGTTTTATTCTCCCTTTCCTTGCTCCCTGTTCTTGGCACTAGAGGCCAGCAGCTTACCCTGTGCCCTCTGGTGCTCTGATCATCCAGAAAACCAACTTAGAGATGCAAAGAGGCAGGAAATTACCCCAGAATGTTCTGGGGGTTCTTTAACAGGGGAGTGAAGAAGGTTTCTGCCAGACCCATTAATAGGTTGAACGGATCTGCTGTGGATTAGGCAAACAGCAGACCTGGAGCAAGGGAGGAGTCAGGGTCATGCATCTGGGAGTAGAGAATGGGAAACAGGACTTTTCCTTTTTGTGTCAGGCTGTTAAATGGACATTCCTGATTAATGCAGCCCAAAAGTCGTGATTCACAAGTTAATTTCTTGCTCTGAATCACTTCAGAGAAGCTGATCCCTCTCTGCTCACAGTGTGGCCTGAGGAGACTAATCTTAGTCTTTGCAGCCTAACTGATTTGTATTTATCAGTCCCCGCCCCTAGGTAATTTGAAATGTTCTGTATTTCCCTATGTGTAAGAGTTCATCTCCAACCATTTCCTTGGGAAAATCAGAATTAATTATTTGGTTAAGGTAGATTCTGTCAGCTTTGAGTTACGTATAGATGTCATTATGGGTCTTCTAATGTGAATATATCTATTTTTTTTCCATTTCAGTGATATTGATTTAGTTGTGTTTGGAAAATGGGAGACATTACCTCTTTGGACCCTGGAAGAAGCTCTGAGAAAGCACAATGTAGCAGATGAAAACTCAGTAAAGGTTTTAGATAAAGCAACTGTAAGTTTGGGGGAAGAGGGTTTTTCTTTGTTGTAAGCTAAACTTGTAATCAAAGAAAGACGTTGGTTAAAAGAATGAACTTTCAAAGGCAGAAACTATTCTGTATATTAAATTTTAAATAGAAAAAATAGAAGTTTTTTATTTAGTATGATTTTTATTACTGACAGAAGAATTGATAGTGCAAAGCAAAAGCATTTTTTCTGTTGTGGAAATTGTCTGATATTTCATATGCATGGCATGTTGCTGTTAAGAGAGATTGGACTAGTCAGTGTTGTGCATTGATGTGTTTAAACTAGTGAATTTTTGGACTGAGCTTTTATGTAAGTAAATAATTTTTCTTTTTGCAAGTAAGCAGGTATAATCAATTTGCACACAGAAGTACTAACTACAGTCTTGTCTAAATAGGTACTGGTATGTCTTGCAAAAAATAGATTAATTCCATTATAATTTCTTAGCTTTTGCTAATTGTAAGAGAATTGGGGTATCTAAGTCATAGCTATTATTAGTAGAAAGAGGTAATTTGGCCACCACTCAGGTGGAGATATATCAGAGTGCTGTCCAAACCTTGTACTTCTTGACTGAAGTTCATTTTGCTGAGGAAGTGATGACCCCAGTGACATGAGTTGTATAATTTCTGATGTCTCCAGGACCATTTCTCTGTGTTTCTCCAGTGTTTGTCTCCCTCTGGTGTCTGTGGTCCCCACCAGAGCTGAGCTGCTTCACTAGCAGCTCACCCAGACCAATCCAAAATAAATCACCTGGAAGGTGAAGTGTTGAGTTCTGTTCAGCAGGACAGTAAATTGAAAATAGCGCTTATGAGTTAGAAAAGCAAAGTTTATGTTTAGATTGTCAAGGAGAGTGAGTTCATAAATAGGAGTCCTGATTTCACTGCCTATCTCCTCTGCATAAATTCATGAAATATTTCAGTTTTGCTGGTGCATATAAGTTACAAATTAAATCAAGTGTGTCTTGGACTTAATGTGTCTTTCTTTTGCAGGTACCTATCATTAAACTGACAGATTCCTTCACTGAAGTAAAAGTTGATATAAGCTTTAATGTACAGAATGGGGTTAAAGCAGCCCAGCTCATCAAAGATTTTATCAAGGTTAGGCAACATTATCATAGAGCTACATGCTGTGTATTTGATAACTTTATTTTCTGTTTTACTTTGCATCCTTACTAGAGATATGCTTTTACTCTGTTATTTTTTGTTGTATGATAATACTGAGGGATGTTCCTAATTTTTAGGTATATTGCCTTAAAAGGTATGAAGATACTGAAATACAAGAATAAAATATGGAGTAGTTTTAATGGTAACATGGTTAAGGAAAATGCACTAATCCCTATCTTAAGTGTTCTGCTCTTTCATCTGTCGTTCATTGAACTATGTGCTTCTGAATTTCAAGAGGGGACATAGTCTTCTCATGAAAGCCTGGAGGCATTTTTGTGTGTGAAAACAAAAAATCAAGTTGCCTGGGTTACTTGTGACCCTTTGGCCTTGGGTCAGGGGCTGAGAGGGGTCTGTGCCCCTGGGGATGGAGCGGGAGCTGTGTGTGGAAGCAGGGGCAGGGCTGCAGCACTGTGGTACCCCCAGGCCAAAGAGCAGAGCAGCTCTGGTGACAGTAGCTGGGGTCAGCTCCCAGTCTGGCCAGTGCCTGGCAGACAAGTGCCCAGTGAGGATGTTGAGGCTGTGGTAAGGTCAGGATTAGGGTCAGGATCAGCTGCAGTGCAGGGCAGTGAGGCTCAGGCTGAGAGCGCAGGGAGCAGCTGAGATGGGAAGCAGCTCTCCAGCAGAGTGAGGCACTCCCACCAAGGCTTCCCACACGCTGCTTTCCCACAGGGCTGTTTTCCCAGCAGGCTGAGCCAAGGCTGTGCAGCTGTGCCACCCCACAGCTGGCCTTGAACATGGGCAGCTGAGCAAGAAGGTGGCACAGGCAGCTGTGCTGCTGGGGAGGGTCCTTTGTTTGCCTTGGAGGAAACGTGCTGTGTTCTTGCCAAGTGACTTCGTTGGTGTTCTTGAGAAAATGCTCGCAGGGCATGCTCTTGGGTCTTACTTTGTCCCACATAATTTCAGTGTCTAACTAAAGTGCCATATTTATGTTGGAAATGCCTCTTTCTCTTCATCCAGGTTATTTAGGAAGTCTGAGTTGGAGCCTTAATTAAGGGTATGCAGTTTTCTGAGAAAAATCCCATCTTTAAATTTTGCTATATACTGATATTCAATGCTTCAGCTTGTGACTGGAAGTTCTTAACAGTTCAGTATCTTCAGTTAAATGATAAGGGATCTTCAGTTAAATAGGGCTCCCAATACTCACCATAAGGCTCATGCAGAGAAATTCTTAGCAAAATTATTTCCCTTTAATCTTTTTGCAGTCACGGACATCATGACCCACATCTCATCTGTGACACTAAGGAACTTTTTGGCCCTGTGTTGATAAAAGCAGTGATATGATTGAGCCTCTTTTGCCCCTCCCCTGTGTGGGGTCCACAGCATGCAGGCTTAGCCCAGCCTCCACTGCTTTCCCAAAGGTCCATGTTCTCCCCACCTCTTAGGGGAATCCATACAGACAAACCCTTTAAAGGACCAGTTACCCAAAGGAATTTTGCTCATTTGAAAATGTTACCTAGGTGCAGTAATTCTGAAGGGCTTTCTTTAATGCTGGGCATCTGATGTGCTTGTAGGACAGAAATCTCAGAGCACTTTGAGCTACCCCTCAGCTGTAGCAAGAAAGTTTTGTTATAGATGTCAATATCTCCATAGTTCTTCCTTTGCTATACTTTTCACTTGTATGAGAAGAGCAAGTGTATATATATAAATATTCATACCAAATGCTTCAGATTTTATGATGTAGTAACTTTTTTCTGTTGTAAATATCTGCCACCAGAGTCAAACAGGTAAAATACCCGTTGTTGATCACAGGCAGGGCACTTGGCTTCTCCATTGTTACTAAAAGTGATAGTTTAGACTTACAATTAGCTTTAAGACTGAGTATAAAACAGATAGTTCCAGTATGTTCTCTTAGCATCCATTGCATGCATGTACCACAGTATTGTAACAGCTTTGTTTTTCTCTTTCAGAAATATCCTGTGTTACCGTTTTTAGTTTTAGTATTGAAACAGTTCCTGTTGCAGAGGGACCTTAATGAAGTATTTACAGGTGGAATTGGTTCTTATAGTCTCTTTTTAATGGCTGTCAGCTTTCTTCAGGTAAGTTCAATGGAATCTATCAATGCTAGTGGTGCATAAGGACATCACCTTAAGAAGGAATTTGATCAACCCTTAAATTAAATAATTTAAACTGTCTTTTTTTGGGGTTACATCCCCTTTTCATTTAAAATTAGATACGTCCTACTTGTCTTCTGTTCTTTCTCTGATGCTGATACTTTTGGTATGAAAGGTGTTTGGGACATCTGTTGGTGTACCAGTGCCAGGCACTGATACATATGATTTTGATACATATGATATGACATGCGTCATTCATGGTGAAACAACTTGAATATTGTATAACTTATTTGGAACAAGCTCCTTAAGGTTGGTGTTAGCTGCAGCTGTCCTTTATAACTCTTGGTCTCTAGGTCATACACCCTGTATGTGCTTTTACAAATGCAGTGGGATCTTGGTCCTCTGGGTTTTTAAGCTGATATCAAACAAACATGTTTTACAACTCTCTCTTAAATCTAACAGAAGAAAATGCATGAGCTAAATCTATATTGTTGTGCCTGAGGGAGGGAAATACTGGACAAATATGGAGTAGCTGATTTCTGGCTGTATCAGCCCTGTTCTTTTTCCTGAACTAAATGTTATGTATTACTGTGTCTGCAAGTGTATGTCCATACTTTTCCAGACTGTAATTGCTATAAAACCTGAGCCTGGAACTGGAACTCAGTGTTTGCTGGGTGCCTTTGCAGTTCCCTGCTGGGCATGAAAGAGATTAAGAAAACATGCATATAGTTTAAAACCAAAGTCTCTCCCAATCCCATTGTTTTTGTATCTTGAGTAACAGCACTTCCATTTGCTCATTAAAAATAATAATGATAAAAAAAGTCAGGTTTCGTATCTGTTACAATTCTGAGCTGGTTTTGTTCATAGTCTCTCAGGCTGCTTACTTAACAGCAGAGGGGATCCTGTGTATAGCTGTGTACATGAGAAGTCTGTATTTGTATTGCAGACCCAGGTTTGTGAAGTGCAAATTTTTGCTTTTTCACAAGAACCCTGCCATTAGTGCTGGAAGTTCACTTATTTGACTAGAAGTTCAAATGCAAAAAGGCTTGACAGCCTTTTTTTTAAGAGGTAGTTATTTTATGAAAGTTGTCATAGCATCTTATTTTAAAGATGCAAGACTGCTTTATCAAGGGACAATACTGTATTTAGACATATCTGTTTTATTATTATTTACTACTGTATTTAGACATGCTTTCTATGAAAAAGAGAAGGCACTTTAAACTTGAAGTCTTAAAAGAATGAATTTTTTTCTCTCTTCTTAATAGCTGCATCCCAGGGAAGATGCCTGTATGCCCAATGCCAACTATGGTGTTCTTTTAATAGAGTTTTTTGAATTATATGGACGTCACTTCAATTATCTGAAGACTGGAATCCGAATAAAGGATGGTGGCTCTTATGTTGCCAAGGATGAAGTTCAGAAAAGCATGTTGGATGGCTACAGACCATCAATGCTGTACATCGAGGATCCACTACAGCCAGGTATCCTCAGAAACCAAAATGGAATAACAGTACTGTTAAATGTTTAATAGATGCAGTGCAGGATTTTCTTCACATATTCTACTTTTACTCAGAGAATTGCTGGTTTGGACTTCTTTACATCTAAATATCTGTAGATCTTTTAAGCTCTTTCAAATATTTATGCTTTATGCTAATCCTGTTCTACAAGAGGTGACTGCAGTGAGTTGGGACTTAAGGGCAATTTTCAAAACAGATACGGTCTCCTGCCTGAAAGGTGATAATCACAGTTTAAATCTTACTCATTCATTTATATTCTTATTTTAAGGTAATGATGTTGGGAGGAGTTCCTATGGTGCCATGCAAGTGAAGCAGGCTTTTGATTATGCCTATGTTGTTCTGAGCCATGCAGTTTCCCCAATAGCTAAATATTATCCTAACAACGAAACAGAAAGGTAAGGTCTCCAGTTTAAATCTCAGACATTCATTGCTTATATTTTTCTGTGTCTAAAAATTAGTTGTGGTGATGGTTTTGTTCTTTTTCCTGGTTTGCAGTATATTAGGGAGAATAATTAGAGTAACACAAGAAGTGGCCACGTACAGAGACTGGATATCCAAGCAGTGGGGAATGCAAAGCAGGACAGAATCTTCATGTAATGGTGAGTTTGGACTCAGCAGGGCTGAGGGGGGAAACTTCCTGCACATTTTGATTGTATAGATTTTGTTGTTGCTTTTGCCTCACATAAGTCAATGTGTGCCTCTTAATAGCAGTTTCCTTTTTTGTTCAGTATTCTTGTTTTTCGTCCAGAAAAATCAGATTTGTACAAGAGAAAATTGGCCCCATCTTTATTGTATTACTATAGATTTGGTCAGTAGACAGGTTTGTAACTGCCTTTCAAAAGGAGACTTTGGAAAAACTTCCAGTACTACTGTATTGTCACTGTCAGACTTCCCTTGCTTTTTAAATGTGAACAAGGTTTTAAAAATAATTACTGGGCACACTAATTTAAATCTGAATCCTTCTGCATTTTTATTTTTCATTTTAAAGTCTAACATACTGTATGTGTATGGAAGCAATACTTAAACAAGGATTCACTATATAAGTGGAATAAGACTTTTGAACAGAAAAGTCCTGAAATATCAATCATGATTCTTGTTTTTAACAAATGGAAACATAGAAAATCTAGCCAGAGAACTTGATGACAGTGCCCTTTTGGATCATTTTTAATCCATTGTCCATCTGACTTCAGCAGCCAGTTGCTGTCCTCTTTTGATGTAGGTATATCTGCTCTCTGGAAGTTTTCAAACTAAAATTAATTTTACTACTCTCCAGTTAATTTTAGAATGTTGCCTGTCAGAAGCCTTCTCTTGTTAGTGATTAATCAGAGAAGGTGTTGCAAGGACCTGTTCTTTTGGCTAGGCTGGGATTTTGTTTACTTCTTTTTAGAACTTTTGGTAGTGATTTGCCAGCTGAATGCACTCTGTGCCACTCAAGCTGTCAGCCCTGGGAGTGGTGCTCAGTCCCACGAGCTCCCATCACCTCCCTTTTAGCTGCCTACATGCAAATACAGCTGGTGGACCAATGCTTGGACATTATGTAAATCTCTTCCTCCTAAATGTCTTATTTGAGATAAAACAGCAATCAAAAAAAGAAAAATAACCCCATATGAGGAAGGTAATGATGACAGTAACAATGGTTGTCTTGTTGATTTAGTTCAGATTTAAGTTCCAATTCTTTTTCTTTTAAAGGCAGAGCTTACTGAGATATGAGAGTTCTGTATCTTTAATTTTCAATGTAGGAAATCCTACGAAGTAATGAGGCTTATTTGGAGTTCTTCTGATCCTAGCAGCTCCAGCAGGAAAAATATTGGAGTTGCTGAGTATTGGGCATATAGGAACAGCATTTAAACCTATATATTTGAGTGCTGTTGAAGCGTGGCATGAAACAATCTACAGCAGCACATCTGAACCTTGTTACTGCCTTCTTCCACATCTTCTGTCCCTAATTTCCATCTCCAGCTGTGGGCGATGCTCAGTGCATGAATGGATCCTGTCAGGAAGCCACCACCCCTCTGGGAAATGCTGGTGCACACACACGGACGCACTCACGTCTGTGTGCATGGATTTAGGGTGTGGGTGCATGCAGGTGTCTGTGCACATCCTGTGGGATGTAGCACTTATCATGGATCATAGGGGCTATTTTAAAAAACCCCAAGGCAACATATTTTTGCAGTTAATGTGTGGTGATGCTTCTGTTTTGTTTTTACTAGGTAATGGAGTAACCTTGATAGTAGATACTCAGCAGCTGGACAAATGCAACAATAATCTTGCTGAAGAGAATGAAGCACTGGCAAAACCTAGAAATAAAACTTCAGAAACACTTAGTAAACATTCTTCAAATTCTTCATCAGGTCCTTTATCATCATCATCATCCACGCTGTCCAGCTCTAGTGATGTAGTAAGTACTGGAGGTTTTCTGACTTTCCTTTTTAAAATTTCTTCGGGGTTTTTTCCCCCTGATTTATATTGTCACAAAATACATTTTGGGAGCTCACAGTCCTAGTCAGTTAATTCATCCAGAATCCTAACTTGCATAAGATATTAACTCTTATGCAATTTCTACACATATGCAGTATGTTTCTGACACAATACATGTAAAAAGTGAATATAGTAGATAAAAAGTTCCACAGCCCTCCTTTCTCTGGGAAAACTGTATTTCAAAAGCAAAAAAGACTGGTAGTCCTAAGCCACATGCTTTAAAAAACGAACAGGCCAAAAGCTTTGAAAAAAATCTGTTTGGGAATTCTATTTTAAAAATAAAAGGCAAATCTCAAAACCAGAATCACACATCAACATGTCTTTAAATCTGTCCTAATTGATAAGAATTCTGGATTGAAAGAATTTTAATATCTAGTAAACAAGTTTTCCGTTTTTGTCCACTGTTAGCTTTATTTTTAACGGAAAATTCACTTTTAGAAATACTCACTCTTAAGGAAACCTCACTAATCCTTTACATTTTCCTGAAGGATTCTGATGGAACACCTTGCAAAACCTCTAAACAGTTGAGTTGTCGTCAGTCTACCACAAACAGAGTGGGGTCACAAGAAGTGTCACTGGAATCCTCCCAGTCAAGTGGGAAAACACAAAATAGCCAAACAGCCAATACATCCAGCAACACGAACAAATCTCAGGTTTGTGAAATGTTTGAAAACAACAACTGTGTAGATTATTTGAATATTACACATATCCCCCAAGGAAGGGTAACTTGTTGTAGAAAGGGAACACTACCTTTTTCACCTCCCTTTTGCCCCTCTCAAAAGCTTTCAGACCGATTGTATCTAAAGCCACCTGGTTCCCTGTTAAGCTTGCACAGGTGAATTTGCAACCGTGGCTTTCCCAGCTTTAAAAACCGATGAAATTGTTCTGACTTTATTTTGGGACCCCAAATTTGCCAGAGATATACAGCTGTGTTGCACCCATTTCCTCCTTTGCAAAATGCGTGCCAGTCCAGGTTTGATTGCAAAATTTGAGAAGTGAGGTGTGCCTTCACTCAATGAAAAGCAATGAGCAAAAATGTGTGTTTAAAACTCTGACTGGCTGCTCTTTTAGCTGTTGATACTTGTTGATCTGTCTTCCACTAAGGGAGGTGAAGATTCTTTGCTGATACATGACATTCCCTCTCATTTTCCCCTGTAGACAAACATCCTTATGATGACACCAATCAGAGCTTGTGTATTTAGGAGATTTCCCACACTGAGGAATGCTTCTGTGGCAACTCAGTATTCTGGAAATATTCTATGCCTCTATATATAGTATACTCTGGATATATGCAGTTTAAATTCTTACACTCTTTCAGAATTTAGAACTTTTATGTTTGAAACATAGTCCAGAACCTTCTGGAATACTATTCTTGAAAATAATTCTGAAGACATGCCTCTTGTTTGCTGTCTTCTAACAAGGCAATTCACACACTAAGCCTTGGCTGTGCCATGAATGTGTGTTTGTGTTATTGGGCAGAACTAATTCCAGGCTGGAATGTGCATGTGCAGGATCTGACATACCCTACATCTCTGAAAAGATGTGGCATGAGATTAGTCCTGGACAAGATTTGAGCAATCTTCCTGTGTTGTCTTGGATTATGGACGTTTCTGCAAAACACCTTCATTCTAAAATTCCAAGTGCTCTGCTCCTCTCTCTGAACCTGTCTGGGGCTAGAGATGAGCATCGGTTTGCAACCACCCAGGTGGGAGATTGGCAGTGCTGTGCTGTTGTCTCAGCAATGACCAGGCTCCTTCTGCCACAGCAAGTTTTTCAGGTGTGCTGTTTCCAGAAGTCACTGTGCTCGTTCCCCAGAAGCAGGGATGTGTGACAGCTGTGCTTTATTCCCAGTAGCACAGATTTACCATCCTGACCATGTTCTCTTTCCTCCACAGCATGGATCTGCACGGTTATTTCGCTCTTCTAACAAAGGCTTCCAAGGTCCAACAAACTCAAGCCATGGTACCTCAGTCACAAACAAACAACACCAAGGCAGCAAATCACACCATCAGTTTTTCCACGGCAAAAAGAGGAAACACAAGAGGGATGCAGCCCTGTCAGACCTTTGTAGATAGTTGCCTACTTTATGACTGTTCTTCTGTGTGCAATGATCTCATGCTACAGGATAGTTTGATAGTGACTCCTTGGATCTCTTCTGGAGCTTCAGACTGTTCAGACATAGATTAGCAACTGCATTTTTTTTTCCCAGCTCGCCACGGAACGGAACATGAAGATTGATCACTGCAAAAAAAAAAAAAGAAAAAAAAAAGAAAAAAAAGAGAAAAAATGGAAAAAAAAGGAAAAAATAATTTTTTAAAAAGAGGAAAAAGGCTGCTCATTTGATAAGTCATATGCTACAACAGGGTCATTTAGGGTATAAAAGCTTGAATGTAAAATAAATGTATTTCCCATCAGCTCATGCTGACCTGTAGAGATAGTACTCAGTGTGTCTAGGGGGTGGTAACAAACAAATAAAACACAAAAAATAGGAAAAAAAAGGCAAAAAATTGTATTTTGAGGGAAACCCAGCCTTTAAAGGTGAAAGTAATTTGTGCATGATTTTTTAATTATTTTTGCATATACTTACCATTTTATTGTGTATATATAGATGACCATATAGGAAAACTGACATTTGTAATAGTGGATTTGTTAATACTTTTTACATAACATTACTGTTTAAATTGTAAACATAAATTTTTCTCAGGATTAGTTTGGAAAATAATCTGAATTGTCATCTTAACATCCATATAAAGAGACATTACTAGTTATATTGCTCAGAATTTCTTTTCTTGGCATTTGGAAGATCTGATAGAACTTTTGATCGGCAAAAGCTGTTCCTCTGAAAGAAAGGTTTATGGTGGCAAATGAAGATTTTCATTTGTATAAAGTGTACATGTACTTTGTGTAGACACTGAGCTTGTCATCTCTGAGAAGTAACCTTCACCTTGTTTTCTAGAGTGCCATCATTTCAGGCAATGGGGTTTTATAGTTGCATCCTTCTCTTCTTCCCCTTAGTGGTCTTCCTTGACCCTTCCTTCTTTTTTTTAAAGAAACAACATAAGGCCACTCGGGGGTTTTTTTTGGGTTTTTTTTTTTGTTGTTTGTTTGGTTGATGGTGGTGATTGTTTTCTCTTTTTTTTTTTTTTTTTTTTTGGTTTTAAAAAAACAAAACAACAAAACTCAGTTTGTTACAGACGTTTGCATTCCTGGGCTGCTTTAATCCCATGCCTCCTTGTTTGTGCCTTTCCTCCCCCTTCCAGGTCTGGGTTTTTTTGTCTTTTATATTTTTGCTAACTCCTGTAGGAGATGATAACTGTTGAAGCTTTAAGTAAATTTTACAATTAAAGTATTTTTTTCTCACTCCCCTCTTAGGCATTTTTATATTTACACTTAATTATTAAAAACAAAACAATTTCAAATAATGAAATATACTTTGTATTGCCTTAAAGACCCAAACCTTTCATATCTCATAATATTTCTTCATTGACCTAGTTCTCATCTCATTGGAACCCCACATGTGTGTGGTTCAGTCACATCACAAGTCTGGGTTGCAGTACCTTCGATGCCATGAATGCGAATGAAATGTGGAATTGCACTCACAGGCATAGTTTGGAACAGGAGTTGGGACACTTCAGTGGCAGAGAGTTAAGTGGCATTTACTTTCACATATTTCTGTAAAGAGGGAAGTCTGTACTTGGTGTATGTGGCTGTATTAAATGCAGCAGTTCTGAGATGATGCTTTTATAAAAAGTACTGTTAGCTTTGAGAAACTCTTTTTATATACATTTACAGAATACTACAGACCAACCTGACCTGTATGGGCACTAATGAGTGCAATGATTTTTAAAGTAAAATGAGACCAGAACCGATTTCATCACTTAAATTAATAAACATTTTCAATGTGTTAAAGTGTTTTACTTCAAAAAGGAAAATATATATATTCCAAAAATACAGAAAGTCATAACATTTACTCCAACACTAAGCTTAAGTGATGTTAATTTGACAATTTTTTTTAATTTTTAGAGTCATATTTTAATTTGATCAGATAATTTTATCAAGATGTTCAGCTTTTCTTCATAGAAACTAGTAAAAGTTGTACCACATTATGCATAGTCACTATTTATTTTGTTTTAGATTATTGTGAATGTGTAGACTTATGTTCACCGCTTAGGGAACAATTATTTATAAATTATATTAATCCAGTATTGTTAGCTGCTATTAGCAAAACTGTTCCAAAACTTAATACTTGCAAAGATCTGTATCGCATTTACCACACTGAAGTGTTTTTAAAAGAATCACCCTCATTGTTGAAAGCAAATGTATTCCTAGGGTGCAGATATTAGTGTTCCAATAAGCATGTGATAATTTTAAGGTGGTGGTAGCGGGAAGATAATCTTGATTCCATTGGGAATCTTAGGTTTGCCTCAATTTATGGTTTTCATAAATTTAATGGAAAATAGCTTTTCCTGGACTGCTCAAGTTTCTTTTTGGTAAACAGTATCTTTCTAAAAGAAAAAAAAAAAAAAGAAAAAAAAAAGAAAAAAAAAAGCATGAAGGAAAAATTGAGGTATTTTACATTGCCTCAAATGACCAGCATTGTATTCATAAAATACTGTATATCTTGCAAAACTTTATTTAAACGGAACAGTTGAACTGTTCGTTTTTCAATCTGAAGTAAAATACTTTCAAGACCTTTTAGTTTGCCTGCTCATTTGTCTTGTACATTTCATCTCTGTATTTGACTCAAGTCTAATTCCTTTTTGAGTTTCAATACTTTTGTGAAGATTTTGTGAATATATGAAAAAAAATAAATGTTTAATCTAACTACTGCAGTTTATCACCATTCTTGACACCCTGTCTTCCCCCTCACAGCACTGTGGAAAGAGTTACTTGAGTAGCATTTTTTGGGGTTCTTCCCAAGCCAAGTTCTGGGCCTCTCTGCCTGGAGTTTGGAAGCTGATTTTGTTCAGGTGGCCCTGGTCTGCTCTTTTTCCTTTCAGGAGAACTGCAGCAGAGTCTGTAAGCCTGAGAATAAATGGCAGATAATACATGTGTAAAAGTTTCTTAATGTATGATTTTTGTCTGATTTTCATCCTCAAGTACATAGGAAACTTATGGAAGGATCCATTTTCTTTGTCTTCCAAACTTGGCTTCGGGGTGGTGTTGCAGCTGCAGGGCAGCAGCTGCTCAGAGCTGCCATGCTGAGGGGGGTTGTGTAGAACTATGCAAGAGTTAATTGGATTTACTTCCAGCTAAAATCCATGTTCAGCAGTTCCTGAAGCACAGCTGATGTTACTGAAGTGTGTTCTTGTTCTCCTTCCTTGGGAGATGTGCACATACTGCAAGTTCTGGTAGTTTTCCCTTTGGTAGTCCAACACAGACCATTGGAAATACATAAATAAGGTGAAATGTTTAATCTTCCTGTTTGGCATGAGATTGATTTGCTGAGAATCTTTTAACTGAAAAAAAATTGATCGAATGGTGTTTATAGTTAAAAATATCTGTATTTGTTAATTGTCAGACTTCTCCCTTGTGGCAGAAAAGAAGCTGAAATTAAGTAAATCTTCCTGTTTGTGAGACATGACTTGATTCTGTTTCCTCAGAATTTACAGCTCAGGTTTTTAAATACTATAGAAAAACTTGTTTTCCTAGAACTTACTGTTTAGAAAATAATAGTAGTCCAGTGGCTGGTGGCAACTTTTTTCATGTACTGTCAAAATGGACCTTTTCCATTTTATGTCTGGAGTCACCATGAGTGTATCCTAAATACAATGTGAGCAGCTGGTTAGAAAAGAGTCTTACCTAGAAAATGTATTGTAAATAAATGCAGCCAGCCATTTGACATCTTGATGAATGTTAAAACTTGTGGTAGATCTTAAAACTGAATGTTTGACGTTAGCTTTATTTCCTAAAGAGTGAAAGCTATAGGAGATAAAGTGTAATTACTCAAGAAGGGAGTATATTTACCTATTTAGAGGCTGTAACAAAAAATAAATTCAGTTACTCCAGCTACTGTTAAAGGTCAAAAAGTGCGTATTCTGCTGATTCCTAGAACTTGATTCTTCTGCTTAACAATGCAAAATAGTTTTCTAAGAATCAAGTTTAGTATGTCTTAAAACTGTTTGTCTTGAAAGTGCAGATTTTGAGAGTTTTATATTCTACCTAGTTTGTGGTGGTTTCAAAAGTTTTCCTCAAAAATGTTTTCTGGGTGCAATGACGTAAATGTGTGTCTTGACTGTATTTCCAGGAGTCATTTACTAGAAGTTCTGGCAGATACATTATTCATTATTTCATCTGCAAGTTGAAAACAGCTTTGCTATTCTCATGGTGCTTAATTTCATCATGGTTGTAGATTTTCCTGTGCCAAAATACTCTTGGGCTCCTCCCTGTAGTGATTTCCTCTGAAGCCTAATGAACTAACCTTCAAAGTTGATTGTTAGGATGCATGAGATGATCCCAGGGAAAAGAAATATACAACACCAAGGATCCTTTACAAGTTTCTTCATGTCCTGAGTAACACAGGAATTAAAATTGGAATGGCTTCATTGAGTCCTCGCAAGCCTGAAGTTTCTGTCAAATACCTGCTTCAAAAGAAAATAGAAAGGAAAGAGCCAGAAAGTGGCTGTTACTTGGGCATGGTAGTGCTAGATCAAATTAATGTACATTTCAGATTACTGTAAAATTTAGAATGGTTATTTTTAAAAAGCTTTTATTTTAATTCTTCGTATATTTAGTGGTTGGCCCTCCATGATCATTTTATTAATCTGTGGACTCCAAAAACTTGTAAGAGAGAAGTGTGGTGCCTTTGTTGGGCTCCTTGGCCATGCTGTTCAGTGGGCCTTTCTCTTGGCAATAGCCAGCTCAGACATGGCCCGTTCCCATTTGCTCCTTCCTGTGGCAGTGCAGGATGTGGGTGAAACTGGGCAGAAAAAGAATGTGAATTTTATTTTGCTGTAAGTTAATTGTTAAAAGCTGATGTGATCCTGAAAATCACTGAGGTACACATAGAAGTAGGGGAAGACAAAAAATCTTGGATATCCTTTGCATAAAAGGCATTTGGAGAAATGCCATCTTTCTGCTTCCAAGATTCATGGAAGTGAGGGGCTGTGGGGTTTCTCAGGGTCCCTTTGCTCAGGCATTCCCCGTGGGACACCAAATGACCTCACCAGTGAATCTCTTGAAGGTGTCTCTGCTCTGCAGCAGGTTTAAATAGCATTTGACATTTGAAACTTGCTGCATTGAGTTTCCTAATTCTTTTTCAACTCTGCGCCCACCCTTTGTTTTTTGGTGCTAAACGTGACATTTATCAAATCCTGTCCAACAGGTTACAGTGAGCACAAAGGGGATGCAGATCGTTAGTCCTTTAAGAAGGGTGTTTCCTGCTGCTACAGCAGCTCTTTAAAGGAAAATAGACCAAAAACCCTACTGACTGAGCAGGCTAAGTTTGGAATATGTCCCCTTAGCCCTCACATATCCATATTTGAAGCTAGTTTCTGTGTAAATTATTTGACAATCTAATGTTGGGATGTGAGGCTGGTTTTTTTTTCAGTCTTTCTGTATAATGAAGTCCTACTTTCCCATAGTGCAAAACTCTGCCAAAAAAAAGCACTTGACTCTATGCAAGAGCTGGCTTGTAAAGAATGTGTTTGTGTGATGGTGGAGAAATCTGAGGAACCATGAGTGCAGATTTGGTGAGTGCTTTGCTTGTTTAAAATAAATAAAAATGCTCTTGTGTGGGTATATAAAACGACTTTTGCTTCTGTATGAGGCAATGTTTGACTCTTGAGCTTAAAGATCATTAAGCAATCAAATGCTTCTGAATAGCTATTAGTGAAACTAATCTCTGCTCTCAGCTGCATTTTCCCAGGTCTAAAGTTCATTTGTTGTGCTAGATTTGGTGACAGGGAAATCTGAAAATAACCCTGATTCATATTGCTCGTTTATACTGCCTGGCAATGTAACACAAAAATATCTGTTCTGAACTTAAAGCTCCCATCTTAAAAAAAAACAAAATCAAAATCCCCAAACAAATCCATCTTGCTGGTCTGTACACAACAGATTATTGCACCAGGAGCGTGAAGAAATATTTTTCTTACAAAAACAACATGATGTGGTTTAGGTGAAATGTGCATTAATGGTTGCTGTTTGCATTTCCCTCCTCCTGTGACCTATTTCCAAACAGGACTGTTGTTCATTTGTACAATAAGTAGGAGACTGATTAAGGCTGGCTTGGGGGTTTTTTCCCTCTTCACTATAGTGGATCTTGAATCAAGCTCCTTTGTGGTTGCCTGGTAATCAGTAACTATGAAAAGACATTCTCAGTCAGAAAAATCAATGGCTAACCCAACAGCAGGTAGAAATCTTTCATATTGTCTTCCTTCAATGCATGTTTGCTTTTCCTTTTCAAAAGTTTTCACAGGAGAAATAACTTATAAAATGCACAGGAGAAATAACTTATAAAATAATGTACTTATTTCTGTGAGATCCTTTTCATCCCAAAGTATCTTACTAAACTGATGCTATGATACCAACTTTTATCTATTGAGAAAATGTCATAAAGCATAATTGCTGACAATTTCAGGTATGTCTGATCTGCAGGGTGTGCCGGCTACTGAATCACTTCTGTGCAGTGTCTAAGCCACCAACTCCAAATGCAAAAGGTAGTTTGAAGGCTCCTGCTTTATAATGTTGTTTGTATGCAAACAGTAACAGCTTCAGGTAGTGATAACTACCCACAGAATGCCACTAATCTTAGGGTAGAACTGAGAAAACTGAATTTCGTTGCAAAAAAAAAAAAATACTGGCACAATGTTAGTAGGGTGAAAAGCCAAGGGGGTAAGAGCAATGCTGGCTCCAAGAAAGAGGCTGCCCTGGCCTCTCTCTGTTGAGAACAGGGGCAGCTTTGGCTCGGGCAGAGACCACTCTGCCCTAGACCTGCTCTCCTGCACCAAGTGCTTTTAACAAGTCAGCACTTCTGAGCTCCTCAGAGCAGAGTCACATGATGGTCTGTCAGAGGCAGAACAAATTTCTTGGGGAGTACAGGCAAACACAGACGCTGGGAATGTGGAAGCTGAGGCATTAATGTGAAAAAAAGGAACCTTTGCAATTACAGAGAGCACTGGTCTGGTAACTTTACCTTGCATGGACAATCTGATTTGTAAAAGACAAACCAAAACAACACCTAAATCTTCAAATGCATTACTGCACTTTATTTCTATTGAAAAAAGTGATATTTCATGTTGCAATTTTAGGGAAGTATTTTTTATGTAAAAGCAATAGAAAACAGTAACAAGTGAAATAATGCAGTTCTATAGTTTCTGTATTTTGTAATTATTTTTCTAGTTATCACACTTGGACATAAAAAACTGTCCACAAAAAAACAGTAGTTGTGAACTGTAATTACTGTTCATTTGTGAGAGTCTTGATATTCTGGTGCTGCTTAGTGAGGGAAAACTATAATGAACAATTGCAATGAGCTGGTGAAACACTAAAAGAACATAAGTTAGGACTGATGTGTATTTCTTGGATGTCATTACTGGAAAGTTATTTATTTTCATTTCTTCTTTAGCATCTTCATCAATGTCTCAATTTTTACAGGCTTTTCCTACCTTTGTGCCTCATCTGGCCTGCACAGCACATCACAGCTGTCCTGTATCCCAAACTGGCAGCTGGCCTCGCTTGAGATTAAATTTTATGAGCTGGATGGATCATTTTTAAAGAACAGTGAGTATCCATTTTGGATACACTCCTGTTAGAAGCTTGCCGGGTTTCTTCCCTGTCTAGCCACATGGAAAAATTTATTGTAATGCCAGTACAACTAACTATCATGTGGGCATGCTAAAGCATCAGGCAATCCTTACCTCATGAAATTCATCACTGCCCAGCTGATTTCAGTTAATAATGTGTTGTACTGAAAACAAAAGTAGTGAAGATGCAGTATGAGCATAATTTTGTTACTATATCAATAAATTCTAAGATTTTATTGCAAAAGAAAGAAACCTTTGCTGTTGGAAATTTGGATTACTCTTTTTCTTTACTCTAAGAATTACCACAGACAGCCTAGTCTTGTTGAATTTAAGTGGAGTTCTTCCACTGACTTCACTGATAGCAAGCTCTGTGATTTCAGGATAGTAAGAAACTGAAGTATTTTCCACCTCTCTGCTTTGGGACAGTTATTATATTGGTGTGTTTGAAAATATCAGCTACTTGGAGGGAAACACTCCACCTCTCAGCATAAAGGAAAATTAAGGGAAGGTTATGATTTTGCTTAGTATTCTCTCTTTTAAAATCCCCATTGTGATCTAAATTAACTGATCTTCAAGAAGCAAGCTACTTCTGTAAGCTCAGTGAGATGATATGAAAGGCTACATCCTCAGGTAATAAAAAAAATTTTACTTTGTTGGTCTCACTATAATAGGCCTACATTGATTTAATCAGATGAAGTTTGTCCACACACTTTTAAAACTGATTTGTAACAGAGTTGGGAGGTCTTTGGTTTGTTGGGGGTTTTTTTGGTTTTTTTAGTAAATCCATGTTTCCTAGTGGATTCTTTTAGAACGTTGTGTTCTAGAATTGTATTCCGAGTTACGTAAGAGCATTTTCTCCTAATAATGTACATGGTCCATTTGTTCCTCACTGATTTTTCCAAATTATTCTTCTTTTCTTTCCAGTATACCCTCCTGGCTACTAATGCAGAGATACTGAAAGTGCAAATTGAAAACAGTTAGCTAAATAGTTTCTTCATTTACTGTGAACATAAAACGATCTGTTCTTTTCTGTGTCCTTTCAATCAATAACATCTTCCCTTTTGTGACAAACTCCACCTGCAGCGTTAGGGCACCTAATAGGGAAACGGCCTTCCTTTCATTTATTTTCCTTTCTTGTGTAACTTACCAATTAATAAAAAGAGTGACTTCTCAATAGAGACCATCTAACAGTTTTCTAGGAAGCCACAGACCAGATTGTCTGTCATTGTTGAGAGTAATTAAATTTCTAGAAGAAAATGTTCCACTTTAGTACAGGTCAACTTGAGTATACAGAAAGATTTAAAGCCAAGTCTGATCTATAGCCCTTGGTTCAGTACAAATCACACCTGCAAGTAGAGGTAAAAGGTTTAAGCAATTAACCAGGCACTGATTTTCCAAGGAATAATGCATTTTCTTGTTCTGGAGATAGAATCTTAAGCATGAACAGGAGATGAAATGCAGGTGTTTTTTTGGTTGTTACTCCAAGAATTCAAACAAAACCACCTAGCCCAGGTTCTGGAGCTGCGGGTGGTGGGACTTGTATTCCAAAGTCCTTCAGTTCCTCTAGGAAACTGCATAAGCTCCTCAGTCACACACTTTTTTCACTGTTGGTACCTTCCCTAATTGTAATTTCCCAGTGCTGTGAGCTTGAAGTTTTCTTTGGAGAAATTTCTGTTGTCCCACTGACTTTAATGAAATCTGGATTGCTAGAAAGCATGATCGTCTTTCCAAGTCAGCTAAGAGCCTTTGACAACTTTAAAACAAATAACAAATAGGACAAGAGACCTGAATAGCTTCTCATGTCCCTAAAGAAACGTGTATGACATCTATTGCTCTGTTTACAGAAAGCAGCAAATTATTCCCCAAAGTTTTTCAATTGATCCAAGAGCCAAAAATGCAAATCATGTACTAGCAGTGAAACTCTGCCTTCTCTTTGGCCAGGCTGATGCAATGAGATGCTCCTGCTTTTAGCAGCATAAACCTAATGGTCTTCAGCAATTGATTCTAATATTGCCCTGTAAATGAGGGTGACAGCAATGCAGCAACTCAGAATAATGTCTTACTACATCCTTCCTAAGCATGTCGTGCCTAGCACGTTGGGATTGTTCTATTATTAGATATCTTTACAGGAAATAGCAAATAATTTACTTGAGTTGTTTGTCTCATTCTCTAAATTGATCAGTGGCCAAAGAGAGTGGAGTGTGTGCAGATGCACACTGGTAAATAGATGCTAAATCTCATCCAAAACAAACAAACAAACAAACATTCTAATAAATACTTCCTACTGTAGAGTTCATTAAAAACATTTTATTTCTGGCTTTCTGAATCAGAATCACGAAACTAGTGACAAAAAGCAGAAATTACGGTTGTCTTGGTCACTGTTTCAGGGTATTTGAGGAACTACAAAAAGGCAGCATGGTAAAGCTGCTACCCCACATCCTGTGGTATTACAGGATGTCAAAGGAGTATTTAAAGGGGGTGAATATTTTAAAAGCCTGCCTGCTAATTTTACAACTACAACTTAACATATTGTGCTACTTTATATAATGTCTAGCCCACAAAACAGTCTGCTCTGTATTAATTTTCAGAATTTTCCTAGAGGTTTGAAAGAGTATTTTCTGAGGCTTCAGCTATATTTCTGATTTGCTTTTGTCAGATATTTATTTGGTAAGCAACCACCCTCTGACTCCAAACTGACTCATTTGTGGGAGCCACTGAAAATCTGAATGTTGAAACATTTTGCAAATAAAGTTATTTAGAACCAAATGCTGTCATCTCCTTTATTGCTATGAACAGTACAAGCATGCACAAACTGAAGGCAGGTTCAACCCACAGTGACTTATTATGAGAAAAATGCAAACCCCTCACATGAGAATTATACTTGAAGTTTACTATGGTTTTCTATCTCTGCTTCTTTTAAAAACAGTGATCGTTCTGTGTCACATAATGATTCATGGCCCTGGGTACTGTGGCAATTTATATTGAAATACACATCACAATTGTACAAAACAGACTCCTCTAATGCTGTATAGCCCACTTTGCAGCTACATTTGTTTTAAACATCCCATCCGCAGATAACTTACACAGAAAATGAAACATTTTGTTTCATTAGATTTTTATCAGCAAATGTGTTGCATTTTAACTAAATCTCTAAAACTATTTATGATATAATTGTCCAGTTCAATCTTGAGAAATATTAGATTTGTGTGATTAATACTCTGACTTTATACACTCAATGCGTACATATCATTGTAGGGCTGTAGGATATTTTTCTAAGCAAGAGCTTGAAAATAATCATGGTTGCTTGTCTGTGAAGAACACCTTCCCAAAAGCAAATACAACCCTAGGGATTGCTGTATTCAAATCTGGACATTACAGATGGACTTCCAATTAAGGGCTGCATTTCCACAGTATCCAACATTTGTAGCTCCCATATATGCACAGGAAATTAATTTTAGACCAATTTACAGGGGCAAAAAGACAAGCCACTAGAAGCACAGGTGAGGTGCTGTCACTTTCCTCACCCAGGACAGAGCCTTGTGCTCGGCTGGTGGCGCTGAGCAGGCTCCCAGCAGTGTCAGGTGCTCTCCAGTAAGGGGTGGTAGCATCTGCTTGTGAGAACCAGCCCTGGCCGTGCTTCAGCTGCCGGCGCTGAGAGAAACCTCAGCAGCAGAAGAAAGAACGGGGGAAGTCTGTATGTAACACATCCCGTGAACTGGATATTAACTTCCATATTTTGAGTTTTTTAAGGGTTTTTTTTTTTCTTTTTACATACTTTTTTTCCCCCTAAAAATGTATTACATTATTTGCTAATAGTTTAAGAGTAGTCTGCACAACAGCGTACATAAAGCACTTGGAATGCTCTGGAGCTGCTGCCATTAAAAAACCCCTATAATGTCAGTCATGTTGAATCATGCAGGAAGTTTAGATCTTACTCTGGGATAGCAAATACTTTTTGTGGGTATACAGAAATGATGTTAAGCAATCTGTGCACTCGGAAGGTCCACAAAATTTTGATGAAGTGATAAATTGAGTCCATCTGTTCTGAAACTACTCCATTTATGATCTCAGCAGAACAATGTATTTTCCATTTCCTGCAGTTTTAAAATCTTGTTATTTAATCCAACTTCCAGTGTAGACAATTCTTTTTAACAATCTTTTTACTGGAAGATCCTTCTCCTCTCCCCTAAGAAATGGTCTGAACAGCCTGTGCACAGCTTCCATCTGAATGCTCCTATAATTTCCCAGTGTTTTTGGACGCTACGTCCAAAACAGCAAAGAGAACACCAAGGTGTGATTAGGTACCTTGCTCAAGACTGCACATAAAAGTGTTGCAGGGCAGGGCCCAGAGGAGCAGAGTCCAGCTCCCTTGCTGCCCAGTCCTGTACCTCAGGCACGTAGCCACTTCTCCAGCTGTATTCCTTATCTATTGTCTCACACTGCTGAAACTGGATTTAAATTCCTTTCCAAAATTCCCAGCCCTAAGAGCCTGAAACCATCCTAATGGCTGGGCAGCCTCTGACAACACAGCCTTTCCTATTTTCCCAGCAATATTGGAACAGGAACTCAGAGAGTCACAGAAAGCTGTCGTGCTTGTGGTGTGTGCACGGAGCTGCTGCTCCTTCCGAGAGTCAATTCAAGCCCATCACTGGGGCCCACGGAGAGTGGAAAGCACCAGCTGGCTGGCAGCACACAAATACAAATGGTATTTAGTTACTAAGGTATTATTGCAGTAATGGTACGTCCATGGATGACTAACACACGGTTGTAGCTGCAGGTAGCCGGGCACACACCTGCCTGCCATGGGCTGTGTGCGGCTGCCAGTGACTAACAGCTCACCAGATAAGCTTCATCCAAAAATCCATGGAAATCAGCATTTCTTTATGCTGCCTCCAGTGAGCTTTGCATTGGACTTGACGCATGGTAGAGCCAGGCTCTGTCTGGATTACTGGCCATATGTTCAAGGCTTGATGCTCTGAGGAATCACTGCCAGCCCAGTGGAACTCCCACGGAGCAGTCTGGGGGACCCAAGGCACTGGAGCAATGGGAGCCCAGTGCCGTGGTGTGGCTGCTGCCTGGTCAGCTCCCTCAGCTGCAGCCTGGTCAGCTCCCTCGGCTGCAGCCTGGCCAGGACCCTTGCCCCCGGGGGCAGCCTGGCTGTGCCGAGCTTGGGAGTCCTGCCAGAACCCTCACAGCAGTGTACAGATGTAAAAAACCTGCCTGGAAACTTCTGTATTTTTCAAAGTCTTGGGCAGGAATTTGTTTCCGCCGCTGTACAGCGTGAACGCAGATGGGGGACACACGGAACCCCCCGAGCTGAGCGGGACAGGGCGCTGCAGACCCGGGGCGGGGCAGGGCTGAGCGGGGAGCCCCTCACGGTGGGAGGGAGCCCCTGACCATGGGAGTGAGCCCCTCGCCCCTCGGGCGCTCCCCGGAGGTGCCGGCGGCGCTCCCCGCGCAGGAGGAGAGGCAGAGACAGGGGCAGGGGCAGGGACAGGGACGGGGACAGAGGCAGGGGCACGGACAGAGGCAGAGGCAGAGGCAGGGGCAGGGGCAGAGGCAGAGGCAGAGGCAGAGGCAGAGGCAGAGGCAGAGGCAGAGGCAGGAGGGGCGATGCCGCCGCGGTCCCGCCCTCGCCGCGCCGGGGAGGCTCCGCGGGCCCCAGAGACACCTCGGGCGGCGGCAGCAGCAGGAGGAGGAGGAGGAGGAGGAGGAGGAGGAGCAGGAGCAGGAGGAGAGCCCGGTGCCAGCCCCAGCTCCAGCGCCGTCCCGCTGGCTGCTGCTCTTCCGCCGGCCGCAGGTGAGAGACCGGCCCGGGAGGAGATGCCCCGGCAGGGTGAGGGATCGGGGGCCGCGCTGCGCGGAGCGCGACGTGAGGAGTGGAAGCTCGATAGCTTTCCCCTGTAATGGTTATTTACTGCCTCGTAGGGCACTACCTGATACACTTGGGAACAGCGAACAAATGTTGAGGCCCATAGAGCTTTCCTCCAAGTTTATCTTGCCCAGAAAAGGCAGATTTGGTAAAGCTGCGAGGCCTGAGCGTTGAGTGGAGAAGTTGGGGGTTGTCTTTTGCGCTCAAAAGCTGAAAGCTGGCTGCTTTTTAGTAGAGGGTATTGCGGATCCTTTTTGGATTGCACTTTTGGATACAAACAGGGTTTTTAAACTGCTGAAGGAGTACTTCAGCAGTGAGCAGAAGTTTGGTTAGTGTCTCTTTGCAGAAGTTTGGTTTGTGTCTTGTTTTACTGCTGAATAGGTAAGTTATTTCTACTCTCCACATGGGATGTGTTATGGCATTTTTATAACAAGTGTTAATAAAGGGGTTAAAGCACTTTAAAACATATAATACAGAGCTGGATCACTATTGCTGGGATCTGATGTTTGCCAGTGGCAGGTGAAGGATATCCTAGAACAGGGGCATGTCATCACCAGCGACCCAGGACCATACCCAAGGCTGTGAAGCCTGAGGCTTCTGTAAGGATGTGGTCAGCACAAGTGCTGAGAACTGGGCAGAGACACTTTGAAACCCTTTTTGGACACGCAAAGTAAATAAGCAGTGTAATGTTTGAATTTGGTTCAGCATAGAAGTCTGTTTTCCTCCTGTCAGATGTGTTATATTTTATTTGTATTACTGAGAGCTGGACACACTTGGTTGTGGCCCAAGACCATGCTGTGATAAGTGCTGTGCAAATACAAGGTGGGAAAAATCCACACAAATGTACCTAAAAACTTTGAATTTGATTATGAAGTGGTTCAGATTTATTATAGGAAATGAAGCATCTGGGCACTGCAGTATGAAAATTTCTGCATAGTGGGAAATAGGATGTAATTGACTGCATTGACTTTACTGCTTTCTGCTGAGATTCATGATGGAGGGGTTTGGGAGGATGGGGTTTGTTTGTTTGTGGGGTTTTTTATTGTTGTTGTTTTGTTCTTGAGTTTTTTTGCTTGTTTGGGGTTTTTTGTTTGTTTTTTTTTTTGTTTGTTTGTTTTTTTGTTAATAGAAACAAGGGACCTGGGAACTTCTAAAAGAAACTGACCTAAAAAAAAAAATAAAAGAGATATGACTTTGTCTACTTTATGTCTAAAAAGGAAACATACTATAAAGAAATTCTGTAGCTATTATATATTTTGAAGACTAGTAAGAATAGTTTCCAATACTATTTTTAAGCAAGCAGGATTCCAAGAGAGAAAGAGAAAAACTCCAGGAGGGTTTAATGCTGGTGTCTAGGTCAGAACTAAATACATTTTTTGTTAGTTTAGGTATCCTGATCTTTCAAATGTTGAAGTCCTGATCTGGATGGGTTTTTATGATCCCCCATATGCAGGAAAAGAATGTGTTGAGGTGTATGGTACAACGTGTGATACAGTGCACTCATGGTGTGTTTGTGTCTATAGTGAATTAAGCATTTCTGAAAAAGCCTTCATTGCATTGGGTGACATTAGAACCAGTATTTGCCAAAGTCACCACACCTTGACAGTTTCCCCCTATCCAGAAGTGTGGAACAGAAACTGAGGGGCATGTGGAATACCTCTCTGAAAGCAGTAAGCCAATACGGATTTCTAATGGCCATTATAGCATGTTATTTTTGTTCCCAGAAGCCATTAGTAACAGCAATTAGGGTCATTGGGGGTTCTTGTAAAGCAGCCATTGAACTTCTTGAATTTTTCTTAATGAAGCTAATGTCAACACCATTAAGAGTAAACAAGAGAGAGACTTCATTCCCTAATGTACGTGGGTATTTATGTCCTCATGGCTTGTGCTAAGTGAAAGAGCAGGTGCTGGTTGAGAGATAATTAAGTTTAAGGTGTAAGCCTAGAGATGATGATCACTGTTTTCTGTTAAGGTGGATGTTTGTATAATTACCAGTTGCTCTTAGATTAAAAGAGAAAAAAAAGTATTCACCGTGGAATTACGATAAAATCTCTGAATTGCAATCTTGGATTTATTCTTGTATTACGCCTTTGACTTGGCTTTAACATTACAGAATTGATCAAAATTACTTGTTCTGATTTTAACTTGTTATGAAAGCTGTAAAACTTAGGGTGAAATACTTCACCCAGTGATTGCTCCCTCAGTCCTAGAGTTTGTGTTGAAGCTACATTTTATCTTTCTGGAAAAGGACCCAGACTACCTGGATTTGTTTCAGATTAATGCACGGTAACAGCCAAACTGCGCTCAGCATCTGCAAAGCTTCTGTATAGCGAGTGTCATTTGGGATTTTTTTGCATAGAAACACCCTCTTGTGTAGATGGAGGAGTGTTTTATTGTGCTGGGCAGTCAGCCTGGGGGCTGAGGTGTGCGGGAGCAGCGGGGCAGGGCTGGGATGGGCTGCGGGTGGCACCGGGGGAGCCGCGGCCGCTGCGCTGCCCTCGCTGCTCTCTCTGCTCCTGCTCTGTCTGACAGCTGAGCTCACCAGCAGCTCCGGGGGCTTGGGGGCTGCTAAAGAGCTTCAGACCTTCCCTAAACCAGCAAGGCTTTTCAGGTGAAAGTAGCGATCTGGCTGAGCCAAAGGTCTCTCTTTTCTTCCCTAATAAAACCCGGTCAATATTCAAATTGTGAAGTGCAGTCTCTCTAAAGCACCATTTGAGGAGCTAACCCGTTCTTTCTAAGGCTGAATACCACATAAAGAGGGAGATAATCTATTAAACTAGCATCTGCAAGGTTTCAAGATGATTATTTGCTAAGCTGACAGGATGTTACAGTGTGAAATAGTTTGTAAGCACTGTGCAGTCAAATCATCTTGTATTACAGTAAGGAAGTGCAACTTCTTCCTCAGGCCATTACAGCAGACTTCACAAAGAGCCTGTCTTGTGTTTGCTAAAAAAATGAGTTTTATATTTTACATTCTGAGAACAGTAAAGATACCAGTCTCGGATTTTCTCCTACAAGAGTAGGAGAACCAGAGCATCTTCACTGGAGAAAAATGCTGTCTTAAAAAATTAGGAGTTTTACAGCACTCTTATCTCATAATAAAAATCATTACCATTGTTATCTCCAGAGACTTGAAAATAACTTTAAATATTTGTTGTTTCTCTTTCACCTCTAACACCATCCTGTCTTCCCAAGGCTCCTCAGATAGGATCCAGGCTCTGTCTTGTGCTGAGCAGCAGGGTGGTCCATAAATGCAGGCGGGGGGGCAAGCCATACATTGGATCTTTCCTCTGGAAGTCTTTTTCTTTGCTTAATAATAACATACACCAGCATTAATATGCTGTAATGATATTTCCTGCACACCACGTGTAGGTTGATACTGCTGAATGTTACCTCTTCAGAGTTAGTAAAATTAAGGTGTAAAAGGTGGAATGATGTTGTTTAGGTTACTCAAAGATACAGAGCAGAATTTAGGTGGAACCTGGGGCTGTTCTTCTTTTTCTTTACCTCAGTACCTTGGAATTATGACATGTGTCAAAATGTGCCCTTCAAACAGCTTTGTTTTGTGTAATCTCTTTTCAGTAGCACTTTTGTAAGAAATAAACAAACCTCCTCCTCTGTAGCAGCCAAGCTGCTGGTTTGATGTTTACAGCACAGGCCCTGCAGTTTAGAGGCTTCAGGTCTGCTGGTGCTTTAAAGAAGAAGCAGAGTCAAAGCTGCCTCTCCTGTGGCAGCAGGGCTGTGTACACCGCTTTTCCTAAGAGCTTCCTCCACAGCTAATGGCCCAAACGTTCCTCTCTTAGCAGCTGTTCTCTAATCCTCTTCTCAGCATTAAAAGTGGCTTCTGGTCTGTAATTAGAGAGAAGGAACCAACAGGGTGTGTTTAACTTCTGTCTCTGGGCACAAAACTAAAGCGAATAAATAATGATTCTAGTTAAAAACAGGAATAACAAGGATTACCAAGGCTGCAACTGGCAGGGAAAGGAGACAAGTTTCTTTGAGCAGAGCTGGCTGTGTCTGGCAGCTTCTCCTTCAGTGCCCCAGTGCTCTGTGTGTGCTGTGTTCACAGCAGTGCCTGTGTTTGCTCTGCTCAGCTTGCTGCTGGGGCCTTCTGGCAAGGTGAAGAGAAGGAGGTCATTTCCAGGCTCATTCTCCACTGTCCTGCATCACTTCAGAGCGGTGATGGCTTTGTCCCACCTTCTGTCCTGTGGGATGCACAGACAAGTTCTGTTTGTCATACAAGTTGCCATTCAGTCCACAACGAAAGGAATGTATTTTTCTGAGGTGTTCAGCAAGAATAGCAGTAAATTATTATTTTTTAAAATGCTGCCTTCTAAACGGCTTGTTATTAAGCCACGAGCATAGTCTCAGAATCAATACAAAATTGCTTTAAAGGGCTTTGATAAAGGTCTTGAGCCTGCATGCTTTATTTCAGGGAAGGAGACAAAATAGTAAGTGTTTTATAGGTAGACAAAAGTACAAATAGTTTACCTGTGACTGTATAATGTTGGGTTTAGGTTGTTACTTTTCGCTCAATAAATTTTTGTTATGACTAATAATGATGAATTAGCAGTTCAATGAGTTGAATAAAATATTGCAGTAAGATGCTCTTCATTTGTAATATAACTTAGGTTTTAGTCATTACTTACTTATTTATTTAATGTCCAGTCTGAGACATTTTCTGCGCAATTTATATAAAAATATATGTTCATTATGTGGATTCTTTGAAAGAACTAGTTGATGGCCAAACCACCTAGCAGTGACTAATTCTTACTTGAATAGTGTTTTCCATCCAAGTAACCAAAATGGTGAGGGAACAAGCGTTCCAGTAGGATGACAGAGCATGTGGAAGGGCTGGGTGAGGAGTGCAGCTGGGGAGGAGCTCACAAAGGTGGATTGGGACGGACTGAGCTCACTGAGGTTTATTCAAACTCATTTGAAATGAATGGAAATGGGCGATAAAACCCCGATCACTCAAATGCCAGATATTCTTAGCACCTGGCTCATGTCAACCTGAGCCCATCTGCTGCAGTATTTCAGGCAGGACCTGCTTGCTCAAACAAGCTCAGGCTTAGCTGGGCTGTGGGGAAAACCCCAGACTGGGTCAAGCTGAGAGAGGATGAACTTTGTACTGGAGCTTTTCTGTGTGTCTGTCTCTTTTTCCCTGTTATTGCTACTAAGCACATGTGGGAATAAATCAATAGAATAAGTTGCAGTAGCAGAAGAGAATTTTGGTTTCAATTTTCTCATTTGAAAGGAAGTTGGGGTACTGCTATCAGAGTTTTCTCACTTCCTGACACTCTCTGCCTGACCTTCTGCTCCTCCTTTGCTGCCAGTTTCAGCCGTGAAGATGGCAGGTGTTTCAATGCCAAGGAAACAAACGTTTATATAGTTGAGAGATACATGTTTAGTGGAATAAACTAATATAAATATCAGAAAATGTGATAAATATATGTAGGCATTACTAATACATTTTAATCAGGAACTCAGTTTTGAGGTTAAAATTTATCTTCCTCTAGATTTGACATAACTACCAGTCACGTGGTATTCTTGTGAGCAGATTGAGTTTTGGGGCTTTTGGGTCCAATTTTCCTCTGTTATGAAGTATCCACCTTGTCCATGAAGTTATGATTTTTCTTTTTTTCCAGCAAGGTCTTGTGCATGCACAGGAGGGCACAGCCTCTTTTAGGAACGTCCTGGCAACTTTAGACCCCTTTCTGTTCACTTGTTATGTAACAATGACTAATGATGTTTGGGTAAAGAAAGTGGGGTTTTTTTTCTAGAAATATATGACTTTGAGGATGAGCACAGGAGTAAATGCACGTTAGGCTCTGATTTTCATGGTGCAGCTAAGCTGGCTTAAGGAGCAGCTGTCACTAAAAACCAGCAGCTCTGTTCACTTCCTGCCCCCGTGCTTCCACCCCGCCCTGAAGTCAGCACTGGTGCTCATCTGACCTGCTGCAGAGATGATTCATGAAGCTAAATGGACAAAAAGCAGATTTTTTTTCGTAGGATAAGCATTTTTAAAGTATGGTTTTTTTCCTCTGTAGGAACAGAACAACCAGGCTAGAGGAAGTGGCCAGAACATTTTGTTGAATTTCTAGAGACAGGCAGGGACAATTCCCTCCTCATCAGTGGTGGCTGTACTGTAAAATTTGGCTCCTGGTTATCCAAGTAGTGAGTTATACTTCTGAAAAGAGGCTGGAAAAGTGACCTGGACTGTGCTCTGGTTGGAGGTATTGCCAGGTGAATTGTTATCCCAATTTCAGTATTTCTTAAGAGTGAGCTCTGTTTTACTTGTACAGCAGGAAATGAACATAAAAATATTTTACTGTGGTACTTTTAAAAAATCATGTAATTTTGTCAAGTTCCTGAGGAGTATCCTGTTTTGAATTTAGTAGTTTTTACTTTTTATTTGTAGATTGCTAATTGTAACAATTACGAGGCCCCTACTCCCTCCTCCCGCAGGATGCTGCACTTTTGAAATAAGGCAGAAGATGCTTTTCAGTGCTACAGCAACAGCTGAGTTGATGTATATTGTGGTTTGCTTGAGACTGTGCAGTGCTATTGCACATTAGATAATAACACAAATTTCACATTGGAAGGTACTCAGAGCTAGGAGCTGCTCTGAAAAAGTGAGAACTTGATTTGATAACAGTACAAACACCATGTGTAGCTTTCAAAGAAACAGGAAAAACCCAGCATAGTTACTGTGTGAAAACAGTTTGATGCAGTTTTTACAGTGGCACAAAAGGTGAAATTCCTCACAGGCTGTTTTATTTTCCCCAGTGAGCTGATGTGTTGATTGCTTGCATGTTCGGAGCTCACTTGTGGAGTTGTAGAACACGGCTCAGTGACACAGGGTGTCAGTCTGAGCAGAGCTGCGTGTGGGTGTTAATTGCTTCTGGTCAAGTGCAGACCAATTATTTACCCATCTTCTTAGATAAAGGAGATTAAATTGCAATTCATGAATAGTATATTGGGAGAATAAAGGGAGAAGTTTTACTTTTCAATATTCTGGGTGGATTTAGGCAAGAAATAAGAGTTGCTTTTTTCTTATATTAACTCCGTATTCCATAACCATTTATCAAGCATGTTTACACAGGGAATTTGGATGTAGCTGTAGCTAAACTGGTTTATCAGAGTAGCATTAAACACTTGTTTTACATGTTGCATTAATTTCTGTCCTACTTTTATGCAGGCAGATGTATTTGGAAATACATTCTCCTCAACTTGTTTTAAACTGCATTAGGCTTTTCCTGGAGTTCTCTCCTGCCAATAAAAATTTGTATATGTAAAAATCATGTACATTTATTGGTATAAATAAAGAAAGCTTCCTAAAGCATCAGTTCTGAAGGCCACAGAATCCAAAACACTGTGCTTGTTCCTGTTGGTCTTTCTGAATGGCACATTCTGTGTATCAGTGTCCCAGGCAGCATTCTTTTGACTTGTGCATTTACAAACACTCGACTTTTAAAAAGCACTTGCCAAAAAGCGCCCCCCAGACAACCAAACTTACAACTTGCTGCTAAGTCTGAGGAGTGTTGGTTGTAGAAAGCATGGGAACTCTGGGAATCAGAAAGCCATGAATCAGTTGTTGCAGTTTTTACATGCTATAAAAATATTTTCATTATAAACTGAAGGGTTTTCAAGAGGAGAAAAAAGTGAGATTGGGGGGAGGAGGAAGGATTTCTTAAACTGTGCACTGCCCTCCCAGAAATGGGATGGGTTGCAAGCAGAGGAGACTTAATTACATTGCATTATCATTGAATAATGATACTAGAGTGGACCTGGGAAGAACTTGCCCTGATCCAGAGTCAGGCTTGGGTTACTGCCACTGATGAGGAGGAACTCAAGATACCAGAAGGGAAGAGGTACTGTATGTCTTCTGAAAACCTGGGGTATTTTAAAAGCACTTCTGAAGGCACCTGCCTAACACATTGGAAATCAGGCTGTCCAGAAATGCTTTTTGATTGCTGTAATCTGAACTGTGCTGTCAGAGCAGTGGCCTGGCAGTGGCCAGGGGATTTGTTCCAAATCTGAGTGGGGAACAACTCCATCTCTCTTTCCAGCCTCGTGCTTGAATTTTAATAACTTCTCTTTTTCTATGCAAGTTAGTGATGGTATCACCCTGATTTGTGCCTTCTTTGCAAGACACCAGCCAGCTCTATTTGTGTCCACTCCATATGCAAGTGCTTTAAGCATCTCGGGGTTCTGGGTGCTGCCTCTGCACCCACTCACTGAGCCTGGACCTTGGGAACAAATGCCCTGGACATTAAAATCAGTTCTGACTCTGTCTGTTTGAGGTAAACAAACTTTTCTGGAGTCCCATGAGCCAGAAATACTTAACTCTTGGAGGCATGAGATAGCTGGCAGTCACAAAGGCATAGAGCTAGTAGTGGGGGGAATTTTTAAAGAAGTTTTCCAGGTTATGCTAGCGAATGCTGGTCAGTGCAAAACAAATTATACAGCATGCTGTTCCCTGAATCTTCCTTCTTTGAATTGTTCTTTAGGATTTGGTCAGCCCTTCCCAGGGTTCCCATATCCCTGCTCCTGTACTTGACACCCCCAGCACAGGCTTTTCTTTGCTGTGTAAGAAGGATCCGAGCAGCCTTTGATTCCAGTTCCCTGTGCTGCTGTGTGACCCTCTGGCCAGCCACAGACCCCTGGGTGGTCTGTTGCATGGTTACCATACAATTGGAGTTCAGACCTGAAAAACTGGTTTTTAAATGCACCAGCCACCTGTTCTGCTGGGGAACAGCCACGTGATTGTGGATGATCTTTGCTGGTGTCTTATTCAGCAGAGGAGGCTGAGTGCTGAGTGCTGCCCTCCCTGTGTGCGGTGCCACCCAACCAGCCCTTCCCGAGTCCCCCTTGCACATGAAGGATTGTTGTGTTTAAAGAGCTTTAATAATGTCCAGGCAAACTTCAGATTTGTGTAGGCTTCTGTGACAGCCGTGAGGAATTTGTGATTACAAGGCAGAGCTGCTTATGATAGAAGTTTCCTCACCTCCCCCAGCAGTGCACACAGGCTGCACAAATATCTTCTAACAGAAATGTATATCCTTACACCAGGGGAGCAATGTGGTAATTATGGCCACAGTAGTTTTTAGACAATAACCAAAGAGGGTGGCTGCACAAAATGTTGTCATGGAGCAAGTTAAAATGCCTTAGTTATTACCTGTGTACACTGTTATCCAACATAAGGTAAATGTGAGACAAATCATTCTGCTTTTCTTTACAGGAGGCTGTGAGTTTGTACAATGGCAGTTACTATGGGAAAGTTTGCATGCTAATTAATCCTCATGTTTTAATTGATTTGCTGATAATTTGTTTGTGTAACTAGGTAGGTAGTTTTCTTTGCCATGGCAGCCTTTAAAAAATCTTTAAAATCTGGATAATTTGATAATTTGGACAGACCATTTGTAGCACACAAGCCATATTGTGTGCCTTCTGATTGGAAGTAAAACCTGAGTCAGAATGATCTCAAGATGAAGTTTTCTCTAGTTCTAACCTGCTTGGAATGATTGCTTGTATTTCCATAAACTGTTCATTAATTGTTAATTCTTTTCTATGTTGCTATATAGCTGACAGCATGGAACATAGGCAACACTGAGTTTTATTCACCTGCCCTTTCTCTTTTTCAAAAAGCCAAGCCTTTTTTTATAATATGGTAGTAACCTGAGGAATTACTGCACCTGCCTTGCACTATTGCCAAACACAGCTTTTGGTTATGAATTGTTTAGAAGAAGAAAAAAGCCTTTCAGAACTGTGTGCTGATTTCTCACACTTCTTACGAATTTTTGTGTCTTTTTGGACCAAGGTGAGTTTTTCTCTGCAGTCAAATGGTAAAAGCTTTGTTTAAAACACAGTTTTGTGATTTAGGGTCCACTAAAAATGTCTGCTGACATTAATATTCTGATAAAACACTAATTCTGTGTCAGTGGGCTTAAACATTCTCGTAACTTCCTGTCTTAATGGAGAAGTCAGCAAACTTTTAAACACTTTCTTTGGACCTTTAGTTTTTTATATATATTTCCCAATATAGTATTTCAAGCATACTAGTTGAGGGAATATGTGATGAAGATTATATGCTCTGTTTCTGGAATGTGCCATAGGGTTTTGCATAGATGCAGTTACCTTGGGTTTATACTGTAGCTTGTTTGTGCAAGAGACTAATTTCTGGCCAGAACTAGACATACTGCCTGCTCTGACACAAATATCTGCCTTTATTGATGAGCTTCCTGGCTGTTCTTTTGTTTGGCTTCTGCCAGAATGAGAATATGCCTTTTCTTCTTTGGGATTTCTTGACCCGCAGTCTGAGTTCCTCGATGCGTCACTCCCTGAATCATCCCCGCTCCTCAGACTGACCCCCCCGATCCTTTCTGTAGGGTCATAAAGCCAGGGCAAGCTGGGACAATCACTCAGGGGCTCAGAGGAGGAGCCGAGTGCTGCTCCCTGGCTGCAAGTGGGCAATGTCCCACTGGTGTCTGTATGGGCTCTGGAGAGGTCACTCACTCACAGCCCTGTCAGCATCCCCTGGGAAACACGGTTTGGTGCCAACGTCCAGATTCATCTCAGCCAAAGGAGGAAATGTCAAAGGAAACTGATAAAATCTAACACCACTTAGAAAAATTTATGTATTACTTACTGTATTTGCTGTCATGAACATATTTTTCTGCAAAATCTCAAGTTCTGTTTATTGTGGCTGACTGGAGTCCTTGCTTTATGTTCACAGTACAGATTTATTTCCAGACATGATGATGATAAAGTAGACATTTAGTATTCACAGTACATGTAAAATCACTCTTATATTTGGGATGCTTGATATGCAGCTTTGATTTTACTTTATTTTACTTCTTTTGTGTGTCATCCTGTCTAGGAAATCAGGATTTCCTAAATCAGTGGTTTAGGTGGAGAGTTCAGAGAATGTTGGTTTCCATGTTCATCATATTTAAACGCTGCCTAATGTCTAATTATAAAACCTTGTCTAAATGCTTTCTTAATTTGTGCTTGACATCTGCAACTGACAGTGTACAATATGTTTTCTGGGATGCTTTTTTCTTTTACCCCACTGATTTTCTCTGAACTTGAACTTTTGCACATTTCTTGCAGATCTACTGTCTCCCCCACACAACATTTTTTAAACTCCACCTAAAGTTGGGAGCTTGTGTGAAAGACATAGAAACCCTTTTTCTATGCTTGTCACTGAACACTTTCAGTGTCTTCTTGTAAAAATGCTGTGGAGCAATTAGAGTGTTTTGAGACCTAAGTTTTGAGTGTTTGCATATAATAATTTCAACTTATCATCTGGGGTTTCTTTGTGCTTGTATATGCTTATAGGTTTATTTAATAAATAGACAGTGATGAAATTATTGGTGTAGTCCAATGTATATATGCCTGAATACAGTGACTGCCAGCAGTAATTTTAAAGGAGTGGATTTTAACAAAAATACATACCAGACATTTTCACTTACATTTTATTCCTTCTCTTCCTTGTTCTAGGTCTGTCTGCTTAGGCTTAGCATGGTGATAAACTAGTGAAAGTTTGGGTGTAAACCAGTGTTTTATGATTTAAATGAATGTTACAGCGTATTTTATGCCTGTGTGTAATACATAGAGTACCTAAAAATGTAGATTTGCCTTTTTTATGCATAGTTGAGGTCACTGAAGGGTTGCATATGGCTTATGATTTTCCTTGCCCTGAAACATTTGGATGTTAGCTCCTGGATGAAGTGTGCTGACTCAGTGATAGATATGAATACGGGATTTGTCATATTGTCCATGATATGGTATTTCAGTGGTTTCTGCTTCATTTGTTAAAATTAATTTAAAACCAACAAAAATGAGTGAAGTGTTAGTGTGTGGGGTTTGGGCTTGTAAATATTTTCCAATTGTGTTACATCAGAAACACTACAAATGTAAATGTTTGGCTTTTTCTTTCTCACTGTGAACTCGTGTCTTTGGTAATCAAATGCAAATATACTTGGTTTGGAGGTTGACTTCTGGAAGGTGTGCAAGATAAAAAACATATTAGAAGCTGAAAATTGATCACAAATGATTGATATTTTTTCAGTTTATGTGTATGACTCCATTCTGCCTAACGAAGTGAGCTAAACTTTTCAAATAGGTTCTTTTTATCTGCGAAGTCCCTTAATTCTTCCTCTCCTGCGTCCTGCTCTTGAATACAGATCCTTTGGGTGTATATCTTGCCATGAAAAAATTGTGAGTTGGAATGAAAGACCACCTTTTTTCCCTCCATGTGAAATTACTAGATTTTTAGGCAGCAAACTTGAAGTGTGTTTACTGGTGGAAGCATAGACCTGGCAGTCAAAAGATGTGAGTAGTGCTCACAGGGTGATTCTAACAAGTCTGATTTATTCCTGGCTTTTTCTTTCTGTGAAATGTTGATAGAAATAAGAGTACATGAGGTCTTATTTACTCATCCTGGAAGCTCCCAGACAAAAGTGGAAAGTGTTCTGGACATTAACAGTAATTTGGCTGCTGGAAGTTGCCCAAGGTACTGGCAGTGTGTTCTTGCTCTTACTGCAAAATAAAGTAGCAGCTCTCCTTTCTTTAATAAGCGTATTTGTGTTTGGATCCTGCTCAGCAGCCCGTTGTGAAAGTCATCACTTGTAATAGCACAGTGCCCCAGGGACCACTGCAGGGCATTGACTGGCTCAGGACTGACTCACAGCCTGAATCGTTGACACTGCTCATCTAGAAAAACGATGCAATTACAACTCTCCTCCCTGCTCTGGGAAAGCATCTTGGATCTCCTCATTCAGTTTTCAGAGGTGGGGTGAGCCAATCTGACCGGGGTGAGTCTTCCCTGCTTGTATATATTTATCCATCCTTGTTCTTTACAGTCTTGGATATTTCCTGCAGGTCATGGACTGTTCATAACTGAACTGTAAATGGCTTTTGTCATGTGTTAAAATAGAGAATTTCAGACCACCCTGACTACTTGCTTGGTACTAAAGGCATTGAGGGCTCTGTTTTCCCCTGAGAAGCTGATCTCTTGTTCCTGGCTATTGCCTAGCATCTCTCTGGGCTGTTCCTCATCTTGGGGCACATGTGGGAGCACGGTTCCTCCCTATGACAACTGCAGCAGCATTTTAAGGTTAAGGAGCACATTCCTGCTGTCACCCCGTTGTTCAGCCTCTGCTCTGCAGCCAACTGCTCTCAGCTGTGCTGGCCGAGCTGCCCTCCAAGCTGCTGCACACCATCACCCACGCTGTCTTGGGCAAAAAGAAGCAAAATCTAGGAGAGGCAAATGCTTATTTTTGAGTTGATCTGTAATCCTAGAAACAGTGACGTGCACAGACTGGAAGAGTTGTGTGGCAACAAGATAGGAATGAGTGGTGGGGAGCAAAAGGGAAGAGGAGGAGAAATTTGAGGAAATATTACTGTAGACGCCTCTGTTGTGGAGCCGGAGCCAGGACCTGTGGGTTTATTTCTTCAAAATGAGCAGCAAAACTTCCTGTCCAGGTTTCTGTTCATTAAACTGACCTAAACCGTGTGTGTAGGGAGGATGGTGATTTATGAATAAGCGTGCACTGGCTGCCGTGGGAGTTTGTAGTTGAGCAGATGCCCGGCACCTCGTGTGGTTCCTCCCCCGTTGTGTCGGGTTTGCTGCTCGGGCAGGGACGGAGCTGTGCCTCAGCAGCAAGGAAGCGATGGCAGGGGTGTCAGCTTCAGCTGTACCTCAGAAACTGTGCTGGTGTTACAGCCATGGGAAAGGAGTGAAAGGAACCTCGTGATTTCATCCCCTGCTCTGTCACGCCATTGCTCAGAGATGCTGATTCCATTTGCTACTGAAAAACTGGGGTTAAACAAAGGATCCCCCCTTGATTCTGTAAGTGAATTTACAGCACTGATTCACTGGGTTGTTTTTGTAACCACCATGTCTGCCAGTGGGAGCTGAAGAACGGGCATTCTGCTATCCTTAACATCATGCATTTTTATCTAATTATATATTTATTTTTGAAAATATAATGCTATTACACAATAACTTAATTATTATTTTATGTGATATTTAAAGCCCAGCATTGTGCTTCCTGCCACAGCTGAACAGACATTCTCCTCCAGGAATTCTGTGTTTCTGGAAGTATGAGAATAAAGTCCAGCAAAATATTTTAGTGCCAGCAAAGATGTTTACTGTAATAAATTGTTATAGACCAAAATTATTTGTGTCTTATAAGCTCGGGAATACTGTATATATTGTGAGTATTCATTTATTTTGTTGGCACCTTTTGTGGATGGATGTTGGCATTAGGTCAGTTCCTTTAAGAGAGAAGAAAGGGGGTACCACACACTTGGAGTTTGTCAGCAGAAAATCCATTGGAGGGATGAAAGAAATAGATTTGAGTTCTTTCCTTTAAACATATTAGTTGTCCTTCTCATACAGGGGCTAAGGGCTTCAGAAGGTTTTGAGAATTTGTGTGTTCACAAGATGGAAATATGGGATTACAAGGAAGAAAAATAACTCTGGAATTTATTGTGCTTTAACCACAGGATGTGGTTATTCAAATAACGTTCTTGGGCTTTTGGCTCTCAGGCCTGCTCTTAGACTGTGCTGAACAACTTCAGTAAGAGTTAGAAGTAATCAGAATTCTGAGCAGCTGGCACTAATTAAATGGGTGATTTGTGCTTCTACAGGAGCTCCCCGATCTACCAGGGAAGATTTTACCAGTGAACCCTCAAGTTTGGGGTCTCTTCCCAGACTTGCTCCTGAGGTACTTCATATCACAGGTTTTGGTTGAGCACTTTCCCTGTGTGGAACTGCTGACCTTTTCCTTGGGGTTCTATGCAGAATGTGAGGGCTTTGAATCATGGTTATCTTTAAGAAACTGTCAGCAGGTCGGACCTTTGGGCTATGTCTTATGTCCATTACTAGTTTGTATTTTGTTGGGGCACAGTATTAATGAAAATTTGTTGTTTCCTTCCTCAACATGTGAAGATAAACTCAGGATGGATGAGTTGTATAGTGCAACCTCATTTTCATTGAAGGATATTGCACTTTTGGTTACTTCCTAGATAGTAATTTCTCAATTTTTGTCACTTTTAATTTTTTTGTCTCATTATACCATTTGATCTAATGGTGAATAGTTGATGTTGCAGTATTAGTTGGGTATATTTTCTGTCTCCTTTGGTTGAATTAAGTCTCCCTAAAATTAATCAAGGACTGTTACATGCACCACTGTTGTTGTGTACGACTCAGTGCTCTAATACTCCAAACTTAAAACAAAGGAAACATCTGGAAAATGATAGAGGTGTTACTAAGTTACCTTTTTTTAGTAGTGTAAGGTTTTGGAGGTTTTTTCACTTTTGACCAGTTTTAGCTCGATAAAGTTCACATAGTTAAGAACCAAAAAAAAACAACCCAAACCACCAAAATATGATAAAGCAAATCTGTGCTGCAGTTGCAGCATTGATCCAGCAGCTCAATACCACAGAAGTAACAATTTGGTAGGTGTGAAAAGCAACTGCTGCTGTAGCAGCAAGGTGCAGGGCTCATAATGTAACTGGTTAAATGTTCTTCAGTCAAAATGAAAGCGCCCCACAAGCTGTTGCTAGGGAAATAGGTGCCTGTGGTTAGGGTTGAATGCAGAGAGGCTTGTCTGTCTTGCAGATCAGAAATTGGCTCCAAGTACTTTGTGTATCACTTTACTGCCGGAAACTCGCTGCTTATCAGCAGGCTGCTCTCTGTGCCTCTGAGGAACTTCAGCTACAGATACAGAGAGAACCTTTTTCTTTTTTAGCTCTCTTCCCTTTGCATTTTGATGTGAAGTATTTCTCCTGTGCATTATCTTTGTTTTTAATGTCTGTGTAAGACAGGAGTGTACCGTCCCCAGGACCTGATCCCAAGGACGCTCCTAGGGAGCAGCACCTTGATCCCTCTGTAACTAAAGGGAATCTTGCATACAACTGTTTATCAAAGGCTCTGGCCAAAATTATGGTTTTAGATGTAGCTTTTTAAAATAAAAAAAAAAAAATTAAAAATCAGTGAGACTTTGTCAGCTTGGTATAGTCGTGATGTTAATTCTCTACATCGCATTGTAATTCTCTAAGGTGTGTTATAAGTATGAATTACTACAACTAAGCACCTTCATAAACGTGGGGTGATTTTTAAAACTGTCACAGTTTACTTTTCTAAAAGGCATTATGATATTTCTGGGACACTCTAAGTGTTCAGCATCCTCCCCATGTGCTGCTCTCCAGATGCCACTGCTCCATTTCAAGGGAATGTGAGGCATCTCTCATGATTGTCAGCAACTCATCCTTAATACTGGATACATAACGCAGTGAAAGTAAAGCAGCAGCTTATTCAGGCATTCCAAATTGAGCATGTAACAGGTTTAACAAAGTCTTGTTTTTATCTGCTTTTATGCATACACAGACACAGCAGATTTGTATCTGCCTTTTCAGATGAACTCTGTGAGATGTCTTGTGGCTTTTCCTCTCATCTCTCTCCAAGGCTGCCAAAAGCCTTTGTCAGGGTTTTGACCTTTTTCATATGAATCTTTTCCAGCTTTCACCCAACTTTTATGAATGCTGATGCATGTAGGGCTTGGCTAGGTACAGCTAACTCCTGGCCAAAATCTAATGGAAATGGCCACAGCTGTCCCAGGGCTTGGGCATGAGCTGGACATTTAACCCACTGTGACAGAGTGGACTGCCTGTTTTGAGTGGTGGTTCAAGTAGTTTGTATATTTTAGCAAAAAACTAACAGAAAATGGAATAGATTTACTTTAATTGTTGTTGTGATAAAATACTTTGCATCCACTGATTTTTGTGCCAGATTATTTGGCAGTTTCCCTTGCCTTCTGCTTTGCAAAGGGGGACCCTAGGACAGAGCTTTGGGGTGAGCAGTGAAGTAGATGGTGATACTGTGTCTTCCCAGCACAGCTGATTAATTCTATCAGGTGCCTCATAATTCTGAGTTCCTGCTCTGGGTCTCTCTCTCTCTCTCTCTCTCTCTCTCTCTCTCTCTTTCTCTCTCTTTCTCTCTCTCTCTCTCTCTCTCTCTCTCTCTCTCGTTGTTTCAACATTGCTCTATAACCATTTACTCCTCTTCTTGGCTCCTGGTGAGTGTGTACTGGATTCCAACAAGGAACAGTGAGGAACCAGGGCTCCTGCCGGGGCCTGGGCCTGTGCTGAGCTGTTGAACTTCTTTGGCATCTTGTCACATGTGCAGAGCTGTTCCAGAATGCATGTGAAGAGGATAAAGGAGGAAGAGAGTGAGACAAAGCCAGGAGCTGTTACATGTAATATGAATACCCCTACTAAGTACCCGGTGCACTGGGTTCAGGGATGATACCTAACTATGTCTTGTCGTCATCTGCCTTACTGGAGACACAATTTTCTGCTCACAATATCCTAGGAAAATGCAATTCTGCCCTTCTTGTACTCCAAGGCAAGAAAACTTAGTGTTGGAATCTCTACATTTCCACACTAGCAGTAGATAAGTCTTTATCCAGAGTTACAAGGTCCAGGGAAGGAATGTTTTGTTGGTGTGGTTTTGGGGTTTTTTCCCCAGCTCTTTTCCTGCCATATTGTCATATTTGCTAATCTGCAATATTTTGTTTTGAATTATATATTTTTAAATTGAAGTTACCCTTCTTGGAGTGTGTTTTTTTTTTAATTCCTGATATTTTATCTTACTGAAAAGCTTAGGGCTTTCATTATCTATCAAGCTGTGAAAGTTACATTCTTATCCTGTTTTTAGCAGTGCTCTTTGCTGTCATGCAGGCCTTGCTTGAAAAGCACTGGGATCAGTTAGCATCAAGATGATGCCTCTCATCAGTCTTGAGCCTTCTTCTCAGACATTTCCATCTATGATTAGGTGTTTTAATCAAGTTATATTCATGCTGCAGCATGTCACAATATAGTTAAGTACTTTTTCTTCTACTGATTGTCTGGGTAAAGGTTCATAACATGTATGATGGAGATTGAGTAGGATTTTCTTCCTTGAACAATGAGGGGAAGAAATAAAGCATTGTTAATGCCTGCAGTGGTCCTTGGAGTAAAGATTCCCTGTCTTCTTGCAGGTTCCTGTGTGTGGTACATCAAAAGATTTAGTGTCAAGGATTACATCTGAGTGGGCTTCACTCAGTCTCCTGCAGGAATTTCAAAATGACCCAACAGACCATGGTGGAGTGGAGAAATACGGATTTTGCCAATGAATCCTGTGGCCTGTAATGGTAAGCAAACAACAAGCCTTCTTATCAGGGGTCCCAGGAAATCAAAGCCTGGAGTAATCTGCTGTGCACAGCTCAGCATCGCAGTTTAGGTAAAAGTGCTTTCTCAGGGCTGCTGTGGTGGTTGAACACCCAGCCCTGGGGGCTGGCTGGCTGCTGAGCAGTGTAGCCTTCACCTGGGTGTTCACGATGCCTCAGTTTGGAAGGTTCTTCTGTGGACCTCACGTAGCTCTGAGGCAGTAACTGCATAGCTTTTTTGAGAAGTGGCTTTTGCCACATCCTGAAGATTTGCTGTGTCTGTGGTGTTAATTCAGCTGTGGAATTAACTAAGTTCTGCTTTAATGATTGTTAACTGGCCTTAGTACCAGCAAATCCAAAGGAGAAAGCTGCTTCAGGAGAATTTAATTTAAAAATGTCTGCTTTGTTTTGGCTGTGCCAGGTGAGATAACCACGTTTCCCCTGGTGAGTCAGTGCTTTGCATGGTGCAAGTTTCCAGTGGCCTTTTGGCGTTGGGAACAGCTTGACAGGGCTGGCTGTCAAACAAAATGGTAAGATGAAAGATAAGATGAAACAAGGAGAGTGATAGTGATTAGATCTGTGTTCAGACATTTTAATATCTTAGTAGACAATCAAAACTTAATGTGGAGAGGAAATTCCATGAGGTGTGTTGGTTGTCACTGGGAAGCTCTCACTGCTTCTGCATGGTTCCCTCTTTGAGATCCAAAGCAGCTTTCCCAGGCCCTCATGAATGTTTGGCTCCTGTGGCCCTTTATCTGGGTCAATGAAAAATATGTATACAGCTCCTAACAATTTTCTAGTGTGTGTTGCTATCAAGTATCAAAATAGGAGATTTCTGAGGTTTGCAGTCCTGTTTTATTTCAGAATGACTCCACAAAGCACCTTTCTGAAACCCTATTACATTTTAGGAAACCTTTAACAAAGAATTGTGGGCGTCTGACAGCTTTGTGTCCTGAGGTAGGATATGACTCTAGAAACAGTGCTTCTATCAGAAATGTCTGTCTTCTTGGTGGTGTTTTTAATATTTAACCTCCAAGGGAGGGAACTTCCTTATTGCAAGTGTTAGTTTTTGTGTTTTTGGCTGTGAAGTATGGATGTGGTGGTGTAACAAATGTTGCATGGTTAGTTTGAGGAACATTAAAATTCCCTTGTAATAAATAGTATAGAGAAAGAAGATTTTTAAAGCAGGTATTTGATAGGACTTACTCTTGAAGTACTATTCATTATTTAAAGAGGGTTTTGGATTTAATCTGTCTCCTTACCTTCCCCCTTCTTCCTTAAATAGTATGAAGGCTTTGCTTTCATAAAGGGCATTTTATGCATTAACAAAAATATTTGTGCTGCAATACCACCCTTCAGTGCACTGCTCCAGGCACTGATGCACAATCATGTTCTTTCTGTGTCCATCTCTTGGCCTTGGGCTCAGTTTTATGTCCAATGTGAGATTGCCAGAGGCTCTGATTGCTTCAGGAAGAGTCGAGAGCAGAAATTCTGCTAGAAACAACCATGTTTGACAAAATAATTTAAAAAAATACTTGGCTTTGTAAAAATTAGAGACTGGGACAAAAAAAGTCAAGGAAACAGAAGCTGTTGTTGGTGTCAATGCATTGTTTGAATTTCAGATGCCAGTTTCTATTTCTGTTCACTTCAGTAGGGTGGGAATATTGTAGGTAGGAGAGAGAGGAGCCTCCTTCTCTGTTTTACTGGTTTTAGATGGACTCAACTGAAATAGGAAGTGATTTCTTATCTTACTCAGGGCAGGTTTTATCTTCTTCCTGCCTTGTCCCGTGCCATATTGTCATTGCACCTGCTCTGTGCAAATACACTATTTACCCTAGAGGTGGGCAAGACTCATCTCTATGTTGATCTGGACATTCCCATTAAATAACTAGGTGAGACAGGGAAAAAATGAGAGCAATGTGTGATGCCCATTACAGTCTGGTGATTTTTTTACTTTTAAAATTTTTTTTCTTACTTTTTGCACATCTCTTGTTGTATCTAGTCATAGGAGGGTCCAGTTACACCCTTGTGCTCTGGCTCTGTCACATCTGTGCTTCTTGACTGATTTACTGAAATAGATTATCTGAGGCATATTCAATATATTGCAATACAGGTGACAGAGAATTCATTCCAGGTGCAATTAATTATATTGAGCTTAGACAACTCATGAACCAGAGCTTTTTGTCTTCTATTTACTATAATTCTGTAACCTAAATGAGGCAATGACTGAAAAAGAATTGACAGTTCACAACACCTTTCTTGAATTTTTGTTTTATTTCAGTAAAGGCTCAGTATTACCTAGTATGATGTGTTGTTTTTTCTTAAAAAAAAAGATCCTCTGAAAATGTCAGAAGTTTTACTTTCTGTGAAAATTAGGGATATTCTCACAGAAATTATTTGGGCTTACACAGAGACTCTGTCCTTATTCCTGTCTTAGCTGAAAATATTTTTCCCCCTGGTGTTGAAATTTAATGTTCTGTTTCAGGGTCTTTTTCTGCAGTTATATAGCTCAATATTGCAGGTTTTAGTACTTTCAATAACAGCACAAGAACTCTGCTTTTGATATAATTAAACTGAAATTACTTGGTGAAAAGCTATCCTGGCTTCCGAGGACACTCTGTTCAAAGACATGAATTTTAAATAGGTCTGAAAACTGAAAGTGTAAGGGGAATATTGACTTTTGCAGTGGTAAGTTCAATTTTAAATCAGCTAAAGTTAGAAAATCTATCTGTAAGATGTGACAGGGGGTCAGGAAGTCAAGAAATAATCACACACCTTGGTTTTGAAAGATGCAAAGCACAGCTCAATTCCCTTCTGGTGTGATGTGTCTTTTCACACCCTGGAGTTTGCTGCTTATGAAAGCCAGAATTATAAAAGGGCTGCTTCCTCCCCCGCCCTGCTGAGCCAGACCCAGCACTTAATTATAAGGCTTAATAGATTTGTTGGTTGAACTATTACGTGTTTTCACAATAAAAAGTACCTTAGAACAGCAGCAAACTCTCCCAGGTAGTTCAGTTGCATCAGTCTGGTTACGTGGACTCTTCTTTCTTTTTTACCGACTTGGTTTGTGAGCGTGTGTTAAATTAACAATTGGTTTTCTGAACCATACTCAGTCACCTTTTTCTGTCCTACCTGGACCAGTAGCACAGAGATTTCTTTCTGTGACTGTAATCTCTGTCTTCAAAGCAGATCCTGTAATAATAGTGGTATTTAAAAATGAGCAACAAACACGCTCCCCTGCCCCCAGCTTTAGCAGTGATACTCTTGATATTCCTTTCCTTAGGCTTTGGAGCTGTGAGAAATGATGAGTCAGTTTAAGAGCTCCCTGCTGTGCTTGCTTTCCTACTTGTAGTTTGCTTTTCCTTTCCAAACCCCGGGCCAACTCTGGAGCTCCTCTCCACCTCTGCTGCCTGCTGGACTGCCCACCCTGACAGGGAGGTGACCTGCCAGAACTGGCTTTCTGTGGCTGTATTTGGTGAGTGGACTCTGCAGAGAGCACAGCAGGAGCTGGGTGCAGGTACCTGGCACAGGATGAGGGGTCTGAGTAGGTGAGACCTTCCCCTCTGGCTGGTCAGAGCTGGCTCTGGGACTCAGCTGCTTGTGAAACCACAGCCTCTGTTATTCCACATCTGCCACTTGTACAAGAGACTGAAAAGCCGCTTCCAAATTAAACAACTCGCCATTTATTCCTACTTTAAAAAGTATTGTAGAACAAATATTATGAGAAGAACCAATCTACTGAAATAAGAATGTGAAAAAAGTTCAGTTTCAATGCTTTCTTTGCAGTACATTTAGCACTATCATTGCTGTGGCTTTCAATGTTCAAGGGCAACCCCCAGGTGATGTAGTGTCACTGATTGCTCTGACACATCATAGGGTCTTTTTTTTTTCAAATGGCAGACTACTTTTTGTATTGATTTGGCTTTTTAATGTAAATATAATTCTGAGTGCTGATGTGTTGAAGGGGGTATGCTCACTTTTTGTGAGAAAATAGAAGGTGAATATAAGTAATATTTTTTCTTCTGTATTGCAGAAGGAGCCCTTCAACAATTACATGTAATTAAGGAAGGTGAAATTTCACATGAAAAACTCCAAAATATGTATAAAAGAAGGTTTGCCTTTGTAAAGAAAGTCCCTACTAGCACACAGATCATTAAAAACACCTGTTCTCCACACAATACTTTTGTTTGAGTAGAAGAAGCTAAGGTTGGCTGCAGGCTAGGATTTGAAAGCAAAGACAAAAAGAAAGTGTTGTCTTCAGCATGAATGGTATTTCCTGTGGTGTATGTTTGGATTGCTAAAGTTCATTTCCGAGACTGAATTAGTTGTGCAGTCCACTAGACTGGAGATTATTTTTGCATGAGATTCATAATTCATCTACTAATCTCCTTCAATTATTCTACTGCATGTTTATAGATCCCTAATTCCCTTTTAATATCTACTAATGGGTAATTACAGTCAGTGATCATTCTTGTCATGAAAATTGCTAAAGTAATTTCAGAAACACTGTTGTTATTTGTGTGAAACAAAAGATGGAATGGAAATCAAAACTGTACTGTCTGTCTTGTGCTGTAGTAGTGAAAGATGAAAAAAGTGGTTCTGCTTGCTTTTATACAGAAGTTATTGAGAGGAATAAGGCAATTTATATCGATTCCCTTGGTTCTTGCTATTAGGGCTTGTTTCAATATTTCAGGGTGACACTGCTCTTTGGTAACCAGGCAGCTCTGCATGATCAAGTCTTGAGCTCTTGGCAAATGAACAACTAAGAGAAAAAATACTTTTAAAATTATCCAGGTGGTTGCTGTGGCTCTGTTCTCTTGGGAATACATCAGGAGTTTTGAAATTAAAAACAGAACCACAACAGACTTGGATTCTGTTTGGAAAGGCTTTGACTTGGTCAGGAGCTGCTGTGAACAATTCTGCCAAGAGGGGGGCTAGGATGTGACCGCTGGCTGTCTGTCCATCCTGCTGTGAGTGAGAGGGTGGGCAGGGGGCTGCAGGCTTTCCAGGCCCACTCCCCTGCCTGTGACTGAGTCAGCACCTGGAAACTGCAAATGCAGAGAATAAAGGAAGCCATCCCAAGAGCTGTTTTGTTATCAGCCTGACTTCTGTATCAGATAGCACCTCATTCTTTCTGTTGCTCCCCTGTGCATTGCTGGGGGGAGGCTGCTCTTTGTGCCAGAGCCCCAGAGATCTCCCTGGGATGAGGGACTTTGTGCTCTGCTCTGCTCTCTCCATGCCTTGAATGCTCTCCCCTTCTTCCTCCCCATCTGCCCTCACACTGCTCCACGCAGACAATTGCTGGGGAGGAAGGGGCTGAAATTACCCCGTGCATCAACACCCTTGGGCTGCTGTGTTCCTGTAAAACTCCTGGGCTCTACAGGCTCTGTACAGACCATGGTTATTCTGCAGCTGTTGAGTCCAGGCCAATTCTTAAAAGAGCATGCTGGATTGACACAAAGCATGGTGGGCAGCTTTAACTAGCCTTGGAAGAACCAGAGAGTTTCAGTCCAAGCCTGGTAGACTAATGAAATATTTGCTTTCATATTTTTTGTGACAAAATTCTATTGATGGATCAATAGGAGACTGGAGAATTTAGCAATGCTTGAAAAATCCCATCTGTGGGGAGGAAAGCACAGAGCAATACCTAGATTTGTGGGAGGCAGAAATGTCTTTTTTGCTTGCATGTGAAAGGTGGCTGTGCTTTTGTGTCAGGTCTTGCCCAGTACTTACCTTGAAAAGGATCTGGTGGTGAATCTGAGCACATCCTTTTCCTCATTGGATTGAAATAGAGTAGATTTGGAAGGTTATAGGTGTTTGGATTACTGTTCTGGAAGGCATTCTGTTGTCCAGTTTTTTTATACCTCTCACATGTCCAGTGTTCTTACATATTCACTGGGAAAATTTCTTTACCTGGCCAAATGTTTTTCATGTTAATTGGCAGGCAAATGGCTGTGGAGCTCCTGCAGATTTGAATTAATTACATCAGCTTGTTTGGTGGCCATTGCTGTAGGTTCTCAGTGGAGTTTCTAACCCACACTGCCAGGCTTGTTTCTTATACATCCTGACTTGGGTGACAAATTCTTCTCTTTTTCATCCAAAGACAATGAAGGCTTCAAAAGAAATGAGGCTTTTTCTTGATAAGCTGCTGATCAGAGCTCCATGGTTTTATGGCAGCAGTCCAGACCCAGTCTCCATTTGGGTCAGTGTGTTTGCCACTGGTGCTTCTGGGAGTGTTCTTTGGTTTTTGTGGCCTGTTGCTGTTGCAGGGTTACACCTCTCTTGGTGTGTCATAACAGCAAATATTTAAGAAACAATGACCAAAAAAAGTAAAAGTGACACTGTGTGCTCAGTGCTCACATGATCCTTAAACATATAAATGGGAACATGTTGAGTTGATAGTTTTTCTAGTGTGTGATACCATCCGTGACGGAATCTTCTGCTCTCTCTCAAGTCTGCCTTCTACACTTTCAGAAAGTTTCTGGAAAAAAATCAAAGAGTGAAAGACACAAAAGGTGAGGACTTTTAAAAAGGGAGGTGGTCGTGGCAGTGGGACCTGAGATGCAAATTGAAACTAGTTCAGATTTGAATTATTAATCTCAAAGAAGCACTTGTGCAGTGCATTATGGATTCTTGGCAAGTCAATAAGGTACTGTTGGGAAGTTTCTTTACCTAGTAGAGTTTTGAGAAGAAAGTCCTGTGACCCAGGGGTCATTCATAATTACTTGCAATGTGTATCCATGAAGATCAGCCAGGAAGAAAAAAATCAATGAGATAGCAATCTGTTTTTTATTAGAAAGGATTAAACTATTGAAAAGACATATCTCTTCAATTTGATCACCTGTAAGACTCTTCAGTAATATTCAGAGTTGGTTCCAAGCTGACACTGGACACGTTTTTCATCTTTTGAGCATCAGATAATTGAACCTCACAGTATAATTCTGTAGAACAGACATTGTCCTTGGTACTGTTTTTTCATTGACATAGTCAGGAGAAGTTACAGAAAGCAAGCTGTGAAATAATTTTTCTTGGATTTTAATATTAAGTAGCCCAAGACAGGATAATTTATTCCACGTGATTGTGAATGCATTGCTGCTTAGCAATTAATAGTTATTTTATGAAAATGGATTCTGCTAATTAAAAAAATAAAGTTCCCCCTCAAAATACCTCTCTATCGTAAAAATTACCATCAAAATCATATTTCTACAAGTACATTAAAGAAGACCTTCAACGTTTTTTATTCTGAAATACACTTTCAGAAGGAACTGGGACAGCAAGCCTGTCATCTCTTTCACCCAGTGAATTCCTGCCCCAGCCCCATGGTAAAGGATTTCCTCAGGCTGTTTAATGAGCTGTCTGCCTCTCTGGTGCACCAGAGGCCAAACCTTCCCACTGTCTGGAGTGTGTTGTCTTAGTTACTGAAAGACAAATTCAGATTGAAATACTTGCCCCTGTGTACACCTTCTGACAGTTTCTTCTTCAGAAAAAACTGGCTCACTCCCAAGTGAAGTAATGGTGCAGTTACCTTTGAGTTGAAAAATGCATTAAAACATGATGCAAATGGTTCAATTTCTTCTTCCTATCTCCTTTAAGTATCAGTGGTTTTTGAGATTCACACTTCTTTTCAAGCACATTATTGTGCACATGCAAATGTTATGAGTACCAGAATAATTTTTTAAGTTAAGAATGGGAGGACTTTAATTATTATGAAAGGTTCCGTAATAACCAGTACAGGTGAAACATTAGGTATACCATTAACTATACATGGGAAAGATGCATTAAAAGAGATCTTCAATTTTATTTACATATTATACATGTATATATGTTAATATGTTAATACATATTTCAGTTTATTCTGGATATATCTGAATAAAAGTGATGCAGTATAGTCTTTTTTTGTGATTAATCCAATTTGGTGGTATACTCTGGGAAAGAAGATCTAGTTTCTCATTTTACAAAAGTACGCTTTTTTTCATCCAGTTTCACTGTTGATAAATCTGGTTTTGCCTGCTTGGTCATTAATAATTGGACAGTATGTTATTGTTTGGTTCTATTTACCAGAGACAGAATTGCTCAGTATGGTTTCTGAAACGTTTTCCTGGTTGTAGTGTGAATGCAGTCTGAATGTGTGTGTGTGGTTAAGGATCTGCTTTTTGAAAGTAACTGGCTGGGATTTGGTTTTTCTGAGGGAGAAAAAAAAGGACGGGTTTTAGTGGGTTCTTTCTCCCTGGAGCAATGGCCTTGGGCACCATGGTGACGGCAGTCAAGTGGCAAAGAAGCTCTGGTCCTGTTATCAAGTTCTAATAAGACCTACAAAATCCTGTTTTTCATACTTACTTCCATCACATCCCCATGGTTTTTTTGTTTTGTTTTGGTTTTTTTTAATGGCTCTTGGCATTGCATGAACTGTATTCATGAACCTATTTGAAAAACTCTGGTCATTAGTAATTAACAATATGGTTTATTCCTTAATGTTCATTGTTAGCAGTACCAAATGCATTGCCTTGGAAACACTACTACTTAGTGTGGAATGAAATATACAGAACTAGATGTGAAGTATCTTTTAAAAAAAAGTTTAAGGAATTTTGGCTTGGACAGCTGTATCCTTTTCTCATTTTTCTATGCCTTAATTAAAGTGTGAAATTAATGAAATAAGATTTATTAATTTTTAAAATGCGTGTTTTGAGAATGATTATATATCCCCAAACACACACTCAACTTGCAAAGAGTTGTGAGCATTCAGTTACACAACACGTTCACAGGAGCTGTGTCCTTTGCTCAAAAGAAAAAAACCCATGTAGTACATTTGTATATGAAAATGTTTGAGTTGCCAGAGCCAGGTGCAGCCGGGGTGAGCAGAGCAGCCCTTGGCACCACTGCCCACGCATGGGGCTCCTGGGCTCCCACCCACCAGCAGCACACAGCTCCTGCTCACTGCTCAGAGCATGCAGGTAGAAAGTTCAAGGAAAGTTTATGGAATAAACTATTTTTATTCCCTCCCCCTTGGGGAACATTGTGTGTGATTAACTATTAATTTACTAACCCTGTCTCTCTGCAGGATTCATCCCAGGAAGTGTGAGATTCAAGCTTATGGAAAGGAGTTAGAGGCTTGCAAAGTAATAATTAAAAAAACCTCATGCCAAAAACGTTGATCTGCACCAATGCAAGTTGATCTGGAGCTTCATGCTTAGAGCTGATGATGAATTGCCTGTGGTTTTGGGGAGGCTGATTCTTGCTTTCCATTGCATTGGAAATCTGAAGTTAATGCTCATGAGAAGTAAAATCAGAGAACGTGAGTTACTCAGTGTGCCTAAAGATCACAGAGGCAGCAGCGAAACGACAAAACTACTCTTTGAAGCAGTGGCTTCAGCTGTGTCATTGTGTGCACTGGGAACTGAGAGGGATAGCAGCCAGCCTGGGAGAAGATGCCAGCTAAAGGGAAATACTTCTTCAACGAGAGCGATGACTGCCGGATATCGGACCCGCTCTATGAGAAGTACCGCTACACCAGCCAGCAGCATCCCCTCCTGCTGCTGCTGCTCTTCATTGCTATCCTCTTCTGGACTACTCTAATTATAATCTTTTTTGTTACTGCTGTGAGTAAACTTCTTTTGCATGTGTTCAGTGTTTCAGAGATGATAAAGAGTTGCTGTGACAGCACACTAAACATTTTTGGCTATATAATATTTTGAGCTGCATGGTATCAAAGTTGCAATGCTGGAAGAAATCAAGTGACTGTGCGTGTAATACTGTGTATGTTTTTGAAGGGATGGGAAGAGAGGAAGTGGTTGTCAGGCACATGCACAGTTACTATTAGGCTTGTCCTTTCTTTTCTATATGTTAGGAACAAATCATAATCTGTATTGAATGCTAGCTATGACAGTAAGTACTAAAAGGGCCAAGGAAGGAAAAAGAATATAAAGTTATAATGTCCTGCATTTCTTGTATTTTTTTAAAAGTCATCGAAGAAATATAAAATATTATAGTGACTTGTTGGTTATTCATCAGGTTGTTGCCAAGGTGATTTTTCCTTAAAAGGTTTGTAGATGTTAATTTCTTTTTTTTTTCTTTTTCTTTTTTTGTTAGTAAAAACACAACAGGAATCTCCCAGTTCAATGGGTGACCAGTGGAATCAATATTTAGTTAGCAAAGAGCAGTGATTCTGTGCAGCTAAAAGGTTTTTTTGTTACGTGGTGTAATTTGATTTTCTGTAAAGAAATCTGGTGTCCTACAAGCCCAGCTGACAGGTAAAAAGAGGAGTTGATTTAAAGATAATGTAAAAAGGAAGTAAAGTAGCTGTTATAATCCTTCATTGCCTTCTAACACTGCTTTCCAAACACCGTACTTCACGATAAAGGGTCTTCAAATCTCTCTTTAGCAGCAAATCAAATCTTACCAATTGCATTCATATCCCTTTCACCTTTTATTTCTTAGAAAGGGAAAAAAGAAGCAACACTATTTTAAGCAATATATCTCCTGTAAAACTTAGAAAGAGAGCTTTTACACTCCTCTTAAGCAAAGTTTGAACTCTAAATACATTTCTTTGGGTACATCTGCATTATAGATATAGTATAGTTAGAACTTAATAGTTTGGAGTTTGCCTTTTAGCTAGTTTGGAAAATAATAATGGTGGAACTGGAGTAGAATGAGTATCTATACTAATATTTATTATATTATCTCTGTATGCATGAATATCAGAAAGTGTTTAAGCTGCCACAGCTACTCTGCTTAAAAACTCAGGTTAACTTATTTCAAAGGCATCCAAGCTGTTTCCAGGGCAGCATAGATGCATTTTTCATTTTTCCAAAGGGGACATTTGGACCAGCTGTAAGCCTTTGCTTTGCTTTTGCAGGAAGCACATGCCCACCTTGCCTTCATCATTGCAGTGTGTGCTGCCCTGGCCGTGTTTGCAGTCATGTATTTACTGCTGTGCATGGAATCCCTGTTCCGGAGGTGGCTGACCTGGTTTGGAGTGATGATCTGGATCTGCTTCCTCACTGTGGGATATGTGTCCCTTTTTGAAAAAGGAAGTCATAACCATTATCAGCTGTGGGAACAGGTGTGTGTGTGTGTGTTGTGTTCATTCAGGTGCTTGCACAGAGCTGGCAGTCAGTTGTGGATGTGTTTGTGTGCTTTATTTTTTCAGAATGTTACAACTGCGTGCATAATAACCCTTCTGAGGTTTAGGTCAACTTTTAAAAATTGGTTTTGCTGATTTATTGCAGTAAATTTTTGTTGGTATTCGGTATTTTAGTGAAAACACATTTCAGCTGAGAAATTTGGATAATTGCATAAATCCGTGTGGGAATTGCATCTTAAGTTAGAATTGAAATGTATTTTTATTTAGGATTTTTACTAAATCTTAATTACAATGAATTCATCTCTGAGAGGATTTTTTATTAATAATACTTGCTTAATTTATTTGGGTCAAAGAGGTTTTCAAGAAATGTATGAAGGACTCTAGAGCTGGGTGTGCCCTAGGGAGCAGGTTTTTAAGTCAGTGGGAGAGGTGAAGTGAACAATAAGAATTAATGACACATCCTGGCATTGCTGGGTGTGGCTAAACTTCATGGCTTGCTATCTCTGATCAGAAGATGGGTGATTTCATGAAGCCAAAAATATCATAGTTTGTAGGAAACTCCTCCTAAGAACTCATAATGCAAGGAGAAGAGTTTAAATAAAAATTACTTTTTATCTTGTTTTATGGACTCTGCCCCTTCCCTTCTTTATCTGAAAAAAGAAAGATATAAATTATCAGTTAAACAACAAAAATCTGATTTGCATTGTGGCCTGGATCCAGCACTGTACATTTAGAATTGCGGTTCAGTATTTTTTAACTTAAGGAAGTGCCCATTACCTTAGGAAACCCCCAAATGTATTGTTCTCAACTATAAATGCAAACATATAACAAAGCAAGGTTTGGTTTTGCTGCTTTCAGTGCTGCAAGCCAATGTGGTCTCGTCATGTGGTAATAATTCATCCATATTGATTTTAAGTCTAAAATATAAGGACGCCCTAGTCTGAAAAGTGAATAGATTCATTTCAGATTTCACCTCAAGTTATGAATTTATCACTAATTAAAGCTACTGTTTAAATGCAGGGATGGCCTTTGCTTGTCTATGCTTATAAAACTGTCACACAACATTCAGAACATTGTGTGATGGGCATTGCAAATACAGCAGAAAAATTGTTTTTACTCCAGCTAAAATAGCAAGATATACATAGAAAAATATTTTTGGTGAATGAAAACTTTTATTTGCCTGTTTGTCTGTTTATTGTTATCCCAGTCAAATTATCTATTCTGGGAAAATATTTAAGGGCAGACTGGACCTCGAGACTTCCTCGAAGGAAGCTCTTGTCTGGAATGGCACAGGTTGAGTTGCTGTGATGAGATGGAGCTGAGCCAGGAATGCTGCAATATATTCCTCTGATCAGGGTTGTTAGTTTCCATATATATTAGCTAATAATTTTAACAAGCCTGCAAATATGGATTTACGTTTTACAAACCTTCCCACTGATCTGGAGCAGTTTAGTTCTGGATTTTGTAGAATCTGTGGCACTAAATACATGGTTAGTGGTAGTAAAGGTTATTCTCTTGTGGGAGGACCAGGAAGTATTGGTTAGATTTTTGTTTTTTATCAAACACGAAGCAAACATACACATGTGACTGGGTGACGTTAAAATTAGAAAAATATCTTCCAGAAGGTGATAAATCTGATTCTATTCAGCATTGCTACCCTTGCAATACTCTGCTCCTGACGTGTGAGTATAAAGTGCATCCAAAGTGCATCTCCAGCTGTAAAGGATAAGGTCAGGATAAAGGGCAAGGACAACTGAAAAAATTATAGGTGATATGTCATGTTAACCTGTCTTGTCTATGAATCTATTGCTGTTAATTCCCTCAAAATCTTAGAACTACCACTGTCCTTATGGTTTTAACTGTGTTTTGAAACATCAATATCTAATTGCTCAGCCTGAAATTGAGCAAAAATCCTGCTGCTTTGCTCCTATTTCTGTAGTGATTTTTGGTATTCACCTAATAACATGTATGTGTGATTCTTTTTTATTTTTTCTTTTTCTTTCCAAAGGTGCCATTCTTTCTGTTCATAATCTTCACAGTTTATACCATGCTACCTTTTGGGATGAGAGGTGCTGTCATAATCAGTGTTGTTTCTGCTCTCTCCCATATTATTGTTCTAAGCACTGTGGTAAGCGTGTATACTCGAGAAAATACAGAATCCTTTGCATTTCAGGTAAGGAAATAGCTTGGTTACATAATGAAATACCCTAGTCATGCTACCCTTTGCTTTTGGCATAATTATTCTGTTTAGAAAAGTTCCAAACTTTCACATTGTCATTTCAAGTTTGTGGATTTGGAGCTTGGACCCAAAAATCTTGGGCTTTTTGTAAAATTGCAAATTTTTAAATCTATAGTGCATTTTGTTTTCCTGACCTAAGTGGAAAAGGCAGGATTGTTGTATTAATTTTTAAACTAAGTTGTTAAAAATGTGCCTGGCTTAGTCACAGTCATTCTTCCCAATCTGTGCTCTTTCAGATGGGTCTTCACCTTCATCAGGCACTGCCCACAGGGTGGATCAAAAGGGCCATTGCTGCCCTGGGCTGTCAGCAGGGCCTGGGAGTGCTGCCCACTGCACTCAGGGCTCCCAGCACTCATTAACTGGGTGTGTCCAGAGGAGCACCCCAGCTCATTCCCTGTGCCAGACTCCACACAGCGTGCTGATGCAGGAGTCTGTGCACTGCTTTTCCACAAATCAAACACTGGTGCCTGCAAATAAATGTTAAATTATATCATAGGATTTTCTGTTTCATTATTCTGCACAGGAATGCCTGTGAGTGTGAAAGTTACCTTATATCTGCCAGGTCCGTCCTGGGTTACAGCAACAGAGATTTGTTATGGGATGGGGTAAGAGGAAATGAGACATGGTCTGGGATTGATTGCTTTTATGGGACTAAAATGTGTGCCAGGGAAGTTTCAATGACTGCCCTGCAGTAGGTAAATATTTTTCTTCTTGTGCAGCTCCTTGCAAATGGTGTAATTTTCCTTTGTGGCAACTTCATGGGTGCATTTCACAAACGCCAGATGCAGGTTGCTTCGTGGGATTTGTACAGATACACCTTGAAGTGCATTCAGGTCAGAATGAAACTGAAGATTGAGAAGAGGCAACAAGTGAGTGAGCTAGTTCATGCTATGAATTGCTTGTTTTCATTTCCAAAGTCTGTATAAATTCATAAGGTTGGTGACTAATCTATGTCAAAAGGCTCAGTCCAATTTCTGTGATACCCACCTAGTGTCAAAAATGAAAGCTGTGCCTTTTGTAACAAAAGAAGGAAGTTAAAGGGAGGAAGCTGTTCTCTGGGGCTTGTCTGCATGAAAATCACAGTATTTGTAACAGGAATGTAATTGCTGGCCATTTTAGTTCCTTTTATCCTAGAATAAACTGTTCCTGGGACTGGCCTAAGGTAACTTAAGAGGACATGCCCTTAATGCTCTGAAATTACTTGTAAGGCGATTTTAGCAGTCGTTTCTATGCTTCCCTTGGTCTCTTTTTTTGCATGGAATTCTAAAGTATTATTTTTTCTTATATTTTATTGTCTCAAACTATTTTCCTTTGCTAGAAGGTGAATATTGAATGCGAAGGGAGAAAAAAAATATAATAGATTACAGTATTTATTTCCATAAACTCCAGTGGTATTCAAAGAATAAGCGAGGGACACGAATTTCTTGCTGAGGAAGGATTGTAGAGAGGTATCAAAGCTGAAACTAGGGCACCTTTCCTGGTATTAATAGGGTTAAGAAGAGCTCTACAAGGCTGATGTGTACCATGTTCTCTGCCCACCAGTTATTAGATAAAAGGAAGGGGCTGAAAAGTGACTGACCTGATCAAACTGGAAAGAAGAAAATGCCACAGTGCCGGTGCGATCTGTTCTCTGATGCTAATCTTGTGAGATGAGATGACAAATCTGCATGAAAGCCCTGGCAGAATTTCCCCACGCAGCCTCCAGGGAAGCCTCTGATCACCTTAGGCAGACAGTGTGCTCTCATTTCCTGGGCAGTGTACTCACTTCCATGGGTGTTCAGAATTTTGGTTTTGGGATTATTTTCTTTTTTAATGGATGCTTGTTTGAAGTGTAAATGTGCTGAAGTCTAGGAAGAGCTTTCTTTTCATGCATGTTTCAATTTGTCAAGCAATTCTGAGTATCTTTCTGCCACCCACTTTTTCTCTGTGAAGATGTGAGACCTGCACTTCAGGGTTCCTCACTGCTTCCTTGAAAACTGTGTGATGTGTCAGCCTCCCATGGCCCTGTTGTATTCCCTGGGAGTCAGCTGTCAGTCTAAATTCTTTCCCAGGGTTGACTCTCCTAGTACCAAAACAGCAGCTGAGGGAAAGGAGGTGTTTCTATTTCTGGGATCAGTCTCAAGTTAAACTGCTGCCTGTACCTTGTGTAGATGGAGTACTTGATGCTCAAGGATTCCCTCTTCCCCTGTGATCCCAGGGTATTTCTTATCAGGGGCAGACACTGGTTAAGTAACCCTGGCAGCTCACTGCTGTGTGCACATGGCTGCATTGGGTGTTCAGGAAAAGGGAACAAGGATTTGGTCCCAGGGGACAGCATTTAGCATTTTACTTGGCTGCACAATGTGTTAACCTTGCTGGGGATGTTGTCTGAAGAAGTTCCTGCTTGTAGCTGCTCCACACAACATTTCCATCTCTGGGGTGAGAGAGCCCTTCCTCACTCAAAGTATTCTTCTTGTCATCCTCTTCTGCCCAGCAGCTTACCAGGGTCTTCTTTGAAGAATGGGCTTTTAAGTCAGAGCCAGTGTAAAACGGTGCCCTGAATAGTCAAACAATGGAAGTGGGTTTGGAGGAGTCTGTTTCTCGTTCAGTTCAAAAAACTTAATTTCAGTGGCTGAAATTAAGTTCTGAACTGTAGTTCTGTCTACAGTTGCTTCAGTTTAGCTGTAGCAGCATGCAGCTGACACTTCTGTCTCTGTTGCTGCTCTTCCAGCATTTGAGAATTTACAAATATTTTTAATACTGAATAGATCATTAGGTACAAAACATAAGCTTTCATAGAAGCTTTATCAGGCAGTGCCAACATACCACTGAGATTAGCGGACAAAAAAAATCTAATTTATCCAGAAAATGTAGTACTGAATACTGACATGTTTTGTGTGTTTCATGGTTACAAAGGGATGTCACATCTAGGCCACAAAGAACAAAAGAAAAAAATATGCAACATAATTATAAAATCAATAATTTGGAGAACAGCAATGTAAAAATGTCTTCTGGAAAACCTGACATGCATTACTCAAAAGCTATTTGAATAAAGGCATTTTTGTTTGGTTTTTTTTAATGCCTTCTGGCAGCCACTAAAATTCTGCACTTTCAAACTAAACTTTGTTAATAATTTTGCACAATTATTCCCCCCGCCTCCCCCTTTTTAGGAAAATTTGCTTTTATCCATCCTGCCTGCTCATATCTCTATGGAAATGAAGCTGGCAATCATTGAGCGACTGAAGGAAACAAATGATAACAGGCAAATACACGACAACAACTTCCACAGTCTATATGTAAAAAGGCACCAAAATGTTAGGTAAGTGGAAGCCCTAGAAACAATTGTATAAATATAAACTTCTGATTCTTATCTGTACATATAGTCCAGTGAAATCAAAACCTGAAGGCAGACTTTTAGGCTGGAGTGAACTTCTTTCCTGTTGTGGGAAGATAACGTGTTGAACTGGTCTTCTGAATCAGATACTTGAACCCTTTGTGCTGGAGTTGTTTCCCAAAGAGGAGAGAGGTGTTTTCTGTTAAATGCCTTTCAATAGTTATGCTGACTGTGGAATTGAGGTTATCTTCATATTTCACTTCTGCCTTTTCCTTTTGCTCTTGTCTAGCATTCTTTATGCAGACATCGTAGGATTCACTCGCCTTGCTAGTGACTGCTCTCCTAAGGAACTCGTGGTGATGCTGAATGAACTCTTTGGAAAGTTTGATCAGATTGCAAAGGTAGGTTTACTGTTTGTGCTGCAGAATAAAGACCTTTGGAAAAAGAAGCCTTTTTGCTCAACAGGAGGCAGCTGGATGTTAGTGCTGAAGTCAAGACTGCTTTGGCTTTCAAGCTAACTGGCAAAATCACATTAAAACAAAATGTAAGACAAAAATGGGAAATTTACCAAGTTGCAACTGTAATTCCAGTTCTTGGGTGTGGAGGTTTATCTGTATAATTTAGGAAATTGTCTGATGGTGATAAGTGGTTGCAGCAAGGCTGTAGGAGGTTCTGTCTACAAACTCCACTGAGGAGCTTTGCTGTGTTCAGCTCCAAGGTTTGTTTGACTCCACAAATGGAGAACTCTCAGACACCCTTTTAAATTCATAATTCAGAGGCATCAGGCAAAGAGTTCTTTGGCTTGGGAGGGAGCTCAATAAAGCTTCCTGTTACTAATGGATACTTACAAAAGGGTGAAAGAATGGGGAGTAGTTTAAAATGTTCTCTATTAAGACATACCCTCAATACTTCAGCCTGGCAGGAATTGTTACCACTTCCAGGCTCTGCTTGAGGTTAATTTTTTGCAGCTGTAATCACAAGCTCAGGTTATTTCTCACATTACAGGGACTGTGTCACCTAAATATTTGTGTGTTGCATTTGTGAAATCCTAAAAATTTGTTAGAAAAAGTTGGAAAACTCTAAAATCATTAATATAGCAGAGGAATGAAATTGCTGTAACTAAACCCTAGTGGATGTAATTGAATAAATTCTTAAATATATCACTGATTAAAACTTGACTAAAATGCTAATAACATTTTTGACTAAATGACACGGCTAATCTTTGCATCTATCTGAATTCAGTTGCTGTTAAGTGTTCAAGTACTGACAAGTAAGAGTTATACTATTGCAATTGCATTGCTGTGAAGCAGCTGTAAAGACAGAATAAGTTATGTCATCTTAGTTGCCAAATGACAAGATTTCTTTTAATGCCAAAGTAGAAGCTGAGGTTAAACACCTCTTGTCAGGTTTTGTAACTGTTTTTCAGATACAAAAATAGAAAAAAATTCTAAATTTTGAGTGATATGTTTTAATTTCTCACTGCTGTCTGCAAATTGCACTGTAATGTCTGGATTTAGTGAGTCAAAGTCTTTTGCAACTCTGTGGTTGAACCATGAGAAGAGATTTCTGCTTTTTGTGCTATTTTTGTTCTGCCAGAGAGTATTCTGTCATCTTTTCCATAATGCACAAATGTTGCAAGCTCCAACTTACCTAATAAAAATTGATGGCTAAGCTGGACACTGAGCTGGATGCTGAAGTGCAGCAGCTCTAATCCAGGGTTGGGTATTCCTGCTGATCCCTCTGAGCTTGTCACTGGTGGCACTGCTCAGACCCCACTGGGATGGATTAAGATGTGGAGAATGATGGATGTTCCCTTAAGGCTTTATCTGGTGAGGGAGAACAGCTCAGTTTTGGAAATTGCCACACATTTGGACTGATTTTGGAGCTGATTTAGGAACTGTGTTCCCACAGCAGGTAGGGTTGAACAGCTGGAGGTATTGGCTGGCCCAAATTAAGCCATCTCTACTCCTCAGTCAAACACTACACAGCCTTGCAGAAATAGCCCCGGCTTGCCTGCAACCTTTGTAGTTAAAATTCTTCAGTAAAGTGTTAACAAAAGACAGTACCAGAGGCTTTTTGCTCTCTCCTGACAGCCATTGGCAGCAGTATCCTCTGTTGCACAGCTAGTATTTAGCTGCCATTTAGTAATATGGATTTTTTATTAGCAATAGCAAACTGTAGTGTGTGCCAGCTTCCTCTTCAGTCATATTTGAAAAAACAGAAAAAAAAACCCATTTTTCATCTGCACAGCTACCAGGTTGGGCATCTGAATTCCTGAGTTTTCCCTCAGTGCTGGGAGGCTTTATGGTACCTCTCACTGTTACTTATGAGGCTGCTATGTAAAAATAGAGGGAAAACTGCCCATAATTCAGATGAAAATGAAGATTAAATGATAGATAAGTAGATTTCATCCTTTAGATGGTAAATTCTGTGACAATTTTATAGCTTTTCAATTGCACACAGTTCCAAGAAAAATGTGAGAAACTAGCAAGGTGGTTTCATTTCAGAAATGCTTTAAGTGGCCATTTTTGTTCTCTCTAGTGAGCAATGTCCAGGCATTCAGATGTGGGGAGAAAGAAGTAAGCTTTGTTCCAACAAGGATTGAACAAACCTGGCTTTCTCAAAACAGAGTCTTTGGAGCTGTTTACCTACTTGCAGTTAGTTTTTTCCTGTAAAATATATTTACTCTAATTTCACAGGAGAATGAATGCATGAGAATAAAAATCCTGGGAGACTGTTACTACTGTGTCTCAGGCCTGCCCGTGTCCTTACCAGTTCATGCCAGGAACTGTGTCAAAATGGGGCTCGACATGTGTGAAGCAATAAAGTAAGTATGGCACACAAGGCTGTTTGAAATATAGATACTGTGAAGATATTGAATAAAGTAATTAGTTTTCTTGTCAACATTCAAAGTGTATTTATTAGCTGTAGTTCCGTCATAAGTTTGTCACGTCTTTGCACCAAGTGCATGATGAGACTAAACCTTAAGAGAAAGAGAGAAAATGTCAAGTGTCCTGCTCTAACGCCCTGATGCCTCCGCAGGCAGGTGAGAGAAGCCACGGGCGTGGACATCAACATGCGGGTGGGGATCCACTCGGGGAACGTGCTGTGCGGGGTGATCGGCCTGCGCAAGTGGCAGTACGACGTGTGGTCCCACGACGTGTCCCTGGCCAACCGCATGGAGTCGGCCGGAGTGCCGGGGTGAGCTGCGACCGCGGCGCTGTGTGTCGCTGTGTGTCACTGTGTGTCGCTGTGTGTCACTGTGTGTCACTGTGTGTCACCGGCCCGCTGTCTGTCACTGTGCCACCACACCGGTCCCCATCGTGGCCTGGTGGAAACGGGGCACGTGTGTGCTTAGCAGAGCTGTAAAATGTTAACGTTTTCTGATTGCGTTTTCAATGAGCTATAAAATTCTATTCTTAGGTGAGCGACTGCTTCTTGACCTCCCCTTCGCTGGAGAAACGTGTGCGTCTTCAGCAGGGCATTGTGTTGACTTAGTTAATCCACGCTGTACGCAGGGATAATTGTACATTTGTGAGTTTAGCTGAAGAGCAGTTGTGCTGCTTAGGTCAACAAGGCCAAGCTGTGTCTTCGCCCAGTGTTTCTGCTAATGTATTGATCAGTCCCACTTGACTTACAACAGCTCTATATTCACCATCCCCACCACTCAAACCCCACAAAACACTCGAAAATTAAAATGCACCCTGATGAAGAGAATCCCAGCAAGGAGAGTCTGGAGCTGTTATTCATTATGCATTTGCCATGGGCAGAACAAAGGGAAGGGGGTGATGCTGAAAGGAAGGATTGAGGCAAAGCAGGAATATAACTTGCCATGTGCTGCTCAGTAATACAAGGATTGGGTCTGAGGTTGGATTCTTGCAGCCTTTTTAAGACACTCGTTGAACAGAAAAAATATAAGTGTTTTTAAAAAACACCAGCATTTGCATTTTCCTCCTTTAGGAATGTATACTCTTTTCCTGTTTTCTTAGTTAAATTTAAGGATTGGAAATCATCTAAGAAATCCTTCTTGTTTTCTTTCTTATTTTGGTAGTTTGCACTATAAAAGGCCATTATAAGACTTCTCCTTTTTTCATTCTTAAATCAGACCATGATTTTTTTTGTGTCCTGATAGTCTGTGCAAATTGTTTTCTTTTAGTAAGTGGTTCTAACCAGTGACACTACAGCATTTCCTATTATTTCTGTAGCTCAGACAACTTTTAGGCATTTGCTTGTAACTTAAAAATTAAAGTGATCTATCAAGTGATGAGGGGATATGAATATTAAAATCCTTTGTTGCAGGAGAATGAAACAGGAAGAAAACCAATTGGAGCTTGGTTAACAGTTACACCACGAGCCAGGCTGAAGGGTTTAGTGTGTTGATTCAGCGTGATTAAACAGGAATACAGAGTTGTAAAGTTTCTTTTGTTGGTAAAGCAAACAGAATGACTCTGAATATGGCACAAAAACATACTTGTTAGTCACGTTTAGGACCTTTGCCTAATCTTGAAAACTGATTATTCCCTTATGGTCATCAGGTTTACAGTTGATAAAATGGTAAAGAATTAAGCTGATTCAGAAACATTATCCTTATTACTTCCTATACCTGTGTACTACTCCCTCATCTTTCAGAGGAAACTCCTTCCACTTGTGGAAGACTGAGCCTGACAGGGTTGAAGGGGTATTATTCACTGTGCAAATGTAACGTTTTATTTGTTTCCTGCTTTGCAGGGAAATTATTTGTTGGGGATTCCTCATTCCAGTGTTAGCTAGTCCTGCTTCTTTGGAAGCAGTTTTGTCATTAAGAGCCAGTTAGAGTTTTTATTTAAAATAGGAAGCACATCTATTTTGAGTTTCTGTAAATGAAGGAATTCTAAAGACTTTTGAAAGGACGCAGGAAAACTCTAGCTTTATAAGTATTTTCTTTCCAGTGACAGAGTATCCTTGTTCATCTTCCTTGTGATTTTAAAAATTACTTACATGCATAACAGTGCAATACACTACTAAACCAGAAAGGAGTAGCATGAAACCAAGACTAAAAATGCATTTACGCCCAATTCTCTCTAATATGTAAATGCCTGAAAGCTCAGCATGTGTTATCCTCCTGTCAGCACAGGAAGCTGGGCGCAGTGTGCTGGGTGTTCTGTCCTGGCATGGCAAGGGCAGCAGTGCGTGCTCCAGCTTGCCTGGGAGAGCAGCTCTTGGTTATGTGCTTACCCTGGAATCCGGTGAGCAATTAGTAACTGCTGAGAGATCACTGGCATCTCATTTGGAAGGAAGTTTGCAGTAGGATCAGAAATGTCCTAGGCAGTGTGTGATTTGAAGGAGAGGGGAGAGGAAGCTTGGTAAAATGCAAAATAGTGGGTAGTGAACAAAGGTACTGCTTTTTGGAGTAAGTAGAAAAGCACAGGAAACTTGCTGCAGCACATGGCTGTGCTTTAAGGCTCAGGGTACAGACATCACCCAGAATGTCCCAGTCTCTGCGGAAGAAAATGATGCTTTAGAGCAAACTTCAAAGTTTCAGATTTGAAGTTTCACCTTAATTGCAAAACTGTGTAGTCAAGGTAAGAATTAAACTCTTTTTTTTTTTTGGAGAAAATTACCAGTAAACAAATAAAAGCATGCACCTTCTGCAATTCAGCTCTTACTGTTGGCTTGAAAGAAAAGTACTGAGGAAGTTTTTTTTCTTCCTCCTTAGAAGCTACAGCCAGTAGTTTTCAGGTCTTGGATACATTACCTTCATGCAAAACTATGTCCAGCATTATGAAGGAGAGGTGGATGGGACAGTGATTCCCTTGCTCTCTATAGTTAGGTAGCAGTGCTGGGCACTGCCAATTTCCATTCTGGAATTGTGCTTTTCCCAGCCCCGAGTTAATGGATTGTAGGACAATGTCTGACCCCTCCATGCCAAAGGGAAGCATGGGAAGATGAACAATGAGAAAGTAAAACTTAAATGCTATTTTATGAACTCCTTCCAGTCTCCTGTTGAGAAATTGTATGGAAAGATATTATTCATAACTTATGTGGAAATACATGATTTGGGATACTGAGTGAAATAACATTTAAGAGAAAGTGTGAATAGGTACAGAAAAATACTGGCTGCTCTCCTCAGAAGTGTGTTGTTGCTGTTGCTGTGTTGCATTTTCCTTGGACTATCTCAGTCAGAAAAAGCAGACTTTCAGAATTCTCCTCAGAGTTAACAAAAAACCTTCCCCAGTGTTCTCTTCCCAGACTTTGTAACTGTCTCCTCCCCTCCTCGTGCATTTCTAGCACAAAGCAGTCCTTGCTTGTGTTTTGTTCATGAGTTTTCCCTGCAGCTCTCACAACCTGCCTGTCTTGTGAGTCATCAGATCTCCTTTGATCACATTTCTTCTTGTTTCATTTATTTCCCTGCTTATTTCAATTTCATTTTATACCAATACTATCTCATTATGGGAAGTGGTTTTTAGCACGCTTGCTATGAATGATGTACTACAGTAAAGATTGCAAATATGATTTGAAGTACTGGCAGGATTTTTTAGTTGACTGCCAAAGCAGGAGATGTCTGAAAAGCAGAAATGTCAGCAGTGCCCATTGAAATGTAAATGAAATGCTTAATGTGACCTTTCTGTGAGTGTTTGGGTCTCTTGTTCTTTCTCCCTTTCTCAGCCGTGTGCACATCACTGAAGCAACATTAAATCACCTAGGCAAAGCTTATGAAGTAGAAGAAGGGAATGGACACCTGAGGGATCCTTACCTTGAATCCATGAATATCAAAACCTACTTAGTGGTCGATCCAAGGGTATGTATATGTTTTGAAACATATATATTTATTCAAGTATATACACGCATTATAAATACATAGGTTTCCGTGGTGCATGCAGCTTTTTCATTCAGGGACAGAATTAAAGCACGGTGTGAGTCACCTGAGTAGCTTGGATTTGGGAGCTGAGATCTGAAAGCACATCCTGCTTTTTTATGACATGCCCATTACATTGAAAGTAATAAGTGTTACGCTGAAACCTCTTATGTGACCCGCTTAGAGTAAAAACACATACTTGACCATGCATTTGTGTGAAGTGTCTCAGAAACCCAGGTGAAAAGGTGAGAATGAAGGAATGAAAGAATACCTGTAACTCATGACCACTTTCCGCTAAAATATTCCCTGTAAAATGGCATCAGACATCTTCCTCACTATCTGAAAAGTAAGATTCACCTTCTTTTCAGGGTGTGAAGTTAGCAATTGTGGGTTGCTCCTTTAGAGCCTGGTAACTACAAACACCTGGAGTATTGCTATTTTGAATTGGCTTGTGGTTGATGAGTCAAATGGTTCAAATGAAAAAAGAATGCAGATGAGAAGCTTCTTTCCTTCCTGGTCTTTACAGGAAGGAACAGCATAGAGCCACTTTTAAATAGCAAGAACTCAATCTTATCTTGGTTACATTTTTCAATACTGCTACTGCCCCCAGTTGCACACAGCACATATTCTCTGACTGAGGACCTGTGGCCATTTAAATGGTCTCTGCTCCCTTGAAGATACTTGTGAGAGAATTACCAGTCATTGGCATCCTGGTTTATTCTGTAGTTTTATTTTCCCTGTAGCTCTGCAAGGGTGTTGCTGAACAGCCTGTCTGTACTGCCTGACTCAGCACCTGTGACACAGAGATATAATCTAATGTGGAGTCTGTAATTTGTAGGATCTTCTAACCACTATTTTGATACACCCCAGCTCAGGAATTTGGAACCTTTTTCCCCTGCTGTAGTGCTGACTGCAAGGAAACTGTATCTGTTCATAAGATCCTGTGAGCCCTTGCATCACTGTAGATAAACCTGGAAGTTTGACTGTTGCAGTGTTGCAAGCGAAGGCTTGTAAAGGCAGCTGAAGCAATTCATTGTGTATCCTATGATTTGCTTTAGCTCACATTAATTAAACGAGATAAAGGAATTGAGTTTGGCTGACATGTTGCTGATGTGTTCAGAGCCCTACTAAATAGCGAGACTCTATAATCTTGAACTACTCAATACACAGAGCTTCAGGTATCTTTGTAATTTGTCTGAATTTGTTTTCCACATGAGCGCGTTTTCTTTCTGTCAGTCCAAGCAATGCCTGTCAAACAACCACCTCCCCAAAACCCGTGTGAACGACGGGCTGAAGATGCGCGCGTCCGTGCGCATGACGCGGTACCTGGAGTCCTGGGGGGCGGCTCGGCCCTTCGCGCACCTCAACCACCGCGAGAGCGTCAGCAGCGACTCCTCCACCTCCCAGGGCCGGCGGAGAAAGGTGAGGGCTCGAGTAGTGGTGGCAACCTACAATTGCAAACTACTCCGGGTGTCTTGTGGTGTGAGACTCAAAATCTGACGTGACTTCTGTGGCTGAATCGATGCCTTAAGTTTTAGCTTTTGTATTTTTCAGATTTTCTACCGCATTAGTGTGTAACTCTAAACTCCATACAGAGTGTCAGTGAACTCTCTTCACAGTGTGGTCAGACAAAACAATCTTTCCAGGCCTGAGAACCAAGGTCACCATCACAGCCTCAGGCCCTGAAAAGTATAAACAAAAGTAAATGGGGGCGGGGGGGAAGCAGACTGGGAGAATGTGACTTCATTACCTGAAGCTGTAATTGGACAATTAACCTCTGATATGCAAATAAACCAAACTTACATCTGCCCAAAAAGCTCGTGACCATTATCCATCTTGGGTGCAGCCTCTCTGAGGCTCCTGCACTGCCCAAGGTGTATCTGTTAGAGGGCTTTAATAAATACCCACTTTATTCTCTAGCTCTGTCTAGCCTCTGTTCTGGGTAGCCACTCCAAGGCATCAGAATGTTTGCTCTTACCTTTGGTGTTCAGTGTGCACACAGAACTGAGAGGGTGTCTGCAATGTCTCTTTCTGTCAGAAGTTAGCCATATTCAGAGTGCCAGTCTCTCTAGAATGTTGCAATCAGGGTATATCTTCAAAGCACAACTATATTTTTTCTATCATTTTTCCATCCTGAGATCCTGCCTGCTACATGTGGTTTTATATAAAAAAAAGATAGATGCACTCAATACTTACTTGAAATGTATAGAGAATAAATAGTTCCTCCACATGCTCTCCCTGCAACTGGATTTTATCAGTAAAGAATTTTCAAGATCAAGAATTCTTAAGGTTTTAAAGATTTTAAAACACAAGGAAACAAATTTTTCCTTCCATCTGCCCTTCCTGAAAGCTGGAAGTAGATGTGCATGCTTTCAGGTGTGGTCCTGGAGCCACAGCTCTAGCAAATTCTAATTTAAGCAACCATCAATCCATTCAGGTGTGTGGAAGTGCTTCCCAGTCTGCTTGCCTCTGCTGGTGCTGGCTTAGTTATTTTGGTGTGTAAAAAAATGAGGAGGAAGATCTCTTTACTTATTTTCTAACAAACTTTTTTGTCAGAAAACACTTCTCATTTGTTAAAGCAGAAAACATTGCCGGAAAGGGTTGATTTTTATCAGCTTTTCTGTTTGAGAATGGTTCTTGATTATATATATATATATTTTTTTAATTTCTGAATGAAAATGGTTTTGGCAGTCTTTTGATGTTTGTTTTCCATAGTTGTTTGCTATTCAGAGAGTGTGTATCTTATTCTTAATTCCTATTTTATTCAGGAAATACCTTTGTGTTCTACTGGGCGTCAGAAAACTTCTGATAGGTTTGTCAAGTACCTTCTTTTCTTTTTTTTTGTGCTCCTGTACTCCTCTTGCAGTTCAGTGTGCTGTAAGCATGTGATCACTTGGCTGATTAATCACTGTGTGTATATGGTAGTCCTGCCTTAGAAAGTTTAAGCTAAATCTTTGGCCTTTAGAAGATTTCTCAGCTCACATTTGTTATTGTTAGCAGACTCTGAAAGGAGCTTCTTGTCTTCCTGTAAGTCTTATTAATGTTTGCCTTTACAATGTGATAAAGAATTGTCATGTATAATGGAACCTGTAGCACTGAGTTTAAAAAGGAGCTGATTTTCACTTGTGGAACATTCCCTCAGTTTGTCAACATGCTGTCCTGAAAAATGCATGACTTCAGTAACTGGAGAAATGCTTAGTAAAGTGCTCATGGGTGTATTTTTTAGTCAGTTTGGAGCATTCTGGCTTAGCTTTTCCCTGGAAGCTTGCCCCACTGTGTGCTGAGAGAGTGTACTCTGTACCCATTACTTGTTTCTGAGTAGCATTTGTGACACAGACTTCATTTCATCCTCAGAAATTCATCTCAGAAGGGAAGGATAGAGGAAGATATTTATGATGAAATGATGTCAACCATTGAAGGCCTCAGTTCAACTAAGTATGCAGTACTTTAATTTTTTCTTCATCTGTTCTTTGAGAAAGCGTTTTCAATTTAAGCCTAGATATAAAATTTACTTATGAAAAATGAGAAGTTATCAGGATTTTTGTCTTGCCCTTTTTTTGATCTTTGTTTTTTACTTAGCTTCTTTTTGGATTTAGTTTAACTATGAGAGTGTTACTGCATTATTATAGCAAGAAGCCAGTGATCAGTCTTGCTCTTCAATGTTTTCTTTATTAAAACAAGAAGTTTCATGAAATGGGGTGCTGTCCTGAACAAAAAACTACATGTTAAGTCAAAACAGAGTTTTGTGGGTAATAAAGTTGCTTTAGTGTCTGGTCCACTGCAGGGGAATGGTCTGTCAGGTGCAGGTCATTCCTTAGGCAGTACATTTGCATTTAAAAGCAGACAAACACAGGCAATGGTGGTGGTTTGGTCTCAGTTTTGTTTTAATTTAAAATACATTATTTGAATTGCTAACAAATGTAAAACGCTGAATTCAAGAAGAAAAACTCTTTCATCTAAATTCTAAGAATGCTGCACCTCAGGTATTCCTAATAGGAGTCTGATATTATTCAGGGGAAGTTTTTGGAGGCTGTGAGCCCTCTCTAACACCTGCTGTTAGACTTTCCTATTCGTAAGCCTTCAGGAAGGTTTGGAGTTACATTTTTTGTGTAGCTGGCAGGTGTTGCTCTCTGTGAGTGTTGGGGATCTGCCTGTCAGATGTATAAAAACACAACTGCTGGTTTGTTCTACTATGAGACATAAAGACCTTGCAGAAGCATCAGATGTGTGTTGGGAGTGGCTGTGGGGTCTCAAGTGCAGCGATGATTTTGTGTCCTGTCCTTGGCTTCTGTGAGCTCCTGGTAACTCCTGTCTCTCTCTGGCTGCAGTCCGTCGTGTGGCAAATCAGAGGACTTCTGTGGGTTCTCACTGATCTTTACAGAACCTGGTCTTGAAAAAGAGGTTGGTAAGAGCAAAATAATCCTTTTTGGTCTTTGATTTGCCCTTCAGAGCAGCATAAGAATATGTCTGAAACTTTTTATTCTGAAACGGGATTCTGGAGGTGACTGCACATCCTAAGAGGTTTTTGGTAACTAATGGAAAGCTGATCTCATGAGTCATTTGAACTGGTCATTCTTTCTTGAGAATGCAAATTCTGAGCTTAAATGAGATTGTCTCTAATCTGTGGTCAAATTCTTGCCATAAGGGAGTTAGTGGGAGTTTGGCAATTTTTCTATATAAACTACTTCCCTCAAAAGTAATGAGATTTAAAGAAGGAAAAAAAGAAAAGGATTTCTGCATCCATAACAAAAATACTTTGTTTTCCATGGCTGTTTCATTGTAGATATAATGGTGGTATTTGTTAGGTGCAGTGTACTTTTTCTGTTTGAATAACTGCTGTTTAATTTACTGTGCTGTGGATGTAGTTACTGGTGTGGGTCTGTACATACATTTTAGGTTTATTTCTGTGTATGTCCTTTTCTGATAAGGATTTTGACCATGGGCATCTGTGGAGAACTGATTTACAAACTGCCTGGATTTCCCTCTAGGCTGGAAATTATCCTTTGGACTGAGCTGTTTTTCTTGAAAGATGTTCAAGTGATTGGCTTTTTTTGGTGGTGGTTTTCTTTTGTCCTGTTTTAATTCTAGGTATATTTTTAATAATACAGTATAAACTTGTATATATATATCATCACAAAAATGTAATAAAATTAAGAAAAAACACCCCTGAAATTACCCTGATGCTTTACTCTCTGTGTTTCAGTATCGCACCATTCCTATTCTGAAACTCAAGAGTTACTTCGTGTGTGCCAGTTTTGTGTTCCTCTGTATATTTGTGATCCAGATGTTTATCATGCCAAAGTAAGTGCTGCTATTTTAATTATTCATAGTTCAAATTAACCAATAGGTAAAGTGAACCTCGTGCATGGAACTTTTTGGAGTTCCTGAGGGGTTATATTTAAGAAACCCCTCAGGAATTAAATTTAATTTACCCCATGATAAAGGAGTGCATTCAAGTTGTTGGCGTAAGAGCCAAGATATCAGTATGAAAATAAAATAGAAATATTTCTTTAATGTTTTGTTTGCTTAGTACACACAGGGAGATGGTCAGTTAATTGAGAAAGACTATAAGAACAGTTGGCTGTAAAAACATTGAGAAGTAGGAAAATGGGATTTAGCTGGTTTAACTGTGCTCAGTGATCCTTTTCTGTAGAGCCACAAGTAGGCAATTTGAGCTGCTTGTCACACCTCCAGGAAAGCAGATGATGGATAATCCTGCAGTTGATGGCACATTTGCTTTTTGTGACTGTTGCAGTGCAGTTTCCATGTGGTTTATACACAGGGCAGTGGCTCAGGCCATCAAGAGCAGAATCTCTTTAAGCAGTGATTGTGCAACAGAACATCTGTAACCTGTGTAATCTTATAGTCATTCGGTGTTATTTGATGAAAAATCATATTTAAACTTTGTTTGTTTTGTGCTTGCTTCTTCTGTTTAGAACTGCAAAACTGGGAATTTCCTTTGGAGTTGTTGCAGTCATCATTGTGTTTATTTTGTTTGTGTGCTTTGCTGAGAAATGTCTGGTAAGTTTACTTTTAAAAAACACTTCCTGTTTTCAAAAGTGGATGGATACGTTTCAGCAACTTGGTCTATCTTTTAGGCTGATGAAATTTTAGTAATTTCAATAGGAGTTACAGGAATCTTAAACCTCAAGTGATGAGAAGATTCCATTGCCTGAAACAGATTTTCATGTCTGAAAATTCTCACAGTAATTCAGAGTTATTTGGGTGCAAGAATGGATGGGTAGGAGGGAGGACATGGGGTTGGTTTTTTAAAATGTATTTTTATTTTTATGTTTGTCATTAATTTTGGTTGTAAATAATGTTATTCTCCATGCTGGAAACAAGTTGGAGCGGAAGATCAGTTTTCATAATAATTTATGAAGTGTAATGAAAGTTACAAACATATGAATAATTTATTGTCAACAATTTCATGGCTGTTAGAATTCCAAATTCACCATTGCATCAATTAGGTGCACTTTGCACTTGCAGTTCCTTTTTTTTTTTTGCATTATTAAACGCTTGCAATTACTGTTTAAAAATATATAGTGACTGAGAGTTCAATGAAACAAAGTGAAAAAATTAATGTCCTCCTCGGTTCATGAGCTGCAGGGAGAGAGAAGGGATTTTAGAGATGGGATTTCAGAATGTTCCTTGCACTCATCAGAGCTGCGCTGTGCCAGAGTGGGGAGAGGGAATCCTGAGGTGCTGCTGAGGATGCACTGCAGCATCCCAGCATGGGCATGGAGCTCTCCCAGGAAAGAAACAGTCCCTTACAGAGCCACGGCCAAGCTGTGGAAAGGGGAAAGAAAAAAATTAAAGAAAATTGCACTCAGGGCATGAGATAAAGATTTATGATGCATTTAATTGTATGGTTAGACAGATATATGGATTTTATATATGTATGGTATTTATATACGTATATAGATGGATTTTTGCATATATGTCTGTAGAGAGAGAGGGGTGTGTGTATGCAGCCGTGTGTTTTTTCTACACCTGCAGAAACACACGGAGAAAACAGAAAATTCCAAGACTGCAGTTGCATCAGACTTCAGTTTTATGCTGGGAGTGTTTTGGTGTAGCAGCATGGAAGAATGCTTGCAGTCATTCAAATTATGCTTTACTGGATGTTTTTCTCTATAGCAACAATTGGAGGATATGGTTGGTTTTGATTTAGTAATCTGAAAATGTAGTTCCAAATATAATATTATAGCTCTGTCACTAAAAAAATAGAAAATTGTTACTGCATTTTTATTGTTTTCCCTAGAACTTTCAAACAGACCAAAATTCTGTATTTTTAAAGCACAAATTCAGAAAATTTTAGCACCCAACCCCTTTGAAAAAAGGAAGCATTGTTTCTATTTTCAGCTGGGGAAAGGTGTTAGACATTGGCTCCGAATGACAACATTCAAAGTTCTAAATTAGAATTCCAGTGAAGGCTTTAGACATGCTCCAGCAGAAAAAAGGCCAACTTTGCATTTAGAAATATTTCTTCTCCTGTATGAAAGTGTTATCCCTGGCACTGAAACAAATTAATTTTGTTTTCAGAAGTGCTGCTCAGATCAGTGGCCTCTCCTGCGCCATCTGTGTGCTGTCTCAGAAAAGGTGGAAACAATGCCTTTACTCAGGCTTCCTTTAGCAGTCATCACTATAGCTGCCTTGCTGACTATAGCCATTTTTAATTTGGTAAGTAATCATATTAATGGATGAGCTTATTGTAAAATCCACAGTTCAAGTAACTTCCTGTGTTCTTTTAAGTACCAGTTTTTGCTGCTTTTTCTAGTGCCTGATTTGCAACATGAGTTGATTTGCAGAGGGATAATGCATGATGTCAAGAGCATTAAAAATAAAAGCTCCTACTTTGTGGAACTGAAAGTACACATGATAGACTTCAGCTCTAGTTTACACCACCTTTTCTTGTTTTCAAAATGGCACTTATAACAACTCTTGATTGTAACCCTCATCACCAAGATGCTTTCCTTTTTTAATGTGGCTTTAAATGTTTGGATGTGGCAGGCAGCACTTTAAGCAGTTCACTGTGGTGTTTGCACTCATTGGTAGTAATGGGGATGAGGGAGGGAAGAATATAGCTTGGCTCTCTTCTAAAAGCAAAGGCATTGAGGATAGGTACTGCTGGAGTAAGGTGGAAATCGTGTCTGTCTTTTAAATTAAGTTTTAATATTATGTTGTACATATTTGAATAGCTGTGCTGTGATTTTATTTAAACAAGCGTTGTGTGTTAACACTTCCACCTAACTGATAGTTAACTGCTAAAACTGATGTCCTCCTGATCCCATGTGTTTGTTTGCCTTGCCGTTCTCCTGATTCCACAGGGAGTTCATTCTGAAAGCAGTGCTGCAAAAAATGCTTAATTTTCTTTCATAGGGTGTTTTTTTCTGCTGGCTTAGGTCCTTAAATTGACTCACAGTGGTGTCATGTGAACACCACCAGAGACAGCCTGAAAGAAAACAGGAACAGCAGCTGTGAAACTGGGGGGTGAGACAAAACCACATGTTTGTGCCAGATAGCTGCTAGATTAACACAGGCATAATGTAAAACTTTACCCCCAATGAGAAAATTAGTAAATTTTAACCTTGCAGCTTGTGTGTGCATATATGTTTAATACAACTACATGGGATGCCATTGTATTTCAACATTTATTCAGTAGGACTGAAAAGACAACCAGATCAGCACTCTTTGTAAAATACAAGGACAAAAAATCAGTGATTACCTGCTAATAAGTTTGTATGATGGTTTTAATGGTATGTTTTGTTTCGTGGTGGTTTTTTTCCCTCCCCTCCAATAAATCAAGGCTACTGAAGAGAACAAGCCTGCCAACTTTACTGGATCAAATGACCTGAGTGCTACCACCAATGTGAGTAGAGTTCCATTTTAATTTCTAGGATTAAAATGAAATGAATCTTGGGTGGTGGGTATAGAATAACAGAACATCCTGAGTTGGAAGGGACCCACAAGGATCATCAAAATCCAACTCCTATTGTATATTTTTTCTTTTTATTTATAAAGATAGGTTGAGTTTTTTTAACTTTTGAATATGAAGATTTGGTCATGACACAGGGCAGTTTTAAGGGATATTTTCTATTGTTACATATGGCTTTCCTGTGCATCGTTTAGAGATTTTTAAAAGTATGGAGTACTTACGGATAAAACTGAAATTTTGGTTTATTTTGGTCTCTCAGCATATTTGGGAGGTGTTCTCTAGCATTTCTGTAAGGGTAAATTCAGCACTTACTAGTGACACAAAAGTGTCACTAGTATTTCTGGGGGTTTCTCTTTTTATGTCTCTAATCCTAAAGAACTGCTGTATTTTGAGTTCATCCAAATGTTTGGGATGCTCCTTTGCCACCTGGCCACCCCTTTAGATGATGGTCATATTTTTGAATGATGTGCAGCAGGTTGTGTGAGGTGCCTTTCATCCAGGTGCTTATCACAGATGATAAGTTACAGATATGAAATGCACATTGTACTCATCTGTTAATTTTTTGTTCTTGCATGTTTGCAAATCAGACTTTTGGAAGCACAGCTCATCCCTGCATTGAGGAAACGTAAGTAATGAATACATCTTACTTTGAAAGCCAGATCTTTGAATGTCGTGTATCTTAATCACAAATGGCAGGTTCTGTTGCTGTATAAAAGGCAGGTTTTTTAGGTATCTGACAGCAGAAAAGTTCTTCATGAAATCAAGATTACTCTTGACAGAGTGGAAGGGCTTAAGTGGCTGACAGACCTCTGTAGGTGTTCTCTACATAGTGGTTCCTTTTTCAGAGGTTTGGCTTGAGGGAGAGTGTTCATTTTCTTTTGGAGTAGACTCAATGCCTTTATGATGACAGAGTAGGTATAAAGTGCTCTGTAAGGGCTCTGATTAGGAGTTGCCTCATAAATTGTTCTGGTTTCGTTCACTTCAGCAGAAATGTTAACTGTTCAGCCAAGAATCTCACAGTTCTGTGGTAGGCCTGTGCTATTACAGGTGGGAAAACTGTGCCTTGTGCATAAAGAGAAATGAATTCCTGGGGAGCAGAAGCTGAGGTAATTTTGGAGTTGCTTGTAGACTGAAGTATGCCAGCTGAGCCCCTCACACGTGTGCCCATGGCTGCAGGCAGCAATCCTGGCTGCACCACACACCTGGGCCATGGTCAGTGCTGCCAGCTGCATGCTGACCTTGGATACCACATCTGAACTAGGATTCCCTTGGAAAGGTGCTCAGTGATTCCATAATGGGAATAGTGGCCATAGCTTGATTATGCTTATTAGCATCAAAGTTCTTATGAAGGAGCTGTGTCTAAGGCTGGATAACCAGTCATGGTCTTCACGTGTTACTGGTTTGGGAGGTGAGAAATGGGTATCTGATTTAGGTTACAATGGGAAAGCACAGTCAAAATAGGTTTAATGTGCTGGACTTGCTGGTTCAGAGCTGGACTATGGTTCAGTCACTGGACTATGAGCCTACTTTAGATTATTCTTGAACTTTAAATAAATAATTGAGTAAATTAATAAACTTCAAGAGATAAATTCTCAACACTTCAGTTTTTATCAGCATTGCTTACTTATGTTGATATTTTTCTGTTTAAATATTTTTGTTTACCCATAACAAATTTAAAAAAGTAAACTAAACTAAATTTTAAGTTCATCCTATTAGTGTCATTAAAAATAAAGCTTTCTTTGATTGCAATTTCTTTGTTTGAAATTGCAGTGACCATTAACTCAGAGCATTTGCTGTGGTTTGAACATCTCTTAGACATAAGTTCTGAATAATGCAAAGGCTCTTTAAATTTCTCTTTTACAGTACTATGCTTACTGCTGTATATTGGGGTTCATTGCCTGCTCGGTGTTTCTTCAAATGAGCTTCGAACTCAAAGTTCTCCTCCTGTCCATTGCTGTGACTGTCTACCTCATCATTTTTAATACCCTCCAGCACAAAGACATCTATGGCAACAGTACCAGGTGCACTGTAAAGTTTCTTATCCTTTAATGTTTCATGTAAGGAGGTGTTAGATTTTTATGCACTTACTGGACTATTGAAATATCAAAATCATGTAACTTTCTGTAAAGTTAACAAGGAAATCTTATTAGACCATGCCACCTTTTTTTTTAATCTTTTTAAACAAAGTGTATGTTCTCTGAAACAATTCTGTAACATGGCTTCTGAGATCCCTGGAAGCCGCGGATTACATTAAGGACTAGGGAGTAGAATATTCATGTCATAATAAGGTTGATCTTCTGTTAAGTTATGAAGAAAAGCCTTGCTAAAAGTCTGAGGTTCAAGCTGTGCTTGTGAGACCTTGGTAGTCAATAGGATGGTGAACTCTTCATGTACTAACCTTACTAAGTGCAGGTGTTTTGAAAAGTAGCAGCAATTTACCTGATCTAATTGCAGAAACTGAAAATACTGAAGAGAAATCACATGCAAAAGTTTTACTGTTAATTTTTAAGTCTTTTCCTCAGCACAGTCTCATAGCTGAAGATTAGAATAAGTTTAGTTTGCAGGGGCTGTAACCTGTCAGCACACCCTAAAACTCTTGAGTGAACTTAATCATTCATATTATGAGAATTTAGATTTGCATTTGTAAAAAATAATAGATGTGGTAAGACTGATCTTACTATGAAATATGAGTGGTGATTCAGATACAGGTGTGATTTAATTGCTTTCTTTGTCTTAGGAATTCAGGTTTTTAAATTGTTATTGTCTTTCCTTCCATAAATAAGAAAGTTTCTTTTCCTACTTCAAGGTTTCATTGTCTGTGTTTTTGTAGGGTGGTGTGGGGTGGGAGCTGAAACTCATTCTGGTGGAAATTAAGATGGCTACATTAAGATAAAGCAGTGTTTACTTGAACATCTCACTACAACAGCCACTGAACAAGGTTTCAACACCCAGTGTGTCCTGATGTGAAATGCATCATTCCATGTGTTGGATGGGCTGATAATCCTTTCTCATTGTTAGGACAGGACCTGTCCCCAGCCAACCACTGTCACAAATGAACAGTGACACTGGTGCAAGTCTGAGCAGACACCCTCTTCCCCTCACCTCCCACCCTAACCCTCCACTGGGCAGATTTTCTTAAAGCATACAGATGACTTTGTATTGCTTTCTTATTTTCAGGCTTTTCATCAAAGAGCCAAGGACAATGACGAATTTATATCTGGTTCTGTTTTACATAACCCTAGTTTTACTTGCAAAACAGGTATGTATTTAAAAACGCAATCACGTAGTTCCTTTACTTGCAGCAAGTTGATTTAAATAAAATGCAAAATGTTGTTCCTTGAAGTTGTGCTCTACATTAGTATGCATTTTTATCTTTTTTTAGTATTCTGGTCTTGCAGATAACATAGTTGTAGTTAGTTATTGGTAATGCAGAAATTATTACTCTGAAAGGATGGGAACATTTTTCTAGTTTTCAACAGTGTTTGCATCACAGACATGAGATCTTCCTGTTCTTCCAGTTTTGATCTATCTGTATTTATGTATCAGTATTAATTCTAAATCAACATAGCCATTCAAGACAAAAATAATCATCATATTATTAAAGTGTCATTTTGGTAAATACACCTCATGGTCCCAAATTACATTTGGTCTTAATGGCTGCTTCATATTTTTCTGACCTTTGCTCTCAAAGTACATGTTTCAGAACTATATAGACTGAAAAGGCCTTGAAGAAACTATTGCTACTACACTTCTTGAGAAAATTGCCTAATATTTTTCAGTGAGTTATTTTATGGCTTTAATTTATCATATTTGGTCTCTTTGCAGATTGACTATTACTGTCGACTGGACTGTCTGTGGAAGAATAAGTTTAAAAAAGAACATGAACAATTTGAAACTATGGAGAATGTTAACAGGCTTTTGCTGGAAAATGTACTCCCAGCACATGTTGCTGCATATTTCATTGGAGAAAAACGAAATGAGGTGTGTTGAGTCTCTCCTATGTGAAGGACAGCAAATTGGACTCCTGTGATATATATTATACATGATGTGAAAAAGAACACAGACTATAAACTATTGCAATCTTTGCCTCTTGTTTGTATTCCAAGACCTTTGTAAACCCAAGAACCTATTAACCAGTCAGCCTCAAAAAAATGAAAACTTTCAGTGTCAGTCCCTGAAATCTGTTCTCAGAATTAGTAGTTCAGCTTCAAGACACGGTTAAGTTTGGCTAATATTTAAACAAGATTTACTGCTTTTCAATGACTGTATTTTACCAGAGAGGACAGATCACAGTTTTTAGAGCAATTAGTTGAGGAACAGATAGTGTCTCCCAGAGAGAAGTTAATTGATAATGATTTCTTAAAAAGAAATCTCATTCTGCTAGCATGCCACCAGAGACAACAATGCTGTGTCTCAGAAGATTGGCAATGTCCAAGCAGATGAAAATGTTTAGGATATCTTTAAGGAATCTCAGCTTTTCCTTAGGCAAATCCACTTTGTTAATGTTTCTGAAAGAATAAGAGATGTGGTTGGCTTCATAGGAGAGCTATACTTTGATTACTGGTTACAAACAATTATCCTGTGTGTGAGTGGCCGTGGGGTAACGTGGCTGCTGACAATGTGTGGGTTTATTGTTTTCCTTCAGGACTGGTACCATCAATCCTACGACTGTGTCTGTGTCATGTTTGCATCAGTACCTGATTTTAAGGTGTTTTACACTGAATGTGATGTCAATAAAGAAGGCCTGGAATGTTTGCGGCTGTTAAATGAAATCATTGCTGATTTTGATGAGGTAATTAAGCTTCTGTTAAAAATGCACTGGATTGCATATTTACTGCAAAATAAGTGTTTCACTAGATCTGTTAGCATTAGAGGGGGAAAAACCATTTCTATGCTGAACTAATATTCTGACTTCAGCCTTGCAATCTTGAAAGATATATTCCCATCTGGTTGGGATTTTCAAGTCCATCATCTAATCCATTAAAAGTATGGTTTTAAAGTCCTGAATTTAAGGACTTTATTTCAGTACTTCGGTGCTTTCATTTCTCCTGTGAGTGGGTAGAGCAAAACTGTGAAACTAACCCTCAGTATTTTATCTAATCTTTATGTGAGTCATAGTATTGCTAGAGATGTTTAATGCTTTTGGTAGACAGTATAAGATTTCTTGTTAAATACTACACTGAAATATGCTATTAAAGTCTCGGGTTTTTGTTTACTTTCTATTCAAACAGCTCTTGTTAAAACCTAAATTTAGTGGTGTTGAGAAAATAAAAACAATTGGAAGCACTTACATGGCAGCAGCTGGTCTCAGTGTTACACCAGGTCAGGAGAACAACCAGGTACGTTGGCTCTGAATCTGCCTTCAGTATTCTGTGGTGCACAGGTATGCTCAAAGTAACAAAAAGTAATGTGATACAAAAAAGTAAATCACGACGGGTGACTCCCTGAAATGTGGAAAAAGATGACAAAAGTGAATTGTCTCCTGCTGAATTCACTATTTATCTCCCAGTTACGTTTTATTTCTGAATTAAGGTATTAAGTCTGTAATCCCAGCATACTTTTTACCTCTTTCATCTTTGATTCCAGTAGTTTAACATTCTTAGGTGCATTACAGAAGGGCTCTAATAATAGAGGAATCAGAGAACAGGAGCCAAAGAAAAGGCCTTCTCAGAACTGGACAGTAGGCTTTTTGTGACACCTGAGAACTGGCACAGAAAGAGAATCCTCAAGTGCCACATTAGGTCTGAAACTGCTACGCAGAAGAATTAACACCAATTTCTCTGGCTCATTTTCAGTATAGCAGGTTTGTGTATGACATTAAGATATATATAATATACCCAAATAATGTAAATGATAATATACCCAAAATATGTAAAATTAAAGCTGAAACCCTAAAGAACAGACATTAATTTGTTATAAAATTTAATCATATCAAACGTGTTGCCTCATAGCCATCCCAGCTGAATTTAATGGAGTTTTGAAATTCTGCAGTTCTGCAGGTACAAGGATGAGTGGCCTCGCCTTTATAAACACTCTAGTCCCTTCTAGTATTGCTTTGGAATTGCAGCCTGCCACAGCCTTCTGTGTTGTAATCTGGTCATTAATATGTGTTCTGACTTGCACAGGATAGGGAAAGGCAACATGCTCACATTGGGATTATGGTGGAGTATGGGATTGCCCTGATGAGTAAACTGGATGGCATCAACCGACATTCCTTTAACAATTTCCGCCTACGCGTTGGTGAGTTCTGCTTGTGGGGAACGTGAACTCCACAGCTCACACAAGGGAGAAATGAGGTGGGATGGTGTAGGTCCAAGTGCTGCATAGCCAAAGGCAGTGTTGTTTGGTCAGCTTTCCAGATAGCTCCTCCATGGATGGGCTTTCTCTCATCACATGAGGGAGCAGTAGGAAGAGTGCAGCTGGATGAATTTGGAGGAAATGAAAGATACAGATGAAGAGTGAACTACCCTGTTAGTGACTGATTACTAAAGACAGTATTGCCATTACAATGTTCATTTCTATATATTAAAATAGAAGAGGAAGAATTCTGCTTTGTGCCCTAGACTTCCCATTTCACAATGAGTGAGTCACTTCACATCTCCTGAGCCTCAGTACAAATATTTATAGAACAGTACTAATACTGATTGCTAGAGAGGTGTTGCAGAATTACGTTTTGGGATGTTTAATGCCCTGAAGCTACAGCTAACAATGAAGCTGGAAGTCACATCATTTTCTAGCTCAGTAATGACACCTGCTTGTGTTCCTCAGGGATCAACCATGGCCCGGTGATCGCCGGTGTGATCGGGGCCCGGAAGCCTCAGTACGACATTTGGGGCAACACTGTCAATGTCGCGAGCCGAATGGAGAGCACGGGGGAGCTTGGCAAGATCCAGGTAAACCTGGGAGCCTTGCAAAGTCCAAGGCATCATTTCTAATTGGTTGTGGAATTTTGCTTTAATGTGAATAATTGGAAGAATTTTGTAAGATTTTCTCATTCTTTTCACACAAAGGTCACAGAAGAAACAAGCAAAATACTACAGGAGCTGGGATACTCCTGTGAATGTAGGGGATTCATTAATGTCAAAGGCAAGGGAGAACTGAGGACTTACTTTGTTTGCACTGAGACAGCCAAATTTCAAGGCATGGGACTGAACTGAGGCTACAATGAAGTTAAAATAGACTTAGATCTGCCTCCCTTCTGTGAAGACATAGAATTTCCCTCCTTATGTGAAGGACTTTATTTTAAAAACACATATACACTGTTCCTATCTCTTCTACATCTCAAGATAAGGGATTTTTTTTTTAATAAAGAAGAATTCTGAGAAGTTCCTACAGGATACACAACCGTCAGTCTGAAAAAGACTACTTTTTCCTGAAGCAATTTGAAGATTTACCTGGAATTGCCATGAAGCATTTTCAGTTAGTCGCTTTCCTTACCTGCACTGGGAGTCTCAACAGCTCCGGAGACAACAGGTGTGGATGCACTGTAGAACTCATTACCATGCTAGAACATTCCATTGCCTGCTTGACACTCACCTGCTTACAGTATTGTGTTTGTCCTGAGGTGCAGTGATACTGAGGGCACTGTGTATCCTGCTTTTAATGCTGAACAGACTTCACAGCAGAAGACAGATGAATAATGGGAAGAGGAATGCAAGGAAACTCAAGTGTATCACACGATAACTGTGCTGAGCTCTTTTGGGAAAAAAACCTGAATTGCACAGTATGGGGTCACTTCACCACCCTCACCTCCTCCACAGCAGTACCTTGTGTTATGCAGATGTTTTCATGACTAAGAGCTGTTCAGAAATAACTTCCATCTAGTTCAGCATGTTTACATTATATTACGTGTTCTCCTTTGTATTTCTCTGTAATTAGTATCTGCATGTGCATTTTGTTCAGTCATGGTAAGTCTTCAATTTTTTACTTTTAAATTTCAAAAAATACATGTGATGGTGAGGAGCATGGGGGACAGGCTCTGACAGCAGCTGCTGTTGCTGATCCCAGCAGGAATTCTGATTCTGTGCTGTTTTCTTGAGGGCACTTAGGGAAGAAAAAAATAATCTGTTCTGAATTGCTGGAAAGCTGAAGAACAGAATTACTAAACTAGTATTAGAAACAGTAGCAGATACTGTATAAACAGACTGTGTCTGTGGTGTTTTTTTTTTTCTGTTCTTATTTCTACAGTTTGACTAGTCACTGGCTGGTTTCTGTGCCTTTCAAAGGCAATGCAGTTTTTTTCATAAACTTGTTTCGAAGGTAACAAAAGGACATATGGAAAAAACGTATTCATAATGGAAATGTTTCAGCAGAGCCTCAATACTGGAAGTATAAGTAGAGCATTTGTAAGATTGTTGTGGACTTCGTGTAAATTAGTTTAGTTTGTAGGGTTTCTAAGCTGTTAGTGGCTTTTGCTGATATCTACACTGGCATTTTTACTTACTGCAATCCCTTAATGTGTTTTCTGTTGGTGGAGATGACAGTGGTTTGTAAGGTAACATCTTGTGCCCAGTTATATCCATTACTAAGGATGGATTCCCCTTTTCCCCATACACCACACGTTAGGGCTGGACAGCACAGTGAGTACAGCACCTGTTAGGCTGAGCCTTACTCCTCTACAAACACAGCAGCATTTCCTAATGCTTTTGTGTTTAGTACCAACCTATCCTGGACAAGTGTTTAAGCAGTCCTGTGCATCACTGCTGCCTTCTAATTACTGTGTAATTTCTTTAGAAGATGAAGTGACTATGTTTCAAGACAGGAACAAACCTAAATATTGTCCAACTGTGGATTAAAAATCGTGCTTGCAGCCTTTGTCAATTTTGTAGATCAAATCTATGTGTGTAGTAGGTCTCCAACAGAAAACAACATTGCAAGAAAATGTAAGAAAACCTGAATTTGAGGTTGTCTAGTTCACACATGAGCTCTGCTAAAGAAGGAAGTGTCATACTCACTTGTGTTAGTCCAAGTCAGTGCTGTAGTTGAATAAACCTTCAAACGGCTTTTGCTACTCTGATATGTTGTATATTTGTAGTTACAGGTGCTCAGCAAGCATTTGTTGAGATATTTATTGTTTTACAGAACCCTGCATGTGTCAAAGGCTCCTTTCAGCAGTCTTTGATGTCATGTTAGGTAAAGTGACCGTTTGTTTTATGAATCTATTTTGAAAAGTGCGTTATGCCTATAAATAGAGCTGGCTCTGAAGTGCTCCTGTTCACAGAACTAGTAATCTGTAGATGTAAGTTATCTATGAAAGAACATTTGCTGTCTGTAATGGCATTTTGAAATGCTTTTGTTTACATGATGTTGCCTGTCAGGCTGGTAACTTGTTTGGGTGTAACTTCAGCTCAACCTCATTTGCAGAAGTGACAGGAAGAGCTGCAGCTTCCAAAGGGGAAGGAGTTGAGTTTGGTTGCAGGTTTAAAAAGACTGCTCAGTTGGTGTGCTGTGCACAGCCTTCTTGCAGAAGTTAGAAACTGTGTAATGAAAACGAGGATGACTAATTTCTCACCAGAACTGGAACTGTATGAGAGCTATATTCAACCACAGAAGAAGTTCAATTTAACAAGCAACTGTATTGAAGTAATTGTTTTCAGCAATCCTTCTGAGAGTGAACTGTGAAACTTAACATTGAGGAAACAATCTTGGTAGAAAAATCTTCCTTGCAGCATTATTTTTTTTTTCTTAAATGGAAAAAATGCACTGTATCTAATTTGAAGAACTAATAACATCTGGAACTAGGAATGTTTTAAAGAACAAACTTTTGTTTTTACTATGAAATAAAAACTTCTTGAAACATGTCTGGTTTTGCAATTATTTTGAGGGAGATACCCAGGAAAAGGAGGCATATTTTTTTATAGTGCTGCAGAGTTAATGGGACTGTTTTTACTCATAACTTGAACTTGGTATTTATCTTTTTTAAAAATGTTCCCAGTAGAAAATGCTTAAAGTGACATCCACGTGTTCAACAGCTGATGAGAAATGTCAACACTTCTGGCATTGGCACCCACCTCTTGCACCATCTAAAGGTGAGTGATGGCAATGAGATGCTGAAAGGAGCCAGTAAGGATTTGGCTAGCATAGTTGCATCTTGTCTTTTTCTTGTAGAATGAAAATGATTTATATAGTAATGGAAAAATTCATTCCCTGGAGTAATAATTCAGCTGCTATTACCTAGAACTGAAAAAATTCCACTGGTGACTATTAACTCTTCTGGGACAATTGAAACTACTGGAGAAAAACCCAGGCTGACAGTTAAAAATTTTGCAATATATTTTAGTAATTGTGAAAGTTTAGTAACAAATGTGTCTGCAGCATTTTTAGAGAGGAAGGAAGGGGAGGAAGGAAGCAAGGATGATGTTGGCCGTAAGACTGAGGGGAGAGGGTGGAATTCACAATGCTGTTTGGCCTGTAAGTTACCTCTCAGTTCAGTTCCCTGCCACTGCACACATCAGGGATGGCTGGAACCCTACAGCTCATTCGCCTTGAGCTCAGGGTTCCACTGGAATTACAGATTAAAGAAAAGCAACATTAAATACAATTAAGGATGCCTGTGGTAGAAGCCACGTGCAGCACTGTGCGATGGTGTGAGTCAGTGAGGAGCACAGGGAAAAGCCTACTTGGGTGAGCCACTGGCTGCACCTGTACCCCTGCAATGCTTGAGTTCTCTGCCTGAGAGCTGTGCTGTTGGTCTGCAGCTTTGGCAACTGCCTTTTAATGTGAGGAGGCTTCAAGAAGTGTGCTCCTTTCTGATAAGCAAGCCTAGAATCATCATCCACAGTGTCTGCTTAATGCCTCTGCATAATATGAAGAACTGTCTGCCTGAGTGCCTCAGAGATGACTGTACTACATCCCTGAGGTGCTTTTACTTGCTGACAGCAGGTGGGCTCTTTAGTCTCACTTCTGGTCACGGGTCTGAGCTTGCCCTCCAGTTTTAGGATACTTTAAGCACACAGCAAGGTTTCTCAAAGAGGAGATTCATTCACATTCAAAGTCTCACAAAGCTGAGCTTTTGTTAATTCATCACACTGCATCAGTTTTATATAAAAAGTTTATTTCTCTTCCTCATGTTCATGAGAGTTGCACAGTAATTTTAAAAAGGGGAAGTTGCATGTTCAGACACTAATGATGTTTGCACTAACCAGACTCACAGACAAGTCTATACATTGCTTCTAGAAACTTTTGGTTGAGTCCCTGCACCAGATATAGGCACATTTTCATTATGCTTTGACTTTTCCAGATACTTTGTAATCTAGGAAAACTTAAATGTGGCAGAGGAGTTTAAAAATAATACAGAATGCAAAAGAATAATTTAGTGCATTTACGTAGCAGAAGTAACTAATACAAACCCTTCAAAAGCCATCAGTTCCAAAATTTAATAAACAAAAGTAATTTAACACACAATATACACGCATGGTGAATGCACCTGAAGGACATTTACCTGGTTCTTAAACAGAATCAAACAAACAGCTGTAAACTGAACAGAATCTTCAGCCTGTAACTGCACCACACTCGTTTTCAGGGACAGTGATGGTCTTTTTAGGCTCTTCAAAGTCTGAAAGTTTACAACAGATAGCAGGTCACTGACCACAGAATGCTCACGTGAAGACATGCATATACAGCAGAGCACACCTCAAGTCATTTGATATTTGTGCAGATAGCCCTGTGTGAGCTGTTTGTTCTGCAACAGTCCCAGAAAATCCTGTGTTTCAGTTGGTTCCATTACAAAGCCTCTGTGTAATGTTACAGAAAAGGCTCAATAATTTTGAAATTGAAATTTCTTCAGCAGTTTCCTTTAAAATAGGAATGACTTCCTGAATTAATCCTACTCTTTCAGTTAAAATGTTACTAGATGAAAACTTTCATAAATGATAGATGGAGTAAATTTGTTGTGTGAACTACATTTCGTGAGAGCAAATTGTTCCTGCCCTACCCTAACTCCAGGTACACTTTTGCTGTGCATGTACTACATGGGGGAGGTCTGGGTCTGACTGAGACTCCACTGACCAGACTCCCTCATCCAGCAAAAATAGCCACTACTTTTGGCTGGATGAGGGGAGCTGAACTCACGCTGTTGACTTCCAAAGCACGACAGCTGGCCAAACTAAGCAAAAGGAGTGCACAGCCAAAAGCCCAGAGAAGAAGGAAGCACGATGTTCTCATTTTAGCAAGCGAGGAATTTTAACTCCTCTCTTGAAACTTCATGCTAAATGGAAGAACTAAAATTGAATGGATTACCAAGCTTTAAAATTTGGCAGTGCTGTAAGACGGATTGTAAAGTAACCATGTAGCTGAACCAAAGTTCCATACACACAAAAGATTCATTTTGGATTGAGACCAAAGGCAGCAACTTTCCATTTGAAACAATTTAAAAAGGAGAGAAGAACCGAAAATTGGAACCACACTACTGCAAGTTCTACTACAAGCCAGTCTAAGGGTTTGTATATGTGGTTCTGTTCCAGCTGAACAGCTGCTACAAGATGTTTTTGTGTACTCACTCACCCTCTGTCAAATCTACCCAGCTGTCCTCTGTCTCAGGTAGAGGAACGGAGATTCCCATTGCTTTCCGGATTCCATAGGTACTGACAATATCACCTGGAGTCACTTGCTGGGCAAGTTCTTTCAGGTTATTGGTTACTCTCTCCGCTAGAAAAGATAAGAGGATGTGTTTATATGCTATATATAGATACAAAATTGCTGAATCACTCTGCACACAGTTTAATTATTTAAGTACAAAGGGAGTTATGTCAAATAATGTTTCTGCACCAGAAGAACTGTGTTGTGCTGCATGCAGCCATGCAAGACGTCCTGGGAACCAAGAGATGGTTTAAGAACAGGAGGAATGAAACAGCTGCTGCCCAAGGCTTGCTGCCATCAGGAAACATCAGAATTTAGAGTAAGGTAATGAAACTTGGGCCACACTCACAGCAGCTGGGAGAGAGCTGGTGGCACCCACACAGCACTGGTGTTAGTAATAGCTGGATTTTGGAATTCAGCACAGATCTTTAGATATACAGAGAGACTGTTCTTGTTGCTACAAACGTGGTTTTCCCTCAGGAGGGAAGCTGTAAGTAGTGAAACCTAAAAAAGACAGTATTTGATCTGGTTTAGACTTGGTGTGATACCAGCTTGGTCATATTTCTTCAATACTGGGGAATTTATCTAATCACATCAATGTGGTTTAGTTCAAACCATGAATAATGTTGCACAAGTCAGTTTTACTTGCCAAACAGGCACTCTGCACACAGTCTCATCTTAGAGGGTTGCCATTAACACAAGCTGTGTAATTAATCTATGAGACAAGCAGGTTTGCTCAAAAACTAATGAACATATGACTGGTGTTAATTAGTGTAATACAGTAGACTGATAACCAGACCCACTCTAGACCAAAGCAGGCCTTAAAATAAGAGCTTGGTAATACTTAGGCAACCCCTGTTCAAAGACATTGCAAAAGTCACAGAGGTACAAGTGTTTGGCTATTGTCTGCCCCATGGCATAGAGAAGCTTCAATCAGTTTTCTCAGTCATTTAGGAATAAAGAGAAAATACTTGCAATTACTGTTCAAAATTTTCATCTGGCTTTACATCCAAAAAAATTTAAATTAATCCTTTAGGCCTAACAGAGCACATGATCTACATTATAGCCCTTGAGATTTTTTCTTTTTTGGAGTTGATAGCAGCTGGGACTTGATCAATTCTGCAAGAATGATTGGAAAAAGTGTATTTACCCAAGTGCATTTCTCTGTAAGATGGACCCAGAAGACAAATCATATTAGGGGGTGGTTTTGTACTCAGTCGCTCATTTTGAGCATCCTGGAGTTCTCTGAGCAGCTTTGTTGTTTCATCAAGTTTCCTCTGGAAGATTTCAGCCTCTGTTTAAAGAGAAAAAGAAAGTCCTGATGAGTAAGATCTAAGTAAGGTCTATTTACTTACTTTATGATATAAAATATTGTAAGGGACTGAGAAACTGGAAGAGTTACAGACATATATCAGAAATATGACTACCAAGAAGACTCACCCTCAGAATCAAACTCTTCTATAGGCAAGCCAAAGTTTGTAACAGCTTTTAGAGCCGTAAGTCTGTCGCTATTAGCAGCGTCCAACCTGGCAGCAATATCAATTTCCATAGTCTGAAAAAAAAAAAAATAAAACCGGTAAGTAATAATTTAGATAATACTTAGCTCAGCCTTGAAATATCAAAAATCAGAACACAAAGATAAGGCCAGTCTGCTCTACAAAAACAAGTGAACATACAGAGGGAAGGCTGAAAAGACACCTTGTGAAACTTAACTGTTCAACAGTTACTCTGTTTACTATTCTATTTCATACCCAACTAGAAAATGGCATCTGCCAAAACCACTGGGGATATGCACAAACAATGTAGTAACTTAAGACTAGCATCCCAATTAAAGAACAGTTTAAAAACTCCTTCAGCTCACCTAAAGGAGATTTTATCAAAGATCTGAGAATCTGAGTATTCAAAAGGAATCTGGGCACTGGCTGCAGATGAAGAGATGCTCCAGGAGAGCAGCCCTGGCCCTAGAACTGCTCTCTAATTGAGCAAAGCCTGGGTGGAATGATTTGAGATCCATAATGTATTGCCTACAGGGGCACCAAGTGAGAACTTCTCAAAGACTGCTACATATCATGTGGCATGTTACATTTACGTCACAAATTCATCTTAACCAACCCAGATTAAGATAGAAACAAAGCTATAGCTCCCAACAATCATAAACAAAAATACACAAGCATTTGCTTCCAGTTCTGTTGATATATACTTAAGATTTAAAGTTTTGAAGAACTTTACTCTCCTCATGCCTACAAAGGGACACATCATTTTCACAAGATTTACAGCCTGTCAAAGTCTCAATGTTGTTGTACAGGCCTGAAAGTTTTACACAATTTTATATCTGTTAGCTTGGACAGGTTGGTTGAAGAAGTTAATTAATACAGAAAAATTTTACCTTTGCATCTTTCATTGCATCACTTCTTTCCTGCGGGCCTTCAGCTTCCTCCAATGGCTCAATAGAAAAAGGATTTTTAAAGAAGGCGTTAAAATTACTCTTTTAAATTCAAAGTAAAATCTTACAAGATGCAGTATTTTTAAAGGCAGGTAACTATGCAATGTGTCATAATGTGCTTTCACTGTAAAGCAAGTTATACTGCAGCTATTTTTTAGGGTCTTTCTTGGGGTATTAATGACTCCTAAGACACATTTTTTCAGCTCAGGTTTTATTTCTCTTTGCAAAGTTCACAGCGATGTCACATCAGAGACTATTTACTGGGGTACAGGAAGAAGAGGAAGAGTGGTTCTTAGAGGCTGAAATGTTTTCTGTTGCTGTAATTAATTGTATTTCTCTTAATCCTGTCAAGAGTAAGCAGCCAAACCCTGTCAGTCAGTGCCACTACTGGGTACTAGAAAAGAGCTAAATGTGAATGGAAAGGTGTGAACGGAAGCAAAAAGATGATCTTAGATCCATGACCTATTTCTAGGATTAATTTAGCTAATATCTGACCCTTTAGTAAAAGCCTACAGTCTGTTTGTTTCAATAGTTTGCATTGATTTGAAACTCAAATCAAGACTTTTAGTTAACAGGAATGGTTCTGTGGAGATTCTCAAATAAACCTTGGCTTGTCAATTACATTAAGGTTCCCAAATGAGCCCCTTTGATTCCAGTTATGTTTAGCACAGACAGGACTGGAATCTCCTAAGAATTTGAAGAGCTGCTGTTTGGTATTCTTACATAGCACATATTTGAGTTTAAAAGCAGGGTTTCAAGTAAAGGCGAAAACTACATATTAATTGTCCTGAACTAAACAGTGGCAGCTAGGAATGTGATAAAATTTTAATGGAAAGAAATGGCCGTCAATGATCACCTCATTTTTAAACAGCTGCTTATTGGTCTTGCAACAAGAGTTAGGGATAATGGGAATGGGATAATGGAGAAAGAATGGGTGATTATATCTCTATCTACAATATGTTAATATTCACATTTCACTAATTGACAATAGAATATTTCCTTTCCAAAAAACGCTGCCACTGGAGACAAAGATCAGTCTTCACTTTTTCCAATTCTAGTTAAAAGGAAGCCCGTCGACAGGATCAACCAAGCTCTTGCTTTACAGCTTGTGTGATAAAACCAAAGACCAGAGAGTACACGAATCCACTCTTACCATTTCTAGTTCTCTGAGAGCTCTAGAATGTCCTCCTTTAGTTAGAACATCAAGCAAACTATCAGCCATTAAGAGAGGATAATCCTGGGATTTCATAAAAAAATCTTGAATACTGAAAGAATAAAGACAATTAAGGTAACTACTTTCATATCAAACATTTAACGTAAAAAAGTTACATAAGGTCAAACCAATATGTACAGCACAGAAAACATGAGAAGCAGCACAGGCTCTGATCTAAATGGCTTGCTTTAGTTCAATCATCCATGCCTTCTGTAGCTGAGGAATTCAGAATGGAACACCAGAAAACTTGGAAAAGGGTAATGCCTCAGGCAGCTGCATCAACACAAAAGCAAACTTGCACAGGCTCTTCATGTTTACACTGTACCATCTCCTAAGAATTTATACCACTATGCCTGCTCCTTATGAAATTCTCACAGTACGAAAGAGCTTTGAAACTTATAATCAAGAGTAATAAACCTCAATTCTAAAAAATAGAATGGATTATTTTTACAAAGCTGTATCTCATTCAAGGCAATAATTAATGTGAAAAAAAATCCAGTTTGTATCAACATTTGTACTACACAGTATTTTTCTGGCTTTGAACGTGAGTCCTTCAGTTATAAATACATCTAAGTTCAGACAGTGTATTCCTAGGAATCAGCAGCATCAAAATTCTTCCATCTAGGCTGATTTCACTTTAGAGGCAGGTTCTTCTACTAAGTATTTGTTTCTTACACAAACAAATCCCTGTGAGCTATAAAGAGAGCAGGGCCATCACTCCACAGCAAAGCCAACCCATCCTGCAGAGAGCTGCACATACTGCTTCTGTCCATGGGAGCTGTACTGTGCATCCTGGGTGCTGGATTACCTGGAAGATCCTTGGTTAGAGTCTTCCCCATATGTTGAGTAGATCAAGTCAGAATCTTCTTTGCTTATGTTGGCAAATGTTGAATCATATGTTGGTGCATAGGAACTGAAGGGTCCGTAATTCAAGTATGTCACTAATGAATAACAACAGCATTAATTATTACCCGGCTTTGCATGCATCAGATAGAAATGAGAAGGGGCTGGAAAACAATCCCCAAAAAGAAACTTCAAAGGAATGTATTTCTTAAGGTGGAAACAAGCCTTCACAGAACACCATCTGTTCACACTGTAACAACTTTTAGTAAGATCTAAATCAAAGGCATTTGTATTTGCAAATATGTCATTAACACCACTGTGTGCCTTAGCACAACATGAAGAGTCTGATGCTGGAAACAGGTTCTCAGGCAACCCTCTGCTCTTTCAAAGCTACCAAAAAACCTCTCTCTATCTGGTAGTTTCTCATCTCAATGTAGATAAAGAGTAAGTATCTTGCCCCTTTTGTACGTATAAATTAAGCTGGACTCTGTGATGCACTGTTTAATTGTGTGATAGATAAAAAGTATCACGGAAGGGTTTGGTTTGGAAGGGACCTTAAGATCATCTAGTTCCGACACCTGTGCCATGGGCAGGGGCATGTAGTAATGTGCTTTATCTTTAGAAATCCTTAGTTCCAAATTTGTGTCCCAGTAACAACATCAACACACTTTGTTTACGCAAGAAGAAGGACTTGTATTTTTAAAAAATTGGCACTTACCTGGAGTAACCTTGTTTCTTTTATCTTCTTTGAACCCTTGTAATGTATTAACTCCTGACTGAAGCCTTCCTGCTGTCATTCCCAGCTTTACAGGGCAGTAACCTGGTTCTGCAATAGGATATATCAAAATATAGAAACAGAGAAGACATAGGAAGATGTCTAAACCCATTTAATACTCACAGCTAAAAACTCAGAATAAACAGGACATGGCTCTCAAAGTGTGCTTTCCTATCCAAATGTTTCATACTAATGGTCTGGGACCCAGAGAGCTCCCAGTTCTGAAACATCTGTGATCTTCTGGGTCAGCAGACACTGCACTCTGTACATGGACCAGAAATAAGAGGATCCCGGGAAATTCTCCAACAGCAAAAATTTTCTTTTGCAGCTTCTACAAACCAGAGGAGCAACAGCACTGAGGGCTCCCACCAGCTGCTCCTAACAACAGCCACATCTACATGATCCCTCAGGTGCCGTTTTTTCAATCCAGATCTTTATCAGACTGGAAAGAGGCATTCAATTCTTGGTCAGGATTTGCTCATCTGCCCCTACAAAGAAGCAGCAAACCAAGGCAGGTGAAGTGGCTTGTTACCTGAACCATGCCAACTTACCTCCTGCAGCAAGGTCAACTGGATTAAGAAGGCCCAGAGTTGTTGTGCCATCTGGTTTTCTTCTTTCAAATTCACACTGAAATAAGATCAGACTGTTTTAATTTACATAGTATTTGACATTCCTGGTCTTTAAACTAATGAAAACATTTAATGAAACTGTCCTATCTGCAGGAATAAGAAAGGAAATCAGTCACTCTGAAGTGAGTGCTGCTCTAAATTTTTACTTTCACTAGGTAAGTTTATTATTGGTATAGGCACAAGGAATTAAGATATTATGATAAATATTAATGTTTCTGCAGAGGCCAAGAGACAAAAAATGTAAGGAATTAAACAGGCACAGTATCACCAAATTGAGTTCCTTCTCCTGTAACATTAATAACCTCTGATCAGGTATGTGTCTGTTTCAGAACTATGAGATTTTTGCAGGTCAGATTTATTTTCTTGAGCTTTCTACTATTGATCCTTTTCTATTACTTTATTGAAAATTTAAGCTCAACCTGCTCTGCTGATGAAATTCAGCATGCATTCAAACAGCACTTTTATTTTAACCTTATGATGCTATATTGATGATCAATGGTGTAAAATGGTGTAAGCTGCAGTAAAAGCAGATGTGGAGTTTCAGCTGGTATAAGAAGCCAAGGAAAGCTGGTTTATGGGAAAGTGAAAGGAGCTACCAAGTAGCCCAATACTCACCTGGCTGTTTGCAAGGCGTCTGGTTAACTTGCCCCCAGACTCCCTGACAATCCGATCAATCTGCTCTTGTTCCCTTTCCAAGCTATTGCTTCGTAATTTGTCTTCAAGCAGGTCTTTGTCCTTCCTGTGAATATACCCACACAACTTAGGGACTAGCTGGAATACCAACTGGCTATATATAACACAACAGGATACTGTGACAACATTGTTTTAGCCAACTCTGCAACTGGGTCTGTAGACAAAACAACTAACAACAACAAAAAGTGCCACTGAATATGACTGTATTTGATACAGCTGGGGAAGGCACATGACAAAGGTTTACATCAGCAAATGCTATGTTAGTAACAGTAAAGATCTCAGTGTAAAAGTCACCCACAAAACTAAGATACTTTTGATATATGAGATAATCTCAATTTTAGTATCCAGTATTTATCTACCTAAATATTTACTGTCTTCATAGCTGGTATTTGTAGATATGAAAAGCTATTTCAGAAATTTCACTTTCTGCAGCTAGGCAGCTGCATGTTTCAAATACAACTACTATGTAAACAAACAAAAAAAAGTAACCAAAACCATGTAGTTTTTTGTACCAAAATGTTTAAAAGCTCATGTCTGCAAGCTTTCTCCAAAAATATATACAAGTTCTGTGAAATGGACACTAAAACAGAAAATAACTGAAGGAATGGAGTTGATGAGCAGTACAAGATACCTACATGCAAAAATGATTGCATCATAAATGATTCTAAACTTATTTGGTTTCAGCAGAGGAGGATGCTTTTATGTAAGTGTTGAACCCTTGAGATTAAAATGTCTTAGTGTCTAAGCAGAACCAGAAAGAGAGAAACCCACATCCACTGGTCCCCAAGTAGAACCCTAAGTCATCTTGTTGCAGTAGCATTTAAAATGTGTATCCCATAACTACTCAGATAATACTTCACTTTTTGTGCTCTTTGCTAGGTGATTTGAATGCTTTGGTGTCACCATCCATAGATTCTCCTCTGTCTTTCCCAGGACCATTTTCCTCTTCCCCAGTTTGCTGCAGTTCTGTCTTGTCCTTCTGCTTCCTCGTCTTCTGTAGGTCAGCCATGAATTCTATACTTTGTTTCAGGCTCTGAATTCTCTCCTAAATAACATTAAAATCCTTTTATTTGCTGCTTCAATTAATCTTTTTGTAACCTACCCATAGAGGCTCATTTAATTTCAGTTCTTTCTTTCTTACACTAGCAAATATAAACAGAGTTTAGAAAGCAAAATTCTGAATGCAACTATTTCTACAATGACTGATCTGGCAGCAGTACTAAAACAAAGTAATATTTATATTCTAATATATAAGCATTTGACAAATAGCAAGCAAGGTTTTATTAATTTTCAAGGGATCCCTGTAAAAGTGAATAAAGAGGGATCAAAAAAAGAAGCAGTATACTTTTAAATATTTTGGTTGGTGTTTTTTGTTACCTGGCTAAGTATCTTCATCCCTGAGTGCAGCAGTTTTTTTGCAGCTTTGTAGTAAATTGTGTCTGGCTTGTTGTAAATCATTGCATTATTACACATCAGTTTGAAGTTATCCTGTACAAACATTAATAATTTTGGAATGAAAGTTAATTTTACAGCATACTACACTGATACTCTTGTTGCAAATGTGGTGTCTTGAACTTCAGGGGAAAAAACTTAAAAGAATACTTTTAATGAATGAATTTAAGAAATCTATTAAAAATGTAAACAGGAATAAGTATGTAACTTAGTTTTAAGGCTTGAATCTCTCAGTCTAACACACATCCTGAAAATATTCTTAAATGTTCAGTATTGTTTGCAGTCTTTAAAGTTTTAAGGGAAGTTCTCTTAGCTAAAAAGCAATCAGCAGTCATTAAAACAAAACCACTGTGATGCAACACAACAAAGACAATGAAAAGCTGCAGTTCAAAGTTCAATTATTACAAAGGACATCCCTAAGTTTTAGTTACCATGAAGCAATGTATGCATGTCTGAAATTCAAGTGAGCTAGAAACTGAACTTCCATACTCACTGCAGCCTCTACAGGTGGATATGTTTTATCATGTTCTCATCTATTTACAAAGTTAAAATTACAAATTAACCAGAAACAGCTGTTACAACAGGGAATATTTTTCTTAGGTTTTGGAGATCAAAAGAATGTGCAAGAAAATACAACCAATACTATTCACTAGCATCTGCCTAATTGTTAATTACACACAAATTACACCTCTCAGGTCCTCATCTAGCCCCATAAAGAACTAGAGAGTACTTCTGATGAAGAAAACAAAACAAAACTATGCCCTACATCTTTTAAAAGCTTTAGGAGGCTTTCAAAACAGGCTCTTGAATCCATTAGGCACACTACAGCACCAGGATAAGTAGTTGCTGCCAACAGAACTGATCTCACAGTGCCTTCACTTGTAGATCTACGTGACTAGATTAGCCTGGAAGAAGTAACAGACCTAAAACAACAGGCTGAACAACAAACTGACAGGTTCTGTGCAATCCTGCACAAAACCTGAAACCATCTGCACCTATTTGAGATGCACATTTACAAGCCAGAAGTGTTTTCTCTTTTACTGTCAGAACTTACTTGCTCACAAAAATTCAAGAAGAAACATTTGAGGCAGAAGTACAGGTTCTTTTTGGCATCTTTACATTCTCATAAAATACTAGACTTCAAGTCAATTGAGCATAATACACTTTTGTAGTCAAAACAAAATTCAAAGCATTACCTTTAATTCTTCTATGGACTGGTACCCATTGTTCTTGATCTTCTCTTTCATGGTACTAAAATCCATTGGGTTTTTAATGATCATGGAATAGCCAGGGGCAATAAAGTCAGTCACAGGAAATGAAAAGAAAGAACTTGGATCCTTTCTGTTAAGAAATGAAAGACGGTTTTTTATGTTTCAACTTATAACAAAGAACATACTGAGTTTGGAATTAAATAGAAAGGAAATGACTAAGCTGAAAGGGAATCAGAACTATAAAGAGAGAAATAGCTTGTGTCAGCATAATCTTTCCCTTTCATGGTTGAAAAGATCTCATATGCAAACCCTTACACCAAAAAAGTGCTACAAATATATTTCAGAAGTTATTGCTATATTTTGATAACTACCTGTGTCCCTAAGAAGGAGAAAAAATCCAAGCTTTTTTCTCAAGGTTTTGTATTTTAACAAAGGCATTGGATACTATATTAGAATGAATTAAAAAATAAAAGAAATATATATCATAAGAATATTGTTGTATCACAAGAATAATCTTGTAATCGATTACTCAGAAATTATCAGGAGGGAAGAGACAGGGTTCAAAATCAGAAGTGCTGCTTTTTGTATGCACAGAAAGTGAGCCAAAACTAACACAGGCATTTTTTTATTGTTTATGTTTTTTGAAACTGACACCACACCTAGGTCTTGAAAATTAAAGGATAAGAGAAAACTTGCAAACAAAGTTTCAAGCTCAATCCGGTGAGACACCTAAAGGGAAAGATCTTTCAACCACTCTTGTACAAGACACAGATACTTTTAAAGTCAAGAAAGATTATCTTAAATAAGAGGCTACTTGAAAGAACTGCAGACTTGCAGACTGTAGACTTGATTGTTTTAAACAAAAGACATTGGGTTGGTAAGACAGTAAGAGAACATTGTTGAAGTTTTCAAGTGCATACTTCCTTTTCATAATAAATAGTGCTAAAATAAGAGAACTCAAGGTAAAAACTTCGGTAAGTTGATAATAAAATCTTGTGCCTTCCTTTCAAAAGGTTCCCCTGAAGAAAGCATCACATTACTGAAAAATTGTCCTGGTTTTGAAAGCTTTTTAAAACTACTACAAACTTGAAACTGGAGGTGCTCACAAAAAGCCTAAACTGAAGAGAAGTTCTAAGTACAACGTACTTAAACTAGCACTTAAATTCCTAAAATAGCCCTCTTAGCAATCTATTTAACAATAATAGTTTCACTCAGCTTTGTATGTGCCCCTTCATTCACATAAGTGGATGCTATTTTCATTTCACAGCTCTGGAGCACAGACATTACCTCTGCAGCTGTCTCATGAGTTGATTCAGAGCTTCCTGAAGCGGTGTCTGTTCCACCTCTAGACCAAAAAGAAGAGGAGGAGAAAGGGTGTGAGGCAGAACTGACTGCACAAGGTATTAAACTTCCAAGATAACAGAAATCAACTAAACAAAACTGGTGCACCCTGAGAATTCAGTCTAAAGAAAGAATACGACAGGCAAACCCCAAGATACCTACAGGGGATCTACTTTTCTCATTGCCCTTACTTCACACTCTGCTTGACGCTGACAGAAGGGCCAGATAGCACTCTGCAAAGGAAGCTACAGCAACCTAATTCCAAGCTTTTGTATGAGATGGAGAAAAACACTGAGATGGCAAGAAATGCCAAGCCACTTGGTACAGAAACAAAGAACAATAAAACACGAGTCAATTACAGAAAACATGAATTAGCAAAAGAAATTTCTTTTTTTCCCCTACCTTCCTGCTTTGATAAAGTGCTCGTCAGTGGTTTCTCTGGAGACAATTCCATTCTGATGGGAGTCTGACATTTCATTTCCTGTTCTCCCTCACTGTCTCCATGGTCTCGATCTCGTTTTCTTTTGTCCTCCTGGAAAGATTGGTATGGAAATGTAAGAACAAACCCTACATTATTACTGTACATATTGCTCTCTAGATTTTTGAAAACAAATTCACTAAGTTAAAAAATGAGAATAGTTTGTGTTAAAAAATTCTGTGTTCTTTAGGTACTGTCTCCATCTGCTGGACACTGAAATAATTCAGCCATACAATGCAATATATCACTGAATTAGTTTTTTAGAAAATGTGACAGGTGTGTATCCTTTAAAATTAAGACTGGGAACACCTCATACACCGAGTCTGAATGTATTCCAGTTTAAGGATACAAGTTATGGTCATATTTGCCGATCTTTTGATGTGAAACCTAGAGAAAGTCAAAACATTGTTTTGCTAAAATGCAGGAGCATGAACACATACCTTAACTTTTCTCTTTCTTTTCTCCTTTTCTTCGCCAAGAACTTGTTTTTCTCCTTTCTTTCTCTTTTTCCTTTTTCTGTCCTTGTGTTTTTCATGTTCAGATTTGTCTTCGTAGAGACTGGAATCAAGTCCTGCATTTCCAGTGGAGAGCTCAGCAACTTCATTTCCTCCAACTTTCAACACCAGCTTCAGTGGCTTTTCTACGTATTCTTAAACCAGCAGAGAAACAAGCCGTGTGAGTACCAAAGAAAACACATACATTCCCGTCCGCAATAACCTCGCGCGATCCCTCCGCTGCCTCTGGCTTCTTTCAGAGGCTGTCACCGCACCATTTCCTCATTTCCAGTCCCTGCAGCAGCTTCTCCCCCGCGCAGAGCCGAGCCCGCCGCCCATCTCCCGAGCCCGGGCCCGCGGGCGGAGCGAGGGCCCCGCTGCCCGCAGCCTCAGCCCGGAGCGTTCAAACAGCCCCGGCGCTGGGCCCGGCGGGGCGGGGCGGGCGCCGCTGGGGGCTCCAGGGCCCGCATCCGCTGCGGGCCGCGCGGCCCAGCGGCCTCTGCCCGCCCAGCCGCGTAGGGACCCACCCTCGTAGGGATGTTTGTCCGACTTGTGCTTCTTGTGCTTCTTCCCCATGGCCCCGGCCCGGCCCGCCCGGGAGAGGCCGCGCTGTTGAGGCGGAGCCCGGCCCGGCCCGGTGCAGGCGATGGCGGCCCGCAGCGCCCCCTGGCGCGCTGGAGGTCTGGCGCAGGCGCAGTGGCGGGCGGGGAGCGGCGACATGGCCGGGCAGCGGCGGCGTGAGGGATCCGCAGCCCCTGAACCCCGATCCGCAATCCGCGATCCCTGACTCGCAATCCGCGGTCCCTGATGTGCTCCGCGCTTGTAAGAGGCGAGCTCGGGGCATTTTCCCTTGTGAGCAGCCCGTGCGCTCCCCGGGCAGCGTCGCCTCTCCAGAACCCTCACAGCGTCCTACCGAATGTTCAGGGCTGGAAGAGACCTTTAAAATCCTCAAGTCCCGCTGTCAAGCCAGCACTATCACTGTAGTCCCTAACCCACATCACCCAGCGCCAGATCCACGCGCGTCTTAAACACCTCCGGGGATGGTGACTCCACCACCTCTCTGACAGCCAGCCTGTTCCAATGCCTGACTACCCGAATAGTGAGTTTCTTTTTCCAGTATCGAATCAGCACATCCCCTCACGCAGCTCCCCGCCTGCAGCTCCTCGCTGCTGCCCCGGCGGTGTCCCCTGCTCCCAGCCTGGGGGGGCTGTGCCCGCGTCCCTGTCCCTTATCCCACCCTTGGGAATAGACAGTGTAGAGCTGTCTGACACTTCGGCAGCATTCACTGAGGCTGGAAAAGACCTCTGCGGCCATCGAGTCCCACATGTGACCCATCTCCACGGTGTCAACCAGACCCTGGCACTGAGTGCCATGTCCAGTCTGTTCTTAAACACACGCAGGGATGGTGACTCCACCACCTGAGTCCTCAGCCTGAGTCCTGCTGTGTGCGCAGGACCCGGTGCCACAGACTGTCCTCTGCCATGGCTGTGAGCGCCAGGGACCAAAGGTGACAGCAGCAGGAGGGGCAGCCTGTCCTTCTGGCAGCAGAGTTTGCTCTGCACCCCACTGGATGCCAAGGGGCCTGCGAGGTTTGCCGGCTCCTTGGCTGTGGTGTGGCCAAGGCCTGGTGGCTGCTGCCGGCCAGGCACGTCAGGCAGAGCTCCAGCTCATCACAGACCCTCAATCCACAACAAAGCCTTGCTGTTCCTGGAGTTTGAGAACCTGTGCCCAAATTTGTATCAGTGAGAAGAGCAGGGCATGTGTCTGCCCGAGGAAGGGTTGGCAGAGGTGTGTCCAGTCTGTACCCATCCAAGGGACACGTCTCTCCACACAGCAGTGATGGCTGTGCCTGTCCTGCACAGGCCGGGACAGACTCAGCCTTGCTGACTGAGTGCTTAAGCTTGCTCACCAGTTTTGAAAGCAATTACTTTATAATCAGGTTAAAACTCTAAGGAAAATATATATATTGTCCATTACAGGTCAAAAATAACTTAGAAATTCTGACCTCCTAGAAATGTTGGAAGTTGCCCATTTGCCTTGCCTGGGAGTGCTCCCAAGGCAAGCAACTGGTTTTCAAAATTAAGTGCAACAGTCCTTCAAAGTTAATAGTGTGTTTGTTGCTATTGCTTAAGCTGCAGCCATTGGTGTTTCAACAAGACTGTTTAAGTATTGTTTTCTGCCAAGACCTCTTCTATAATGCATCTTGAAATTTCACTTCTCTGAAGTATGGAGTGCAGAAATAAACTCCTTCTATTTCAAAAGAGAACATTAAATTTATTCCCACACAATAGTCCTGTAAGTATTCCTCAAGTTTGTTGAATCATATGTGATGTTTTATAGCCAAAAAGAAAAAAAAAGTTGTTAATTAGTAATTTATGATATGTGTGGCTGTACAGCAATACAAGGTTTATTTTGAGAGCTTGTGAAGATCGAGAAAATCTCTTGTCTGTTGTCCATTCAGTCACCGGGAGTGTAATCAGATGTGACAGCTTTGTTTTGCATTTTGCTGGTTACATTACTGTCATTTGGTATCCTACTCAGAGAATTGTGTGGGTGGTGCTCTGGAATAAACCACAGCTTTCCTGCTTGATCTTACTCCAGTAGTTTGAAATTCAGCTATAATGGACACAGTTGTTTTTTTAATTCACATCTGGATCCTTTAATACTCTTATTACATATGCAGTGAATGTTCTTAAGCATACTTTAGTGAGAGGTTGAGGGCTTTTGCTTGAGATGTAGAAAATACAAGACTAGTAAATATTTAAAGGACGTGTTTTATAGAATGAAAAAAATGTTGCTATATCCTCTGTTCCCACAAGAAGATTGGCAGACTTTCTGAGGTTTTTTCTTTTAGATGTCATACGGCAAGACCATTTGTTCAATTGCTATTGTGAAATTTCCAGACTAATCTTGTCCTGAATTTAATAAAATCTCAGAGAGTTACACACAAGCGAGTAATGTGAGATCTGGCCAATACGGAGCGGTGGAGAGGTGCTCAGTGTGTCCTTCAATAGCATCCTGTGGGTCAGAGAAGGATACTTCTGAACAGTTAGTCCTCACACACACACCCAGAATACACGCTGGCTTTGCCATCCTTGTCTCTATTTCCCATTAAAAGATCAGTATTTCTTCCCTCTCCAAACCCCTCATACCCTAGTTGGGCATAGTGTCTGAAACACCATATGAAGAGTGTTATCACTGTTTGATATTAGAAAGGCAAGGTCTCCTTGTTGGTTGAATGTGCAGGATTAATAATTTCAATTCATTGCATATTTTCTGGGGGTTGTGTTCTTAATCTGTGTTAAGTTTCTAAAGCAACTAGCACTTAGGAGTGAGAGACAATAATGTGTGTTGTTACCCCTGTTTGCCACTAACAGAGAAAATGTTTGAAAGTAGATCATTGAGTCATGAATGGTTTGGGTTGGAAAGGACCTTAAAGACCACCTAGTTCCAATCCCTCTGCCATGGACAGGGACACCTTTCAGTAAACCAGGTTGCTCAGATCTCCATCCAGTCTAGCCTTTAACATTTCCAAGATGTCCAAGTGTTTTCACGTGTACATTTTCCATCTCATAAAGAACTTCTATGGAGATCCGTGGAAAGCATAAGATCATATTAGTGTATAATCATTTAGCTAAACATCAAATACTGCAATTATTTAAATTGGTCATGGGGTTATTTTTTTGTTTGTTTGTTTTGTTTGTTTTGTTTTGTTTTTTCCCCAAACAAAACCAGAAGAATGCAATAAGCAGGACATTTGTGGGTTTCTCTTTGCTCAGTGAATATATAGCATAGGCATTATAATTTAATGTGTTAACAGAGATTTAAAAAACTCAGTGAAACCTTGTTGCTTTAATCACTGCTTCAGGGGGAAGAGGTAGATCCTGGTAACAGCAGAAAGGTGCAGAGGCTGCTGCAAGGCACAGGAGCAGAGTGTGCCAAAGTCTGGAATAAGGTTTCTGTGAATGCACAACCATATACAAACCTGGGATGCTAAAGAAACTGGGAGTTTTTCATAAGCAGGTTTGGTTTATAGTCTGTGACATGTGGAAACATTGGAATAAACAGTTTTTGTGACAGACATTCATTTAAAACCAGCATTTTACACTAATATACCTTTCTAGAAGTACCTGAACACATGTGGCTGAAGTAAAGAATTTAGTCAATATTTTATTGATTGTTGTGTTATTAATATGACTTTTAAATCAGTTACTCATTCACTGAAAGATGTGATCAGTATGACTATTTTTTTGGTTCTGTGAGTATTAAAGGGACATTGTCATTTTCCATGTTCATATCCTGACATTCACTGGACAGATGGAATTTTTTCCCTTAGTTTGAATAGACAGTCTCATCATTATGTCGCATTTTATCTTTTTTCAATTTAGCACTGAAGCGTCTAATTCATTTACTCATGACAATAGGCAATTATCTCTTTCTACCCCAAGATCCTTATGACTGTAACAAACCTTATAATAAGATTGTAATTTAGTCATAAGGATGATTATCTTATGGTCTATGGTCCACTCCTATGGATCATGCTCTAAGATCTGTGTGTATTTGTACAAGTCTGTGTTTTGTAAATATCTTTCCCGTGACCTTGCTCAATCCTGAAGGCACTTCTTTTAATAACTCTTTTGAAGTGATTTTGTGCACCTGAAGAAATACCTTGTTGCACACCTCTGAACTAAAATAGCAAAATTTTTGCTAGACATGCATGAAATTGCAGGAAATTTAAACATTTATGACCTTGGTTCTTGTCTGCTATTGCTGCACAGGTTGTGAAAATTAAACAGGATTCAGCTGGATCCTCATGAGAGGAGATTGATGGACAAATGGGATTTATCCATCGTCCCTGCTTTTCCCTAGTCAAGTGGAGGATTTGGAGCAAAAGAGGAGAGAAAACTGAACAGCAAGCAAGTTGGAACTGAAGCCTGTCTTTGCAATTGCAGCTGGTAGTTTCCTTGGGGGGGAGAGATGTTGCTGTCAAAGGCCAGTATATTTTATATAGCTATATATAGCTATATATTTTGTCAAAATATGCAGTGAATTTCCAGATAAAACCACACCATATGGGAGCAGCATAAGACTGGGCATTGAGATTGAGGATAAAAAGTCTGAACTCTAGTTTGAACTGATGGGTTGAACCTAATAATTTTTGAGATGTAACTAAATTATAATTACTCATGATTCTAAGCCTAATCTCATTGCCCTCACTCATGTGTGTAGTCCTGCTCATTTCAAATACATGCAAGATTTACTTGTTCAGTTAACACATTACCAGTCAGTTCTGAACTTCCTTGATTCACATACTTGGGCAGACTTTAATTAAAGTCCTAAGCATTCTTCCCTGCAGTATGTATTTTAACTACTTTTGTCATGTTTTAAATTGAATAAAATATCTAAAAATGCCTGTGCTCATAGCAGGCACATCACAATGCTCCATTAGACTTGTGTATTACCCAAATAAAGGTGGAGGGACACTTTTTCCTAGTAAGTTTTAAGTTGCTGTAAGAGGAAAAAAGACGATGAAATTTGTACTTGTATTAAATTTGCACTTGTAAGCTATAATAAGAGAAAGTTTAGTACAAGTGTCTAGCTGAATCTCTTAAATGATAATCCCGTTAATTTTTTTCAGTAGCAATTCATCTTTTAAATTCAGTTTTGTTTTGTGTAGTGGTATCTCTAGAGGAAACATACTGAACAGCAAAAATAAGAGCATTAGGCCACTTGGTGGTGTAATATGCAAAGGAAAAGCAACTTGTCATGTTCAAGATAGGGAAATTTACATAATAGACTATTTTTGTTTGCTAATTATTTGATTAAGCACAGTAGAAGACATTACATGAATGGTTACTTTTTAAAGACCTTTAATTTCATGCAAGTGGTCAAGCAGATTTTGTAGGATAAATTCTAGATTTAGCTCAGCTCTTTCTGGAGGTGTTTGCATTCAAACTATTAATGGTCTGTAAGTTGGTTCAGAAATCCTGATGCAGTTCTCTGTGGCAAATGTATGATTTAAAAATGGACAGGGCCACATGGGATCTGCAATGTCCTCTCACTGTGTAACAGCTTTGGTTTTCATCTGCTGGAGTCCGGTGTTCTTCACATTCCCAACAGGTACAGCAGCTTCTCCGCAGGTATTTGTATTTTACACTGACCGGGAAGCTGGGAGGAGCCGTGACATTGCAGTGCTCCGGGGGTGGCTTGAGCTGCACAGGCTGTGAGCAGGAAGCTGAGAGAATGGCCACCAGAAAAGCCCTGTACTCTCCTACAAATGCAGGTGAAACACGTGGGCACTTGAGCAGGGAGCACCAGAGGGGAGGCTGATGTGTGCAAGGGCAGGTTGGTGGGGCCTTTTAAAATATCTCCATACAACGAGAAGAATTAAAGGTCCAGCCTGCTGTCCCCTTTCGTTTAAACTTCTTTAAGGAAGGTGTTTGAGCTCAGCAGGGTGCCACAGGGTCTGCAGAACAGTCTGTGCAGAGACTAAACTTCGTATTTGTTGCACTGGTGTTCCTGTCAAGGGAGAAAAATGAAGATAAAAGAATCAGTATAATGCTGCTCTGCAAATTCTAGCAGAAGTAAACAGTTTCTGTGCTAAGTGTGGTCCACTGAGGAATGTCACTGTTAATCAGACTATTGTTCTGAAGCAGTAATCACAATTTTCATTCTGGGGGACAGAAAAACTGAGGGAAAAAAGAGGAATTTTCTATTCCTGTTTGACAGAAACATCAAACGAACAGTTAAGTTTTATTTTCAGATTGAGGAAGGAAAAAAATAAGGATGTTTTGACTGGTATTTGGCTTGAATTTGGTTTAGCTTTTTAGTCTACAACCTAGAAAGAAATGAAAATTAAGACCAACTTCAGCATGGGCTGTTCAGATTAAACTGAAGATCTCATGTAGCTTTCTCCTTGATGACTTTACCATATTTAGGTACTAAAAGAAGTAGCAGTTCTCATGTTAAGTAGTAGGAGTTGCTAATGTTAAAAACAAAAAGCCAGGTTAGTGTCCCAGTGGGTACTAACCTACTTGGGACCTTGTCTTAGGTTTTGCTGCATTTCCCTGGCAATCCAGAATGTGTAATAGAAATAAGACCTTCACATGTTAGCTGTAAGGAGAGGCTTACTCTTTAAATTGGTACAGGGTGCACTCTGGTGCTTCAGAAGACAGACAACACCAGTGATGGTTATCTGCTGTTTATAATGTTTGTTCTGAAGGATAATGACATCCTGGATCACATTCTCCTGGAATACCTTATGCACGCCACAAATTATTGCATAAATTAGAGCAGAATATTTTTAACTTTCCTACCGCAAACCAGGTGGCAGATAATTGATCTTTTTCTATATGTTACACATATTGTCTCCTGAAACTTCCAAGTGGTACTGATGAATAAAGATGAAATGTGAATGGGAACTCACAATTTGTAACAAGCTTCTGTAGCTCCTGTGATATGCTCTGCAATTTTGTTCTCTGAGTGAGAGCAGCATAACCAGACTGTACTGCAGGGTCACTTGACTCTTTAGATTGCTGATTATATGTAACCAAAATAATATTATTTCAATATCCAGATGTCTAGGACCTGGTGCAAACCATGAATCTCTGAGAAATTACAAAGAACTTTGACTTTAAGCTTCTGCCTTTTTTTTTTTTTTTCTAAATTTTTATAAATTTTTTTTTATTCTGAACCCACTTGGTAGAATACAGTCTTTAGAAAATATCGGCTGAGGTCAGAAAGTGACAGTTGCAGGGAAAATGAAATTAAGTGAAAACTGAGAGAAATGTGTCTGGCTATGTTCATTTACTGGAACTCTGAACTAATTTTAGTTCTTTCAAAGTCTTTTTGAATAACTAGCCTGATGTGGAACAAGAGAGGAGGTGGATGCAATCTGTGAGGAGGCTCCACTGTAGCCTTGTTATGCTTCTGTATATTATACTGCACTTCTATTGAGAGGATTTGCTGAAAGGAGTGTACTAAATGACAGCTATATGATCAATTATTTTCACCTTTAAAGAAAAAACCCTCATTTGCTTAAGGGAGATGGGGAAGGAGTTTGAGGGTTTAAGCATGTAACTGTTCAGATGGAGTCTGTTTGGTTAGGCCAAAATTCCTTATGTCATTGCTCATTAATGTTGTTGTAGCAAGTGTTTATGCATGAGTGTCCGAGAAGAACTGGATGTGATCAATTCAAAATGGCCTTGTCAGACTGCATGAAGCATTTGCTCTGAGATATATATGGAAATGCATGTTTTATAATTTATTCTGACAGGGTATTCACATTGGTACTTTAAGTATTTCTCCAGATCTTTTCACAGTAGATGATCAATTAGTGCTTTACTTGTTCTTTCTATTAATTTAAAACACGGAAATGACAATATGGCCACTTCATGTAGGACTTTTGTGTATCCTGTGAAATGAAATCAATCAGGTCAGTGATCTGTCTGGTTCTGTCACCAACAGGTTCTTAGAGAGCTGCCTCTTGTTGCTGTGTCTTCCTTTCTCCCCACTCTGGTAGAAGTTCAACTGAACAACAGCCCTCTGGAGGCCCTAGGGCAAGAATCAGAATCTGATCCTGGAATTGGGATAGACTTTTCATGTAGGCTTTGTAAACTCTTCTTTCCCTTCTGTGGTCATTGTGTCTCCAAAGCAGACTACTAATTCTAAAAGTTGCTTGACATTTTATGAAAGTTTTCAGAGAGTTGCATTAGGCAACTTAAATGTGTGGTGGCATGGTCAGGTCTGGATCTTACATCCCAATGTTGAACATTTAATTCTCAAAGGATTTTCTCTTGTATGCTGAAGATGAAATGATCCACTGATGTCTGACATTTTCAGTTCATGTTTTTTTTTCACCATGTCTCATGTCAGGTGGTTCCACAGGCTGATTGGACAAGGTGTTTTCACATTTGTCAGTGTTTTACAATTTCTGTCCATTTTATCCACATCCTTGTTTTTCTATACAGAAAAGCCTGAATTTCAGTCATAGTTACCCTCATGCCAAATTTTCTTAGAAAACCAAAACTGGTTTTGTTTAGCCTTAGAGCAAGCTAGCCAGTGTTTTTACCCTAAAACCAGTGTATTTTTAGTCATACACCTTCTTACTTTCAATGCTTTTTGTTTTGTTTCTTTGTTTTTGAAAGGAACCATTTTTTTTCTTTGTTGATGCAGATTATAAGGTGAAAGTGTGCATTCCAGAGAGTAAGTTCACAGAAAACGGAAGTGTCCAACTTGTTTTAAGGTAATATGATTATTCTAGTGGATAAAGTCGAACATTTTGAATGCTCTGTATTTCCATCTTTTTTCCTCTTAAATATTGGTTTATATTGACATGATATTTATATCGACATGTCTGAACATCAGAGGTATTTCTAAATGTGGTTTCTGATCCCAATTTGCTCCTAAATACTGTTGTTCATAGGAAGCAGTTCAGGAAGTTCTACCCATCTTAGGTGGCACTTTCAGAATCCTTTCTGGACCAGCAATACTGCTGTGCTTTAGGTAATCTGTAATGTGCAAATGTTTTTCTGCTTCTTGTAGAACCTGTTTCTCATTTTGTAAGTGGATGGTAGGTAAAATGGGCAATGCAACTTCAGAAAAATAATTTAATATTTTTGTTTGATTTAATTGGAGGCATAAATACAAGAGTCACAATTATTCAACTGAAACCTTATATTTATTGTTACCTACAAGAATTTGTGCTTTATAATACAGAGCAACACTTTACAGTTGCTGAGTTACACTGGAGATGAAGTGATAATTTCTGGCTGTAAATTGTAAATTGCTTTGGGATAAAAGGTACTGCATAAATGTAAATCGTTACCTTATTAAAAGCAAGTATAGCATAACATGGTTTTCAAATTACTAATGAGTATTTCTTTGCAAGTCTGATCTCTTTTTAAAGATAAAATAGCACTAGGTTTATTTAATCATCCTAAAATGTTATCTAGCACATTGTAATACTTACTTTTATTGCTATAAACAACCATTATTGAGAAGAATTGCAGGATGAAATAAGATAAAGTGTTTTTCTTAATGTTTTGATTGCCAGTCAGGATCCTTATTTTTTGTTTAAATTAAAATTAATATTTTATGATAATATTTACTTTGTTTCTTTTGGTCTTGTTGCTGTTTTTAACAAAATGTAGAAGTCAAAATGTCATAGGATCTATTCTGGATGTGCAAAATGATTAAAGATCTTAACATCAAAAACACTCTGAATGATTGTTTGGGGATATTTAACTGAAGGACTGATTTTAATGTATCTCTGAATAATTTGTATTACTTCATTTCCTTCCCCCTATTTATATATTTGGCTTTTACCACAGTGAAGGAAGAAAAGTTAACAAGACTGTAATTTAAATGAGTTTTCACCAATAGGTTGCAAGATCATTAAATTCTTATCAGTCTAATTGTGTTTTTTAAAAACTGCTGGGATCTCAGTTCTACCTGTCTCAATTTACCACTCATCTGAGCAACCATAAGAAGATAAATACATGTTTACATAGCACTGACTGGAACTCGACAGATAATATGCTTAAAATGACTTTGTTTCACAGACTTACTTTATTCAGGGAAGAAATGGATGAAAAACCAAGGTTTTAAGCAGAAATTGCTTAGGAAAAAGAGCCATGTCTAAGTATGTCCTGATACATGGAGCAAATGGAGACAAAACTCACAGACAATTGGAAAATTTGGAGTTCTCTTAGCAATTGTGAGAAAACCATAAAGAAAAACTTGATGAAGAAGACTATGACAAAATAGAAAAAAAAATCTATAAGGCTTAAGTTATGATGCAAGAGGTGTTCCCACAATATGTAAAGCCTAATTTTTGTTAGACACTGAACCTGTAGCATGTCCAGCATGGTTGCATTTTGTGCTGAACTATACTTTGTTCATAATACGTACTTACATATTTTTAAGAACACTGGATAATGTATATAAAAGATGAGGGTTTTATGCATGTGCATTTTAGCAAGTCTAATTTCACTCTCAGAGCATGTTCACATCAGGTAAACACTGTCATTCTGTGGTTTGATTTGATTCATTATTATTCTGACATAATTTGTGATGTAAAACACGGGAAGGGAATAATGCTGGTACAGCAGTGGGTAATATGGTGAAAATGAAAACATTTTCCAGAGGTGTATTGCTAAGCAAACCTCATGGCCAAACAGGAACAGAAACCAGGAGCTTTGTGCTTGGTGTGAGTACACATAGATAAGACAAGGTAAAGGGATGTTAAGTATCTATAAAGGTCTGCACAAAAGCTGTGTTTTGGTCCTATTTTGGTGCATCTAACAATGGAGGCAGAAATGATGTGGGCACTATTAACTTACAGTCTCTGCAGAACTTTTTGTTGGTCTGTGTTGCAGTCCCATTTTTGGTTTGCTGTATCACCACAGCAACAGTAGGAGCCACTGTACCTAATATTTACAAAAGCTGCTGTTTTAACGGCCTTCTGCCTTGTCCCCTGGTGGTCAACTACAAAGTGCCATGATGCCTTGGGGATAAACAGTGAAGGAGTACAGACAAAACTAATAATAGTTAATTTAGAAACTCTATTCCCAGCTCAAGATAGCAGTTAAGTCTGACATTAAGAGTCAGGGTTCAGAATTCAAATGCAGAATTGTATATGCAATGTTGGCTGTGATATTTGCTCTTATTATGCTGGGGCAGGAGGAAAAAAGGAGTATGTGAAATTTTGTTGTACAATTTTTGACATTTCTTGCATTAAATTCTTAATGGTTTTCATATACTAGAATATTTAATGGTGTTTTCTATGTATAGTTTAGCTATTTTAATTTGTATTTTTATATACTATACAATAAAGATGAAGTTAGCGTATGCAGTAGTCCATTAAGACGCTCCATATTTAATCAGCTTTGCCAAGGAGTGATGGAATGAGGAGTTAATGTCAGGGCTAAGGCGTAGAGGCCCACTATAGACAGGGAGCCAGGGTAGGGTAGAACATCTCCAATTACACAGGTGCCTTGTCTTAAGCACACATCGCATGCTGGGGCTGCAGGTCTGTTGAGAGAAAACAATCAAAGGAGAGGTAGAGTCTGAACCCAAATCTCACCTATACCTTTAGTTACACTGTTTTTTTTCCTCCCTCTGATCTCACAAACTCTTTATTTTATAACAAGTATTACACCATGTTGCCTCTTCATTATTTTTGTTGTCTTTCATCTCTTGCTGAGTGTATTAATTTATTTTAGATTGTTGCTCAGTACATGATCTTGAAAGACGTATAACACTAAATATAAACAAAAAGTAACAGCCTGTTCTGTGAAATGATAATATCTGCTAAAAACTGAAGGATATGAAGTAGATCAGCTTTAGTCTACTTGATTTGAAATTATTTTCTGCTTTTACTACAGTTTCCCATGTAGGCAAATACAGAAATAATGCTAGCTAGATAAACCACCATTTCTTGGTTTATCCTGTTCTTTGGATATGTAAAGATTATGTAAGGCTCTGGTCTTCAAAACCAACATGCAGATGTTCTACAGCTGCTTGTTGATGCCTGACTCAACAGTGCCTGAACACCTTTTTACCTGCCTGGAGGTGTCATGGTGTATTTCACTGAAGTGATTAAAATAATCCTTATTTTGTGAAAAAAATGTAACTCATAAAGCGAGTCTGAGCTTTTATTAAGGATGAAGATACCATGAAGCAAACAGCTTTCTCAAAAGGGAGACAATATTTATTTACCGTAGGCTCTCTTGGTCCTGTCAATATCCCTGTATTAAAGCATTTCACAAAAGTACAGCGCTTCCCTAGCACAATGACGTATTGAATAGTCTCCCCAGGCTATTGCAGACTGTCAGAACTTTATCATTTTATCAAGGATGCTTATTTATACACCTCACTAACTGATTTAATAAACCAGAGTAGTTGTTTTTCTAGGCTAAATTTGGAATTGAAATCCAGATGACAGTCCCAGTATTTTCATCTGATTTACAGAGGTGAATAATTGCCTTGAATGTGCTTCAGGTACATTTCATTTTTTAGTAAAGGAGTTGTATGGGCTGTTCTTAAATATTGAGAACATTTTTTTCTTAAATTCTTTCACAGCTATTCACTGACAGAGTTCCACCTTTCTTACTGTATAGGCCAGCTAGATACCTGGAGCTTTAAAGTTTATAATCAAAGAAAAAAGCACATGGCTTAATTCAGCTAAATTAGGGAGTAGGGGTGTAAATGTGGTGACCTCTTTTAGCCAACAGGCTGATTAAACTGTTGAGTTAGAGTCCGAAAGACTCTGTTAATAGATTACAAACCTCTTTGTATTAAAACAGCAATGACCATAGGCTTTCTGTTATTTTCCTTATACCAAGAAAGCTTATTCTGTGAATATGAGATTCCAGGCACTTTGCAGCCAGGATGCTGCAAAGTTTTTGTTACGCCACCATCTTGGCTACCATGTAAGAGAATTGGGATCAGGTTTTACAAAGGGTAAAAATACTTGAAGCCTTGGTGGTTGGGGATTTCGCAGCCCACACCAACAGGTTCTAGAGATCACAAGTCGGTAGAAATACTTGCTGATCAGCAAGTGAAAGGAGCAAAACAGGACAGATGGTTTCTCCTCAGGAATGCTGCAGTTCACGAACAGTTAAATGCTTCCTCCTTGGAAGAGTATAGCTTAGCTCACCAGGGGAAAAAGACTATTTCACTCTTTTACAGTTAATTGTTAACACAAGTCCTGGACTATTTTAGAAAAAATTCAATCAAAACTCAATTTTGTTCTAGAAATCAAGTTACTTAAGGATTACTTCAGTGCAAACAACAGAAGAATTTGAGCTCTCTGTTGGCTTTCATTATAAATTATTCTGAGTTCTGTTCTGTAGCCTTCATTTGCCACTGAGTGATACAGAGCTTCAGCTACTGAAAGTTCACAAGAAATAAGATGAAGATGTATTTTTTATCAGCTGTGAGAATATGCTGTTAGAGTGGCACCTGTGCAATCAGTAAGTTAACAGCAGAATTGAGTTTATTGTTTACTTCACAAGGAAGGCCAAACCTGAGGCACTGCAGCCACACTTCTGAATGATTTGTACTGTTCACTTCCAAATTCATCTGCATAAATATGCTTCCTTGCAGAATTTAGATGAATAGAAATGCCTTCTCTTTGGCTTTATTAATGTCATTTATTTTTAATAGAGGGGAAAATTGAAATAAGTTCTTTATGTGAAATCTGTTGAGGAAAGGAATCTAGGGAAAAAAACTTAAAAGTTAATTTTTTTTTAATCTTGAAATCTTGTGCTTAGTAAGTGTTTAAAAATTTCTGGCAGTCCTGTTAGTAAAAATAATTATTCACAGCCTTCTGGGTGTTGTGGATCTTTTCATTTTATATGTTCAAAAGAAAGGGGGATTCTTCCAAATCCTCAAATGTACAAAAGTACATTAATTTCATTTTCATCACATTTCTTCATTGCATTAGATTTGCATGGATTTTTAACCCAGAGATTTAGCAGTAATGTGGGAAGGCAAGCTCTTCCCCCCGCCTTTTTTTTTTTTTTTTTTTTTTTCTGGGAGGGCATTTTGGGTCATTTTAGATGAAAGAAACTTCAGTTCATGCTATTATGTTGGTTTCCTGGTTCAGTTTTGGGTCGTTCTCTAGAGGACACACAAAAGAGAAAAATGTTGGCAACTATATTGGACTTCTGGGTTGTTGTGTTCCTTTTCATTTTAACACAGATTCTATTTAATACTTTTGAATAACATCAGCTTTCCTTCTCAGGTTAGTCCTACTGATTATCCTTTTGGGTGGAAGGATATTTATTAGTGGGGGCTGGTTATGTAGAACTCTGCTGGTCAATGTAACTGGAAGTGATGGATCTTGTTTGTTTGACCAGGGGAATGGGGTTCCCTAGGAACAGAAAATTCTCATGCGAGTCTTTTATCAATATGCAAGATAACATTGTAGTTTAGAAGCACAGTTCCAGGTGCTCCAAATGTTTCATGCTGTGGAGGCTGTAAGGATGTTCACCAAACAAGGATTTTTGTGATGAGGCCCTTGCTTTAGAGCTCAACGTAATGTAAAGGCACAGGAGGGAAGATTGGGCAGTGTTTGCAGAAAAGGGAATTTCTGGTAAATTCCACTGCTAGTGAGTAGTCCCTAAAATATCTGACTTATTAGAATGATTGAATGCTGTCTTTTGGAGAAAAAGTTTTCCTGAAGGAAAATGCTAAAGTTACCTCTCAGTGTGAATTCTGTGTTACGTCTACTGCAGGTGCTATGGCAAATCACATTACTCTTTTTAAATAAATTATCTAAATGCATTTGAAGATGTAGATATTGTTGGCAATTTACATGGGTACTTAGGAAGAACATATTCTAAAACAGACATGTAGAAATTTCTGGCATCCCAAACAAATTTGGGGATATTCCTTCTTCCCTATTTATTTTTAGCCAATGTAGATTTATATTTCACTATCCTTTACTATTCACACAACCACTTGCTGGATATTTAATGATGGGTCTGTTACTCTGGGGGTGACTGGTACACTGAGTATTCTTGATGACAACTGGTACTTCATAAATGCAGGCTATAAATACCCAGAGGGCTTTGTAACTTGTTCAGAGTTTTACGGACTGTTTCTGCTAAGAGAAGAAATTTTCATGTGGGAACACACATAAAAGCAGTTCCTCATTCGCAGACAATACCTATAGTGGTGCTTATCTAAACATGGCTGGGATCAAACGACAGCAAATAATTTCTTGGCTTGTAGTTCCTTTGTTTCAGAGTGCACTTGCTCTCCTACTTTCTCGCAGGGATGTATTACCATGCCTTTCTTCCTGTGCCCTTGACTTTCCAGCTGCCTACATTTTTTTTGCCTCTGGCTGCTTCAAGTTGCCTTTATATAGTTGGATGTGACTGCCAAAAATCTTCAAGCTGATTTTAGCATTCAAACGTGAAGGAAAACCTCAGTCCCCCTGGCCCAGCTCCTAGAACTTTAGGGCTGTTGGAAATGGTGGCTGCCTTCCTTGGCTGTTACCATTAAAAAAGGCCACTGAGCTGCTCTCATAATGTCATGTGTCTCCAGTACCTACCAGCCTGCAGACAGTTTAGAAGACCACCACTAGGTCAATTCCCCCTCCTGGAGAGCTGCCTGATCTTCAGTATAACAACAGTTTATCCATTAAGCTATTGAAGAGCTCGAGTGCCTGTTCATGCACCTAAGGACCTTGGGAAGATGACTGGGAGGCTTTTGTGTACAGGAAATGTCAAGATTGTGCTCTCTTCTTTTTGACTCATTTTATCTGAGAATAATATTCATCATTTAGGTCAGCATTGGTTCTCCAGAAATGCTGAGATATGGATATAACTGCAAGGATATCTGACACGATTTCAAATTTGATAATATAGGAACTACTGCTTCTAAGTGGAGCTGGAGTTCCATATTTCATTGTCAGATGCACATTTTCTTAGTAGTTGGGAGAATTTACTTCGTGTATCTATATTCACCTACTATCATCTAGAATTCAGAATTTCTTGTTCTTTGTGATTATCAGACCAAATTAGCAGCATGTTGAATCTCATCTTCATGTGGCAATTCCCAGATATTTTTTAATGGATTTTGATATCCCTAGATCTATTTTTTTGCTTCAGTTAACATTAGAATATAACACATTAAAAGGTTGTGTGTCTGGTGTGTGCTCTGGTAGCTGTTTTGTCACTATGTAAGTCAAGGGTTCATTGTGCTAGGTGTTATAACTACCCACAGAAAGATGGTCCTTATCCAAAATATCCTGCCATCTAAATCCAAACCAGAGTGGAGCTACAACTTTTTATATTTTGTGATGTTATTCCTCCAAATATTTTCCTGTACTTTAACCTAATTGTATTTTCAGTGACTCAAATGTGATTTGCATCACCTCCCATTAAAAATCTAAAGTTTTTAACACTTCGATGGCTTTCTTTGTCCATAGGTTTGTGCTTGTGTGATCTGTCATGTGCCTGGGTTAAAAAGAAATGAAATACAGGGTAAATAGAAAGTGTAGCACTGCATGGGGTTGCTGTTGTGTTTATGTGCTGTTGTGTTTAGCTGCTTTCAGGGGCCACCTGTTCCCTGAGACTGTCACTGTGCCCAGCAGATCCAGTATTTCTGAGGAGCAATGAATGTGTTCATTTTGTGCTTATCCACATTAAAGAGGTCAGAGTGATGGGGCAGAACCTTGTTGAGGCAGACTAGGATTGAGCTGTAATTCTGGTGGTGTTGCAGTGTTTACCAGCCAAGGACTTGGTGTCTCCTTTCTTAGATGTTTCTGGGAGAACAAAGTTCTGTCAGTGTTTTATTTACATTGTTTACATTCTTTGAGAATATCATATGTCGGCCTTTTTTTGGATGTGACTCCTCTGAAGTAATTTGTACCATTATTTTAATTATTTAATTATTTTGGACTTTCTGTTGATTTTTTTTTCTCTCTCCCCAGTGCTAATTATTGATGCTATTTTACGCTGCATGGTGAAGTAGTCATTGAAAAATTATTTCATGTAATGAAGAAAAGAATGAAGCTCTAGTGAGATATGAATATTTAATGATGGGAGAGTGTTGCAATTCAGATGAACATAATGGGTGATTTAACATACATGAGAAGTGAATATGGTCTCATTTATATATTTGCTATCATATAAGCCATTAAAAAATACTAGCTTTAAAAAGAGTGGGTAATTTTTACTAAATAAGTGGAAAGTATGTGCACAGTCAGTAATTGCTATTCTCATCATAGCAGCAAAGTTAAAATATGTAGTATTACTTTGGGGATGCTGTTTTGGATGAAAGAATACTGTGTTTCAAGGCTAGCGGAAAGTATGATTAATGCTGTAGAAATGAAATATTTTGATGTTTTTATGTGTGGAGTTACTGCCATACCACTATAAAGACTTAGTCCTGGGTTGTAAATGAGCTTGAGCTCCACAGTTCCTTGTATGAAATCCTTAAAGGTCATGTCCCTTTTAGAAGTTTTATTTCTAAAAGTAATGAAGCAGAAATAGCTTCCTATTTCAAATCTTTCTAGCAGAGGCAAATGCTGGATTCAAATGCAGCTGGATTGCATGGCAGTTCTGTTTTTACTGACACAGTTTGTTCTGGGGTACTTGCCTGTTTTCTTCGGGCTGCCTGCCCTGTTCAGTTGCTGGTTTACAACTGCTGCCCCAGCTACTCACAAGCAGGTGGCTGTGTACAGCTGATGTGGAGAAATGACAAATGAATTTTCAGTTTAAACAGTGGTCTTTTATGAAGTGGTCTGCTGGTTTCTGGGTTTCTTCCCTTCAGGAAGAATGATGGAATCATTGAACATTAACCTTCTATCCAAATGGAAGAGTTACATTTTGAGCTAGTTTGTACTAGAAGGCTTCTAGTGCAGCAAGGTTTGGATGAAGTCAGAGTGAGGTGATGCAGAGATAAAAGATTTGCAATCCAAAAGCACAAAATATAAAACGAAAGATAATGACACTGTCATTATCAGAAATGAAATAAATAGTTAAATTGGAAGGTTTTATGAGAGAAAGGAAGAACAGGAATGAAGTTAGGAATAGAAGACCAGTGGAGCATGACTTTGAAATGGAAGCAAGACCATGCTTTGCTACCTGAGATAAGGTGGTACAGAAAGTTGACTTGATCATTCCTTGTTCTTACGATTTTTTTTCTCTGAGAAGCTGTTGTAAATAACTATGCATTTGTCAATTGCACAATTTGTTTGGAGAGATTACAGCAATATTTCATGGTGATATCTTACCATTTTTATCAAACTTTTAAAAAATCACATTTAATGCTGAAAATGAAGCGAGTAGCAATTGAAAAGAAATATTTTTTGAAAGATGCAAGACATTCAGGACACCAGATGAGAACAGTGGTGTGTAGCAATCTTTCTTTTTTCCTGTGAAAGATGTTGGAAATCTTCACCACAGTGGGGTAGTTCAAAGTCCCAGTTTATAAAGCTATTGTTTGCAATGCAAATGTGGAAGCCAACCTTGTCAGTTTTCACTCCTGTTCTGCTCTGCAGCGTAGAATCCAGGAGAGCTTTGGAAACCCATAGCTAACATTGTAATGGTGTATGGCTTTACCACAGTGTGAATTCCTTTTAATGTCAGTTTCTCTATGGGGGATTAGCCACCACAGATGTCACAGATCCTGGGAATATCTTCCATGATAAAAAAAGGAAAGCTGGCATCTCAACTGTCATTTAATAATCTACAGACTCGTTAATTTATGTTTTATGATATTTGATACCTACAGATACAACAAACCTGTTCTTCAAGTGCTTGCTGGTTTGATTGCAAAATGTGTGTTAATTTATGTTCTTGTAGTATAGTTAGATTATAAAATGCCATGTTGTCTTTGCTTTGAATTTTTAAACATACCAATAGATAAATCAGGAGTGCTGATTTTCCCATTGTGTATGTATATATATAATTGCATATATGTGTGAGCCTCTTTGACTAATAACTTCTCCCCTCCTTTTCTCTCTTTGCCCTGTGTAATGTTAGTCTAAAATGCTGGTTAAGGTCAAAACAAGTTTATGCCAGTTAAAAACAGCCATATGGAAAGTTCCAGCACTGAGCCCCATAAGCTATGAGGGAGGAATTTATGGCCTTGCAATGCTCCCAGTGCTTCTCTTTAATTAACTACTCTAAGCATCCTAAAATTCTCAACAGCGATCTGCCTGACAACAGGGAGCCCTCTAGATCTGTATATAGTAGTAATCACCCTGCCCAACAGTATCCTATATAGATGAGTATATCAGGTGTTCTGTGACCTCCAGCAAACTGTCCCACTTTGTTCTGCACCGAAGATGTGAAAAATAAGTTGGTTCAATTGTTTTGCTGTTATTTCAAGAAAGCATATCTGACGTTCTACTTTACTAATTTTGCATGTAGAAGCGTGTTTGTTTCTCTGTTTATAAGAAGCTGTCAAAAAGGCAGAATTCCACAATCCTTTTGGGAGTGTAAACACATGTATTTCTCTTTTATGAAGTGTTTTTCATTTCGATTGAGTTTCCATTTTCTTGCTTCAAAAGAAGGACACTTAGATGTCCTCTGGAGGAAGAGAGACAAGTGTGTCAGTTTTTAATCCCATAAAAAGGAGGTGCTCAAGATCTGTGATTTGGCTTTCTTTATATCTGTTTTTTATTACAAATGACTGGTTCTTGTTATGATTCAGTTCTCCATGTTTTTTCTACCTGCAAACTTTATTAGTATTTATATATTTTCTTTGTCGGTGTTGAAAACATGAAAAACCACTGACCACAGATTCATCTCATCTTAATAATGACTCAGCTTTTAATTCACTTGTGTTTGCCTTTTTTGTTCTAGTTATTAATTGGAATTAAGAACAGTTATTCATCAAAAATCTTACAATATTGAAGTGCTTTATGTCTGTGCCTTCCACCTTCATCAACCAAATTTTCATTAAAAAAAGGAGACTAAGTAAATCTCATGTAACCTTTATGATTTCCTCCAAGCTGCCTTTGATTAGGAAATATTTATGCCCTATAAACATCTAAAAATTTTCTTCCTTCAAATTTTTAAAGTTCTGGTAAAAACTCTTTTGCAATACCTACAGAATTATTATTAGGCATAAGGTAGTGTTATACAGATGTCATTGATTTTTATAATGATTTATGTGCAGGGACTTTAGTGTATTGTGGGTATGTCCAAATTGACTGGCCTGGGACATTAATTCCTTCACAGAACTTAGGGGAAGCTGTTGCACTTGCTGAGGTTTTAGGTAAATATTTTCAGGGTTAACTTGTACTGTGCTTTGTGCTAGTAGATTGTCTGCTTCCAAATGAACCAATTTAGAGCAATGTTGGGCGTGATTGCAGAGATGGTATAAGGAATGTGTCTGAAGGGTGTGAGGTTTTGTGGACAGTTACAAAAAAGTACAAAAATTTAAAGCTCTTCAATAATTGAAACCTAATGTGTGGTTGCTACAGTGGTACTGAAGATAATGATATTTATTTCTATGAAATGATCTTGCTGTGTTTGGTTCCAAGTTTCAGTTTTCTCACTGTCAGAGGTAAGTACTGATCAATTCATTACTGTGGAAAAAATGCCTCGAAATAATATGGTTTTTGGAAGATTTAGGTGTATTGCTTTTCATCTCATTGGGTGAGATGACTTTTTTTGTTTAAAGAAACAGGTGAAAAACAGAGTCTGAGTTACAGTTCATGTTAAAGTCTTTGTCTTGTTAGCTTGTATTTCTTTCCTTTTGAGGATAAATCCCAAATAATCTGCCTATTTCTTCTTTTACCTCTGTGCTGACCCTGCCATTACACTGATGAACCCCCTGATGTACCTGTTACCTTTCTTGATACTGGCCAGAATGGGTCAAGGTTTCAGGTGAGGATGGAATAACAGAATCAGAAACCATCTCAATCTGAAGTGACCCAAAAGGCTCATCAAGTCCAACTCCCCGCTTCTCACAGGACCACCTAAATATGTATGAGAGACTTTCTGAAGCTACAAAGGCAGTTAGACATCTGACTGAAAATCAGTATTAACTGAATACTTCACTCCCTTTCTACCTTTGAAAATCTCACTGTATAATAATATTTCCCTCTGGAGCTGTCTGAATAAGAAAGATAACAGATGTCTACGTATTGTGATTGCTTATCCAAGACATTGCTGTGTAAATCTGGTAAGTGAGGATCAAGATACTTTGTGAT